>JAODUO010000654.1:0-102500 GCA_025642075.2 Ridgeia piscesae | reverse complement strand
GCACACGCACACGCACACGCACACGCACACGCACACGCACACGCACACGCACACGCACACGCACACGCACACGCACACGCACACGCACACGCACACGCACACGCACACGCACACGCACACGCACACGCACACGCACACGCACACGCACACGCACACGCACACGCACACGCACACGCACACGCACACGCACACGCACACGCACACGCACACGCACACGCACACGCACACGCACACGCACACGCACACGCACACGCACACGCACACGCACACGCACACGCACACGCACACGCACAGGAAGGAACGTTGAAAAAGACGTCTATAGGGAAATAAAACGTAGTCTCGTCTCGCATTTATTCCAAGACACACATGCGGGCGGGCACAAACACGCGCAATCTCTTGTACACATGCATGTAAAGGTAAGTTCTTGTATAGGGCTGTATCCAGACCTCATGACTACAAATGCGTTTCACACTATCGTGCCGTGCTAAATTTACGCCTCAACCCTCCCTATTTTAGGTATGTCCCCCTTCATAAGACTACGTAGTTGATTTAATGTATCCGGCGGAGTATCACAGTTGCCAAACCGTGACCGATGTCAGTGAGTTTTCTTTGTATTAGTACAGGTGTCATTTATTTTGTGATGTCAGGTTTTAGTAGAAATTATGGGATGTCAAGAATGGTTTCTTGGTAAGTTCTTATATAAGGCTGTATCCAGACCTCATGACTGCAAATGCGTTTCACATTTTACGTATATGGCAGACATGTTCAATTAATGATCTTGCAACTGCGCTGGGAAGCATTCAGCCATATATAGCATATATTCTTCGTGTAATCTATACTCAGCCTTGGAAACATTCTGCCAGTTGAGATGTGTGTATGAACTTCGCAGAGTGACAGCTCAATACCACAAAATTCGAGAAAACACTAGGTCGATTGAAATACAATAGTTCGGGGACGGTTGAGCAAGTTCAGCACGCAATGTTTTCATCAGAATAGCGTATCCCATCAACGCTTTGAAGCTGAAGAGCCCTTATCGCATACACGTCCCGTCATGGACATTCACGTATTTTGGACGAGCGAGAAACTGTAAACATCGCCGCAAAAATATCAACACCTCCCAGTCCGATAGGTGACCTATCGTGCCGTGCTAAATTTACAACCATCCCTATTTTAGGTATGTCACCCTTCATAAGACTACGTAGTTGATTTAATGTATCCGGCGGAGTATCACAGTTGCCAAACCGTGACCGATGTAAGTGAGTTTTCTTTGTATTAGTACAGGTGTCATTTATTTTGTGATGTCAGGTTTTAGTAGAAATTATGGGATGTCAAGAATGGTTTCTTAGAAAATGTGGTATGGTAATTTAATAAATTTTCCTAGGCACATTTGTCAGTCCATTATATAGACGCAGCGATATTTTAGGAAATGTGCTGAACATATTTTCAGGTAGTTGAAGTAGACGCATATAGGGAAATCAAAAGTGGTCTCAGCCCGTATTTGTTCCTTACACATGTGCACACTCAGATGGGCGAGCGCAAACAAGCGCACTCTCTTCTACACATGCATGTATAGGTAAAGGTAAGTTCTTATAAATTTTAGCGCAGTATCCAGTTCTCTGGAATGCCAAAACTGCTGGTTCGCACAATTGGCGGTGCCGTGATTGCTGTTTCCGCCCAACAACGAGCAGGGTGTAAGATGAATGCGAAGTCGAAGTGGATTCGCGGAAGGTTTTTTGTATTTCATTTTTCACATTTTCTCTTTCGTCGTCTGTATTGTTTCGTTCTTGATACAATCATCATATTTTATTCGTTTCAATGTTGTTGTAGTAATCAGCCACGATGACATCGAGATGTGGACTACAAGCTGTACAACGCGTTTGACATGGCCATCGGATTGGAATTCGAAGAGGCTTTCTTTGCGAACGTCGATCGAACGGGAAGAGACTTCACGTTCGAATCAATCTGAGGAAACGGCTGTTAAGCCTAAGTGACAGTGACTTTATTCGTAATTATCGGAATTTAAATGTTAGCGTTTGATGAGGTGTAGATTGTTGTAAATTATTTTAGGTAACCATGGTCGGGAGGAGAGTAAACTCCTTTCGTTGTTGAAGCATTAGAAAATCACACCTCCTCCCTCCGGAAAGGGGTTTGTGGTTGGGTGGCCGGCTTCAGTTTCATTCCATGGCTTACCCGCCGTCTTCAACTGTCAGTTATTTTAATAAGATATTGTTAATATCTTACTAAAATGACTGGTTAGTTGATGACGGTGCATGTTTCGTCATTCGATGTATCGTTTCGTTAAGTAATAAAACTAAAAAACAAAGAAATTATGTAATAATCGAACGAAATGTCTGTAGATTTATAAATTATAGACACGAGCGAAATGACGAATCCCAAAATGCACCATGACAAACATTATACAAGCATAGTTCACGAGCGAAATGACGAATCCCAAAATGCATCATGAAAAACATTATACAGGCATAGTTTTTCGTGCAATCTATTCTGAGTGTTGCAAACAGTCTGCCCGTTGAGATGTGTGTACACACTTCGCAGAGTGATAGCTCCCCGTGAAGTAAGAGAAAACACCAGGTCGATTGTAATACAATATTTAGGGGCCGGGTGAGCACGTTAAGCTGGAAATGTTTTCATCAGAATAGCGTACCCTATATACGTTTTGAAGCTGAAGTGCCACCACCGCATATACGTTCTTCCATGGACATTCGGGTGTTTTGGAGGTAGCCACGAACAGGCACCAAATGCATTCCCTCCGCCGCCGCGTCGCCGTCTTGTCTTCCGATTTTAAAATCTGACGAGCGAAAAACTGTAAACGTCGCCGCGAAAAATATCAACACCTCCCAGTCCGATAGGTGACCTATCGTGCCGTGCTGAATTTACGCCTCAACCCTCCCTATTTTAGGTATGTCCCCCTTCATAAGACTACGTAGTTGATTTAATGTATCCGGCGGAGTATCACAGTTGCCAAACCGTCACCGATGTCAGTGAGTTTTCTTTGTATTAGTACAGGTGTCATTTATTTTGTGATGTCAGGTTTTAGTAGAAATTATGGGATGTCAAGAATGGTTTCTTAGAAAATGTGGTATGGTAATTTAATAAATTTTCCTAGGCACATTTGTCAGTCCATTATATAGACGCAGCGATATTTTAGGAAATGTGATGAACATATTTTCAGGTAGTTGAAGTAGACGCATATAGGGAAATCAAAAGTGGTCTCAGCCCGTATTTGTTCCTTACACATGTGCACACTCAGATGGGCGAGCGCAAACAAGCGCACTCTCTTCTACACATGCATGTAAAGGTAAGTTCTTATACATTTTAGCGCAGTATCCAGTTCTCTGGAATGCCAAAACTGCTGGTTCGCACAATTGGCGGTACCGTGATTGCTGTTTCCGCCCAACAACGAGCAGGGTGTAAGATGAATGGGAAATCGAAGTGGATTCGCGGAAGGTTTTTTGTATTTCATTTTTCACATTTTCTCTTTCGTCGTCTGTATTGTTTCGTTCTTGATACAATCATCATATTTTATTCGTTTCAATGTTGTTGTAGTAATCAGCCACGATGACATCGAGATGTGGACTACAAGCTGTACAACGCGTTTGACATGGCCATCGGATTGGAATTCGAAGAGGCTTTCTTTGCGAACGTCGATCGAACGGGAAGAGACTTCACGTTCGGATCAATCTGAGGAAACGGCTGTTAAGCCTAAGTGACAGTGACTTTATTCGTAATTATCGGAATTTAAATGTTAGCGTTTGATGAGGTGTAGATTGTTGTAAATTATTTTAGGTAACCATGGTCGGGAGGAGAGTAAACTCCTTTCGTTGTTGAAGCATTAGAAAATCACACCTCCTCCCTCCGGAAAGGGGTTTGTGGTTGGGTGGCCGGCTTCAGTTTCATTCCATGGCTTACCCGCCGTCTTCAACTGTCAGTTATTTTAATAAGATATTGTTAATATCTTATTAAAATGACTGGTTAGTTGATGACGGTGCATGTTTCGTCATTCGATGTATCGTTTCGTTAAGTAATAAAACTAAAAAACAAAGAAATTATGTAATAATCGAACGAAATGTCTGTAGATTTATAAATTATAGACACGAGCGAAATGACGAATCCCAAAATGCACCATGACAAACATTATACAAGCATAGTTCACGAGCGAAATGACGAATCCCAAAATGCATCATGACAAACATTATACAGGCATAGTTTTTCGTGCAATCTATTCTGAGTGTTGCAAACAGTCTGCCCGTTGAGATGTGTGTACACACTTCGCAGAGTGATAGCTCCCCGTGAAGTAAGAGAAAACACCAGGTCGATTGTAATACAATATTTAGGGGCCGGGTGAGCACGTTAAGCTGGAAATGTTTTCATCAGAAGAGCGTACCCTATATACGCTTTGAAGCTGAAGTGCCACCACCGCATACACTTCTTCCATGGACATTCGGGTGTTTTGGAGGTCGCCACGAACAGGCACCAAATGCATTCCCTCCGCCGCCGCGTCGCCGTCTTGTCTTCCGATTTTAAAATCTGACGAGCGAAAAACTGTAAACGTCGCCGCGAAAAATATCAACACCTCCCAGTCCGATAGGTGACCTATCGTGTCGTGCTGAAGTTACGCCTAAACCCTCTCAAGTTTAGCTATGTCCCTCTTCTGCGCAGCTGTTTTTATGTAGCCGGTGGAATATCACAGCTGCCAAACCTTGACCGATGTCAGCGAGTTTTCTTTGTATCGGTACAGGTGTTATTTATTTGGTGATGTCATCACGACGAATTCTTCTCTGGTTCTAGCAGAAATTATGGTATGTCAGGGTGGAATATAGTTTCTTCGAAAATGTGGTATAGTAATATAACACATTTTCCTGGACACACTTGTCAGTCCATTATATGTGATGTGATGTGATGTGATGTGATGTGATGTGATGTGATGTGATGTGATGTGATGTGATGTGATGTGATGTGATGTGATGTGATGTGATGTGATGTGATGTGATGTGATGTGATGTGATGTGATGTTGTGATGATGTGATGTGATGTGATGTGATGTGATGTGATGTGATGTGATGTGATGTGATGTGATGTGATGTGATGTGATGTGATGTGATGTGATGTGATGTGATGTGATGTGATGTGATGTGATGTGATGTGATGTGATGTGATGTGATGTGATGTGATGTGATGTGATGTGATGTGATGTGATGTGATGTGATGTGATGTGATGTGATGCGATGCGATGCGATGCGATGCGATGCGATGCGATGCGATGCGATGCGATGCGATGCGATGCGATGCGATGCGATGCGATGCGATGCGATGCGATGCGATGCGATGCGATGCGATGCGATGCGATGCGATGCGATGCGATGCGATGCGATGCGATGCGATATGTGCGACTGTGCGAGCGCGTACGCGACGCGACGCGACGCGACGCGACGCGACGCGACGCGACGCGACGCGACGCGACGCGACGCGACGCGACGCGACGCGACGCGACGCGACGCGACGCGACGCGACGCGACGCGACGCGACGCGACGCGACGCGACGCGACGCGACGCGACGCGACGCGACGCGACGCGACGCGACGCGACGCGACGCGACGCGACGCGACGCGACGCGGCATGAATTTGTTTGATGTAATTATGGTTGAGTTGACAGACGGGACTCTGGTTTGACTTGATCTTGCTTGACCTGATTATGTTGAAGTGTTTCTGTTTTAAACGTGATTCTGCTTGACGTCATTTTGTCTGACATGATTCTACTGGACGTAGTTTAGGTGAATGTGATTCTGCTTAACGTGATTTTGTTTTGAAGTGATTCTGTATTTTGCTCGTCATTATTCTATGAGCGTGGATTTGTTTGACGTCTTATTGCGTGATGTAAATATATTTGATTGACGTGATTCTGCTAGGCGCGAATCTGCTTGACAAGATTATATCGTAATTCATTCTATTAGATGATATTATAATTGATGAGATTGCATTTAAGCAATTTTGCTTGACGTTATTATACTGGGCGTGATGTTTTTGTTTGATGTGATTCCGATAAAAATGATTTTACTTTAAACAACACTGTAATACTTGATTTTGCTTGACGTAATGATATCATGAGTGATTCCGTTAGAAGTGATTTTGGTGGAGATTATTGTGATAAGCGGGATTTTTATTGACGTAATTCAGACTGACTTGAATCGCTTTCTGCTCGTCCACAGACTAGATGCTGCGCTAAACAATACACTGCTAATGGAAGCAGTGATTATTTTACACGCGATTAAGTCATGATTATGGTTGGGATGATTCTGAGTGAAATGACGTCTGTTTGGCGTCTTTCTGCGTAGCGTTCTTCTAAATGATGTGATTCTGTTTTACGTGATTTTGCTTTAAGTGATTATATCTGACTATTAATTCAATGGTGTTTTCCTGCTTGACATGATTGTATTCGATGTGATTCTGCTAGACGTGATTCTGTTTGTCGTGATTCTTCACGCGGTTGTCATGTAGTCGGGTCGCACGGGGGTCGAAGTGGACACCTCGTGTTATTCTTGGTTGCTCTTTTGTTTTCTAAACTTCAAACCTTTCTTAATAATGATCCAGGGTTAACCCTCTGAAATCCGTGTTTCTCACCCCAAAAATCGAACTTGTATTCAGGCATATATGCGTGGTCTCTTAATGGCCGCGTTGCTTTTATATTTTGACATTTTCAAAGTAGGTATAGAGCAGCATACCTAAATGTAGTATCAAAATATCAGAAATGACGAGGAATAATACGAATGGCAATATTTTTTTGATGCGTTTACTTTTTGGAAGCCAGTTACAAAACATTGTACAATATAACGAAATGTCAGTTCGATTTCGCAGGTAGCATCACACAAAACGAGGCATAGTTACCTTAATATGTAATCAATATATTTATGTAATATATCAATTCATTTACCTACTGAACAGTGCAAAGAAGTAGTAAAATAGTGCTAAAATATACACATTTGTGAACCAAACATGTACCCCACCCCTAAGTGTTGCGCAGTCGTAACGTGACGCAAACCGGTAATCTGTTTGTAAAGGTTCTGGTTCACGAGATTTTATCTGATGCGTTTCTGCTAGACGTGACTGCTAGACGTGACTCTGCTAGACGTGACTCTGCTAGAAGTGACTCTGCTAGACGTGACTCTGCTAGAAGTGACTCTGCTAGACGTGACTCTGCTAGACGTGACTCTGCTAGAAGTGACTCTGCTAGAAGTGACTCTGCTAGACGTGACTCTGCTAGAAGTGACTCTGCTAGACGTGACTCTGCTAGAAGTGACTCTGCTAGACGTGACTCTACTAGACGTGACTCTACTAGACGTGACTCTGCTAGACGTGACTCTGCTAGAAGTGACTCTGCTAGAAGTGACTCTGCTAGACGTGACTCTGCTAGAAGTGACTCTGCTAGACGTGACTCTGCTAGACGTGACTCTGCTAGAAGTGACTCTGCTAGAAGTGACTCTGCTAGAAGTGACTCTGCTAGACGTGACTCTGCTAGACGTGACTCTGCTAGAAGTGACCCTGCTAGAAGTGACTCTGCTAGAAGTGACTCAGCTAGAAGTGACTCTGCTAGACGTGACTCTACTAGACGTGACTCTGTTTTGGCTGGTTTTGCTTAACGTGGTTTTAATTGACGTGACTCTGCCAAACGTGATTCTGGTTAAGATGGCCCTGATAGACGTGATTGTACAACATTGGTCATGTGTCATATTTGCGAAGTTCCATTGTGTGGACAACAGCGGTAGGGTCTACATCCGGAGTTCGCTAAGGTGTTTTGTGATCACACGATAATGCCCGGGATTATGAGTTATCTTGATTGGCTTTGAAGCCGTTGTTCAGTGGATTCCACGCAGTAGAGACAGCGCAGTAACGTGTGATGTTAGTCCTCAAGGCGGCGCTGCTCTGAGTTCGTTGGTTTAAGATAACTCTACCGTCACGACCTGTTGTGATCGGATACATCGTATGTTTACACTTCATGTACCGGTACAGTCGTTCTGAGCTGTTGGTGTTATTAAACTCATTTTTATCAACCTCGTCTATTGTTGATGGTTTTTAATGTGCTTGTATTAGTCCCGTTTGAATAGTGTTTGAGTAACATATATACGTACGTTGCTTACAATTCCACTCGGAGGTATTAACAAACGAGTATAACGTGGTTGCGGCCATTTTGAAATATTGTACGACCAGGGAGGTTGGAAGAGCGATGTGAACCGCGTCAGATAGGTCCTGTTGACACGGAAAGGAAGATACGTCGAGAAGATTCCACCAACGGGAGTTGTCCTCAGTTCGGATTCAATGGTAAGTATCATTATGACATCATTAAACTAATATTTTGAAGGGGCGCTGAGTGCTTTTCAAAAAATCGAAGTAACATTTTTAAAAGCACCTTCTCTAAGATATGTGGATAGCAGGCTCTAGATAACGTATTTTTTAAGATATGGAAATAATGGACTTAGCTGGACGCCATCTTTAGTAATGACGGATTTATGACTATGGCATAACGTTTGCGATATTGTGACATTCGTATTGAAGACCGCCGTCTTTAAAAAGGGCGGACGACAAAGGTGAAAAGGTAAAGAAACGCATTATATGAAATACTTTTCACCTAAAACATACATCCGCATACCACCTTTATTGCTCTATATGACACCGTTTTATAAGAAGAATTCTAAAGCTAAATGACTATGTGTATTACTCAGATCAACATTCAAACTTTCTTAAGTACCGATTGTATACGATCGTTTAGGGGAGTGCGAGGGCTATGTTCCGTCCTCCCATGTTATATCTGCCCCTTGAAACTACAAACAATTATGGTCACTGCAAACGCTGACCGCATTTCGGCTTCGATTACTGCCGGTTTTTTAAGTGACCAGTTACTTATGAAAACAATATATGTCAAGCGATTACAAATATATTGACTAAACACCTGACTTTCACTGTGTATTTGTATTACCAAACCTTAAGAGAAATATTTGTTTATGTGACTATGAAGAGTACCGGCTAGTCGGCTACAGATAGTGGCAAATACGTTTCTTTTGTACAATTAGTATTTTCGCATATTAATTTCAGTGTGGCAGAATGTTTCCCACATTAGTCGAGATGTTCGATATAACAGGTCTGAATTAAATATAACGTGTGGCATGTAATTATTGTAACACGAATACCAAAAACTGTATTACCATGGTATTGACTTTTGCTAAATGTGTCGTCACATATAAAATATCATACGTCGGCGTCGATCCGGTTTTAAAAGTGGGGGGAAGGGGGACCAATTTATATATACATACATATATGTATATATATATAATTGTCCCTTCCCATAACATGAGCCACGTATGATATTTATATGTGACGACACATATTATAATATGTCATATAATATATATATAATATATATATATATATATATATATATATATATATATTATATGACATATTATAATATGTGTCACATATAAAATATCATACTCGGGTGATCCGGTTTTAAAGTGGGAGGGGACAATTTATATATATATACATATATGTATGTATATATATATTATATATATATATATATATATATATAATATATCATAATATATATATATATATATATATATTATATATATATTATTTAATATGTCATATATATACTATATATATATATATATATATATATATATATATATATATATATATACACATGTTTATTTTTGACATGTATTTTTGTAAATATAAAACTTAATTCATTGTTGGTCTGGTGCTAATTCAAAAATAAACAAAGGCCTGTATGTTATGCTACTTAAAATAGTTATGTTGGCAACATACATGTTTGAAGAGGGGGCATGGCCCGCCCCAATCACTGAACATTTGGGGGGTAGACTTTGGACCCAACACTGCTTGCCTGATTCATAGAGTGACACGATGCAGAGGTTACAGGGATGCCTGTGTGGGACTTTGGCAAAGACATTTGTCATCACTCAAAATGGGATCAAATTACACAAGTGCAGGAATCCGCTGGTTCCGCCGTAGGCGATATAAGTATCCACTAGGGCGACCAGGCTGCAATCCAAGGGGTGACAGGGCAAACACAATTAATAATCTATAATGTGTTTGATGACTAATGCATATTAATAATTTTTATATCAACACAAGGGTGCAAAATGACAGAGTCCGGCATGATGAATATTTACTGGACTAAGATCAAGTTGCGGGCTGCGGCCAACCAAGCAATTTATCTAGTGATTTTCCACTAGGAATAGTCGGAAGTTTATATCTGAACTCGTATATATTTTTATTAATTTTACTACTAGTCTCGCTATATATGCCTTTAAATTTGTTTTATGAACTGACAAAGTTTGAGGACATTTCCTATGCTGACCATCTCAGGCTGAAAACTGGGGGGACGCGTCCCCCACCGATCGACGCCCATGCTGTGTAGAATTTCCCAAACCAAAATGTTGGGAAACAAATTTGTCATCACTCAAATGGGAATAAGTTACACAAAGTGCCGGAATCCGCCGCTTCTGCCGTAGGTGATAAGCATCAAGCAGGCGAGGGGTGAAAGTGCAACACAAATCTCATCATTTACAATGTGCTTGATAGCTATAGCCTATAAATAATATCAACACAAGGTTGCAATCTGAGATCCCGGCAGCGGCGCAGTCTGGGATGATGATTATTTACTAAAGTAAGATCAAGTTGCGCGCTGCAAGTGGTCGGAACTTCATATAGCGAGTTTATTGTCTAGCTAGTCCTTTGTAGCGGAGAGGAGTGGTGAGTCAGACTATATGCCTCGCAATTTTTCTGAATTGAAAAGTGGGGGCACAATTCCTATGCTGTCCCCCACGCTGAAAAGTGGGGGGACGCGTCACCCCGTCCCCCACCCATCGCCCCGACAATGTTAATTGTCACGTTGTCTCTTATATAGGCAGATGCGGGTGTACAGCAAAATGCCAGGAAGCTGGTATGCCGTACCATCAAAGAGAATGAACTCACACAATGGCATCGATATCCAAGCTGATGTAGTTCACCGAAGAATGTTGAACCTGTCTTACAGAGTCGAGAGAGGTTGACATTAGCCAGGTGTCAAAATGTTCGCATGTCAAATACATTCTACATTGGTATCTAGTCAGTCAGGGTACCTAACCGTCCTGGAAGTCAGTGTACACACCACCAGTACTGGGGATTCTGTCACGATGCAACACAGTACAACTGGGATCACTTCACTTAGTCGACATTCGAATACTTAACATTTTGCAGCATCTTGCATGGCTCATGGC
Organism: Ridgeia piscesae; assembly: GCA_025642075.2. Taxonomy (NCBI): domain Eukaryota; kingdom Metazoa; phylum Annelida; class Polychaeta; order Sabellida; family Siboglinidae; genus Ridgeia; species Ridgeia piscesae. The sequence continues at coordinate 91,203 of JAODUO010000654.1, read as the reverse complement.
TCCGCACATACAACTGTCCAGAATAGCATATTAACTTGTGGAACTAGTGGTGGTAAGCGTTATTCAGTTTCCTGTTGATCTGTAAAGAAAAGCATATACCTGGTATTCAATTTCAATAAACAAAGCACATGCATCATGGTAATAGAGTTGGAAGTAAATAATTATGCAGCGTCCATTACCATAATCGATACATATACAAAATAATGTTTCATGTATAAAGATTGATAGTATAGCATTACAGCATCTCACTAAAAAGGTAGCAAGAAATGTCCTGCTACAGCAGCATCTACAGGAACAGAGTGTTTACCAAGGTTGTTCCAGGGGAAGAAGGGGTGGGTTGTGGATATTAGGGGGATAATATTCATTTTCAAAACAGTGATGAATTGTATTGTTTTTAATATACTGATGTTTATTGTCGTTACATAATTTTTGTATTACAGTGATGTCTGATCTTAGTTACTATTATATAAGTATTTGATCTCTGCCACGTAAAGCGCACTAATATGTTTTGTTTTGTTTTCAGTATACAACTTATTGTCAGGGTCTGCCATATAATAACTACTACATGGTGTACACATATTCATGTTAGACAATTTATGTCAAACATGAATATGGATTGTGAAGTTGTATGGTCAAAGCGAATGTTGGAAATGACTAAATAAGGTTATTGTGATACCAACAGTATATTCTCCTCACGAAATATATTCAAGCATTCATGATATGCACGTGTATGTCTACCTTCTTCAACACTGTATTATTGATTTGTTGAGTTATTGATGCAGTGTTTCCCTGCTATATGATGTCCACCTCGCTGTTTTTCTAAGCCACCTCACTCAAAATATGCCAGTATGGCCACCTCATAGGTATTTCTTGCTATAAACATATTTACATGTTTCTACCTTGTAGCTGTGCAATTGTTTCCTCTCTATTTCCCAGGGAATACGTCAGGACACCTTTCAGAATGCACCATTTTGAAGGTAATTCTTAACGGGAATAGAAACAAGGCTTTACCTAAAATTCGTTTTCCTTATATACATAAAGATTAAGTATGTATGTAGCATTTGACAACATTCAAAAAGTAAATAAAACACATTTGTAATAAACATTTGGTTTTAAACCCGTCAGCATAGCGATTCCTACGGAAAGCTAAAAGTTAATTAGGAAGGCGATCACGCGGTATCGTGTCGTCAAAGCTGACAGGCGGTCCGTTTCTATGTAGTCACGTTTAAAGGATATTTTTGGGTTGGAACTTGGAACGAGCTTCATGATAAATTATTGTGCCATATTCCGATATAATACACGCAAGGAAACATACATTACAAACATTTAACTTAAGACAGACATGCTATATAGTACATTAATATCACAAGTGTGCCGATGTGTGAAGGAGTTACACATTTAATGTAACAATTTAAATCCGGGACCTGAATCAGTTGGTAAACGTGTTGGTTAGTTGCGTTCGCTTTTACAACCGGAAGAACACCGGTTCGAACCTGACAACACAATTTATTTGACACTTGTTCATGTTTTCACTCAATAATAATAATGATCAACCGAATCATTTAAAATCAGTGAATGATGTACTGTTATTATCGTTGTAGTAACTATTTATTCGCGACGAAAATGAAAACAATAAGGTAATTGTATAATTATAATTAATGATGATGTATATTTCTAAATCTAAATTGTTGTTACCATAATTCAAAACAAATTGTGATTCAGATTTCAACATGTTGCAATGTGGAATTATGGCCCTAATATCATTACGTACGAAGATGGTAATGTCATTAGATTGCACTGATATATCTCGTTATCCGACTCTCGCTCACCTAACGTTTTCAACTCGCCTCGACGATGAGGAGCGCAAACAGTGTTGCCAGGTCAAAACAATAATTTAGCCCAATGGCCCTCGAAAACTAGCCCAAAACTAGCCCAAAATTCCCCGCAAATAATTATAAAATTAGACATTTTAAATGTTGCCAGTGATCCACCCCTACCGATAAAGAGGGAAATGCATTTCAAGTACGCCACGCACGAAGTATTTACTTAATGATGAATGGATGTTTCCATCATTCCTTGCAGCGCCACCTACTGTTCTAAGGTGAACTATAAATGCTTGTTTATAAATAGACATGGTGTACATCATAACGTCAAAAAATTCACCACATAAATGGCCCTCTACTTAATCACATATATGCCCTAAACTGGCTACACGCGTATATGCACATGGCACACACAGGCAAGCAGGCATGTACGCAATCACAAATTCAATCAAAACAAACCCATTAAAACTATCAAAACTGAAATTTTAGTCACGTGTGCACAGGATCGCGCGCACGTGTTGTCACAGCGCAGCACAACACTCGGTGTAGACTAGGTCTAGGGCAGGTGTCCAAGATGTCCAGCATGGAATCGTTGTCCTCCTGGTGGTACATTTCGGCCGGAAGAGGCTCAGCATTGTCTTGTCTGGCACAAACTTGTTGCAGCAGATCATGTGGTGCGACATATATCCTCGCACGTGGAGGATCTTCTCGAGGGAGTCCTGCTGCATCCTATTCCACAGCTTCGTCTTGACGATATTCATTGTCGAGAAGACCCGCTCTACAGCGGCGTTGCTGAATGGCAGCAACAGCAGCGACAGTATGAAACCTCCTGCTAATGGTCGTTGGGCTAGTTACACGTTGCGATGTCGGGCTTACATTTTTCCGGTCATTAAAAACGTACCGGTTGACGTTTCTGCGCATGCGCAATAAATGTAAAATCACCAATGTCCAGCGAAACAACAAAGCATTATCGGTATAAATGCCACGAGCAGTTCGATAACTTTCCTGTGATGATTACTTAAAATGTCGTTCAATGCAATAAAATACTACGTTTTTTTTAATAAATCACTCTCACGCATTATGGCGCACTAGAGTCACGTGATTTACGCCTGCTATCAAAATATGCCTCAAAACGTGTTTGCCTCGTGTTAATTTGCGACAACTAACTTTGCTGAGAGGTTATATACATCCTAACGAACAACCCGTCATATTTATACCGTAAATGCGTTGTCTTTTCTCTGCTCATTGATGATTTTACATATATCGCGACTGCGCAGAAACGTCAACCGGAACGTTTCTAACGCCAGAAAAGTGTAAGCGCTGTGTACGAAGAGAAGAGCTGGTATTGTCGTAATCAGCAGCAGCGACCCCTGGCGCGCGAGAATGACCCTTATTTATGGACAACTGGGTGGCCCAGGCTGGAGTTGGAAATGTGTGTATCTGTATTCAGAGACATTGGGAGGCTATGAATTGGTAGTTCACAATATGTATTATGAGACATAGAATAAGACGGCTCTTAATGTAACACACGACGTAAAACCACCACTTTCTAAACTAGCCCAAAATAGCGGCATATGCATAAAAAGAAGCCCAAAAAACCGCAACCCGCAACTGCTATTTTTTCCTCGCAGAACTGGTCTAAAACTAGCCCAATTCCGCGGGAAAACCGCGGACTTGGCAACATTGAGCGCAAATGTGCTGCCATCTCACGGCGACGGGATAATCGAATCTCTACTAAAGCTGCAACAATGGCTCCACATAGCAGGCCTTCGGTTGACCTAACGCGGCCAGGTCAGTGAGTCAGACCGTCTATTTTTGGATCGTGCGAGTCGCGGAATCACTCTCGTAAACACAACATCGAAGTGAGTGTACGCTGACAGCAGTACCATTCAAAATGGCTGCGTTCACAGCCTGGGTTGAGTACATCGACACGTCGACTGTCCTGATATTCCTGGTTGTGTTCCTCTGCGCACTCTGGCTGTTAAGTTCGTCCGACGGACCGACCAACTGGCCGCCAGGTCCGAAGGCATGGCCGCTCATCGGCAACGCTGACCTATTTTGGAACAACGACCATGTATACATGAGCTTCGTGGAACTGGCGAAGAAGTATGGCGAGATCTGTCACCTGTGCCTCGGCCCGCGCGGACACTTGGTTGTGTTGACGGGACACGAAGTGATCCGGGAAGCGTTTGTTGAAAAGGGAGAGTACTTCTCAAACAGACCGACCTTTATCCCGCTGGTGAAGTACACAACTAATGGCAAAGGTTAGATATCTGAATCGGTTTCTGTAATAAGTATACTTTTAATAGTGCGTGTGTGTGTGTGTGTGTGTGTGTGTGTGTGTGTGTGTGTGTGGTGCGTGCGTGCTGGTGCGTGCGTGCGTGCGTGCGTGCGTGCGTGCGTGCGTCTGTGGTGTGTGTGTGTGTGTGCGTGTGTGCGTGCGTGTGTTAATGTGTGTGTATATATGTGGTGTGTGTGCGTGCGTGCGTGTGTGTGTTAATGTGTGTGTGTGGTGTGTGTGTGTGTGTGTGTGTGTGTGTGTGTGTGTGTGTGTGTGTGTGTGTGTGTGTGTGTGTGTGTGTGTGTATGTGTGTGTGTGAATGAATAAGTGAGTGCGTGCTTGCGTGCGTGCGTGCGTGCGTGCGTGCGTGCGTAAGTGCATGCATTAGTGAATGTGTGAGTGTATGGTGCGTGTGATTTTAATTATATAAACAAACACCGACTCATTTGGATGAATATATTCAACAGCACATCGCCATCGTACATGCCGCAACATTGTAACCAACAGCGAAATGCTTTCAGTTTCCTGGTGCAATATAATTAATTGTTCATGTTTCATTTTGTGTGTAGGCTGCATTGTGGTTTTGCAGTAAATACAGTTGTGTATTCTTGTTTACATATAATCATTATGTAGCCTGTTGATAACACAAAAGACGTGCAACTCCATGTGGGGCATAATGCTTACCCGTGGGCGCTTTCCCCTATCTACAAGGCAATGCGCCCAAATTAGATGCATGCACGTAATTAATCACACAACAAAAACATATTCGAAACAAGTCAGATTTGCAGAACATGTACTCAACTCAATATAGTTGGTGACATATTACAGATATCAACAGGTATATTGTGTTAAACAGAGCCAGCTGGAATGACGATATGCATTTCCTGGGCGCTACGCCCCATCTACTCTACTGTTCGTATTCACAGGAATCGTTATGCAACACGGGCCCCACCACAAGTTACTGAGACGGTTCACGCTGAAGGCTTTGAGAGACTTTGGCGTGGGAAAATCGTCTCTGGAAGAGAAAATTAAAGAGGAAGTGCAGATTGTCCTTGCGGAATTCGACGCTCAACAAGACGTACCCTTCGATCCCAAACAACTGTTCGACAAAGCTGTCTCCAACATTATCTGTTCTATCATTTTTGGTCAAAGGTCAGTGTAACCTATTCGGACTTTAAGCGGACAATGCTGAAATGTGTACTTATTTTTAGCATCTTACTGACTAGAGCACAATATGAGTTGAGATAACATGCAAAAATGCACGTCACCAGTCGAGTGCAGTGACAGTTGACATTCGTAATAGGAATATTGACCATGCTTTAGAGAACACACAGCGTCGTTACGTAACACCATAATACGTTCAAGATGAATTTTCAAGATCACGCAGGTCGGAGATAAGATGAAGTTAACTTCTGTAGTCGTGATAGCTATAATTGTTGCGTAGTATTCGAATTGCGATACTATTGTCACGGCGGTAGACGTAAGTATTATTATGTCGGCGTCTACCGTATGTTGCCCACTGCGAGTACTCTACGTCACCCCTCCACGAGTACTTCTCGTTGCCCCGCCAAGAATAGTTCATGTTGCCCCTTTTTACGAGTACTTCACGTTGCCGCGCCTATGAGGCAGGACCACATTTTTGCCAGTCCAAACGCTAGACACATATGCGCATGCCCAGGCGTATACATGCGCGCATGCATGTCTTGGCTTGGGCATAGTTAACCTGAATTATTTGTATTGTATGCCTACTAGGTCACCCTGGGGCGAGAGAGCGGGTTGACTACAGTAGGCGGACAACGAATTTAGGCCGTGCACGTTAAAATGTTTACTGTCAGTGACCCTGCTGTTTTATAATGAACATGCTGAGTCTCTATATAAAGCCGGTGCCATTTTCCCGACGAATTTGTCGCGCGCGTTCATGGTTCGTACGGCTGGTAGCTTACGTTTCAAGTGGTACCTGCACATAATGTCTGACGAGTTCCGGACAACTCACGTTCCTCATAGAAAGACGAGATTCGCTGTTGTGTGTGTGTGTGTGTGTGTGTGTGTGTGTGTGTGTGTGTGTGTGTGTGCGTGCGTGCGTGCGTGCGTGCATGCGTGTGCGTTCGTGTGTGTGTGTGTATGTGTATGTGTGTGTGTGTGTGTGTGTGTGTGTGTGTGTGTGTGTGTGTGTGTGTGTGTGTGTGTGTGTGTGTGCGTGTGTCGCGCGTGTGTGCAGGTGTGTGTGTGTGTGTGTGTGTGTGTGTGTGTGTGTGTGTGTGTGTGTGTGTGTGTGTGTGTGTGTGTGTGTGTGTGTGTGTGTGTGTGAATGTGTGCGTGCGGGTGTGCGTGCGGGTGTGCGTGCGGGTGTGCGTGTGCATGCGTTCATGTGTGCATATACGCTCATGTGCAGTGTTGTTCATGGGTGTATTATGTGTCCTTATTAAATGTAATGTATTTATTTCTGCAGGTACAGTTATGATAACGAAGAATTTCAACATCTACTCAGCGCGATGAACTACACTTTCGAAAATTCGGGACCAAGAAATGCTGCTGCTGCCTGGTTACCCGGGCCACTCGCATTAACTTTCTTTGTAAGCAGTGTATATACATACTTATGCCCTCTAAGCATGTGCGGTAAATACGATAATAGTCGTGCGTGCGTGCGTGCTTGCATGCGTGCGTGCGTGCGTGCGTGCATGTGTGTATTTAACTTATAATATTTAACTCGAATAATATTAACCATGTTTATAAACATAACAATATAACAAAGAAACAAATGTCAAAGTATAACGCGTGTTATGTTGTAGCCGAAATTTAGGAAGTTTATTGAAGTCGACCGTCAAACAAAAGATTTCGTGCGAGAGAGAATTGCTGAACATAGGGAGACGTTTGACGAAGAGAATGTGCGGGACTTCATAGATATGTATCTTAAAGCAGAAAAAGACGGTGAAGAAACTGGCGCTTTAACAGGTAAGTAAAATTTAATTTTAACGGTAAACTCTAGTTCACTCAAATTTCCCGCAGTGATAGCCATCTTCCAAAGTATGATTATTCAGTTGACTATTAGAGCTAAGAGTGCCTTCTTTCTACGTACTGTTTTAAGGAAGTTGATAGGATAAACAGCCGCCTCCATACAACACTGTTATATCGATTTGGCGCGTACTTATGACATTTTAATATTCAGTGCCGTAAGTGACGAGAGCATTATTGCTACAGTGCAAATAATATATATATATATATATATATATATATATATATATATATATATATATATATATATGTATATGTGTGTGTGTGTGTGTGTGTGTGTGTGTGTGTGTGTGTGTGTGTGTGTGTGTGTGTGTGTGTGTGTGTGTGTGTGTGTGTGTGTGTGTGTGTGTGTGTGTGTGTGTGTGTGTGTGTGTGTGTGTGTGTGTGTGTGTGTGTGTGTGTGTGTGTGTGTGTAATATATGAGGGTCCTATCGTTGCATGGTTGGCGCGGAGCGGAGGAAGGGAGGAATGTCAAAGGTCAAATGCGGTTCAGGGTCAAAGATCATGTAGCGCCCCCTTCTAGCGGACAGGTCACGAACTAGTATTGACCAAATTCGTGCGTCTTATTAAACAAAATTGTCAAACGAGAATTAGAGGTCATGTAGCGCATCCTAGCGGGTAGATGGTGAACTGTAAAATAGGTCAATAAAGAAGTAGAGCCATCTGATGGATACATCACGAACTAATGCCCCAATATACGTGTGTCTTATTTTAAACTCGGTAAACAAGTAGTTAAGATATTTTGGCGCGGCTGAAGACGCACGCGTTGTTATTTCGTTTTCTATCTTACAGCACGGGAGACAAGTCAGCACTGCAAGAAGGTCATTCTCATTGGTCCTTCGTAACCCAGTATAACCGTATTGCTTGTTCTTTCTCCTGTTATGACAAGCGTTTACCCAGGTCCCGTTGCTTGAAGTGTGGTCACCCTTATTACACAAATGATTATTAACTTTGTTGTCAGTCCGCCACACATGTTGTCACGTGACCACTTTCATAGTCTATCCTTGTAAGGTATGCTTTAACCTTTAAGCTATCTATAACAAAACATGGTATTTGTACTTACCGTTATTTGACAAAATAAGTAACCGACAAAGACCATTGCACATGTAATCATATGTTGCCCATCTTCTGGTAATGGGTAACCGATTTAGGTCATTGCGCGTACATTTGCTTTATCTATCTTTATCTATATATATATATATATATATATATATATATATATGTCACGGTTTGAGATAAAGCAAACACATTAAAAATAGTATCCTTAACAGTCCGGCGAAAAGGAAATTGGAAATGTGTAAATGTATCGGACACTATCAAAAGTACGTTTCCCTCAGCGACTGTAAATGTATTGTCCGTCATATCAAGGATCGACGACAGATGTTACAGTGCACTACGTGAACAAGTCTATGTAACCTGTATTAGTGTGTACTGTTTGTTACAGATGAGAACATATTCCAGGTCATCGTTGACTTGTTCCTCGCTGGCACCGAGACAACGAGTACAACACTGCATTGGGGGCTTCTCTACTTGATACACAACCCCGACGTACAGAGAAAGTGTAGACAGGAAATCTTGCAGGTACTGCAATTAGGTCCAGTCTTGGGCTTAGGGAAATTGGTACACGCGCGATGCTGATGGCATATACAATGGAAACTGTTATGGGAACGTGTTGCTGCATGTAATTGTCTTGGTTAGACTACTCTACTCTGGAAAGTAGCACACACTAAATTGCGACACTTCATAGATAATTGACAGAACAACAGCATGCTGTGCCAGTGACTTAGACCGGTCAAACATGAGGAACATTGTGACATAGAAGCTTCGTTTGAAAATGTTGTGTATCGAGAACAATTCCGTACAAAACCTCATATTGCTTGTCGACGTTTTTAGATTTCCGGTAGCTTATTATTTGTACCCATGCAGGTCGTCGGCCAAGACAGACTACCTGAGATGAAAGACAAAGGAAAACTTCCATTCACAGAGGCTGCTATACTTGAAACTCAAAGACTTGGAAGTATCGGTGAGTATTGGACGTTGCTGTGATGATACGTTATTCGTAGACGCGATCAATTATGTTCGCCGCAATTTATTTACATCCAAATATCTTCCGATGTATTGTTTTTAACATTTATGCGTACACTATCACACAATTGTTTGCACATACAGGATTACTTACTGTTTTTTTAGTATAAGCCGTATAGTTATCAAGCATTGTGAAACTGATACCCTCTTACATTATCAACTATCAAGTTAGAATATCGATGTGCATAAACATTTCAGCGCCCACTGCTGTGGTTCACACCGTCTCAGAACCAATCAAATTCCGAGGCTACGATCTGGCAAAGGACACCTTTGTCCTTCCCAATCTCTACCAGAGTCACACGGACCCTGCGATCTGGGAAGATCCGTTCGCTTTCAACCCTGACCGTTGGTTGGACGAGAACAACAAGTTGAAGAACAACCCGGCGTTCATGCCCTTCTCTGTCGGTAGGTGAACAAATGCATGAGCATTCGTTTGAGACTCTTTGATCCTGTAATGGAGACTACTTTAACTACTATTCTTAATTCACATACGTACTAATAACAGTCACTGTCACACGTTGTAGAAACGCTGTTATGTGATTTTTTTGATATAACATTGACTTTTAAATAAAATAACTAGTATGCGTAAAGTGAAAAACACCCTGAGTAGTTCTACGCAAAGCCTACGGGCTGAATACTTCACCGTATATGAATTTGCGTTTCTTTGTTGTGTGGTTTAGTGCAGATCACCCATGGGGTCTAATATTTGTCTGTCTTGAGAAGTGTATTTCTTACCAGCGTAGAAATTGTCAACAAGTTACTTTAAAACGTTATTTAAAATATGACTCTTTCAGTTGTTTGATGTCATTTCAACAATGGTGTTAATACTGTAATTCTAAACATAATTACACAAAGTTTGCCAAATGATGTTTTGACTTCATGTATTCGAACTATGTATGTTTTCGAAAAACACACACATTTATTTACAACAACATGAAACAAACATATTGTTACTCCTGTATGTCTTTATTAGGACCAAATACACATCTAAAACAAATTACACATCGTTTGCCAAATAATGTATTACTGTTTTGATTCTATGTATTCGAACTCCGTATGTTTTCGAAAACCACACACATTTATTTACAACAACATGAAACAACGATATTGCTACGCCTGTATGTTTTTACTTTATTAGGTCCGAAAACACATCAAACAGTGCTTCTATATTTTTGCTGACACCAGAACTATTTCGAAATCGAGTATGTTCTCGGCCATCTGTGAATGTAATAATTTGCATGTGTCCGATCACATAGTCATCGTGATACTGTGGAAATCAGTGAGTTGTATAACTGTGTACTGGTGTGTTTGGAATAATGTATCTTACCGTGTAGCACCATAAAATGACATTGTTTTTTTTTAAACAGATTTGTATTATAAACAAAAGTTGTATATGGGTCAGTACCCAGAATGCATCAGGTTTGATTGGTGGGTCCCTGTTCCAGGACGTCGCATGTGTCTCGGAGACTCGCTCGCCAAGATGGAGATGTTCTTGTTCTTTACGACGTTGCTGCAACGGTTCGACTTCGGCATGGTGGATGCAGACAATCCCCCAAGCACAGAAGGGTTTCAAGGGATCACACGATCCCCTCCCAAGTATGAACTGTTGACGTCTAGAGCGTGAAGACATCCGTACGCCAATCAGTTTCTGTTCGCAAGGGGACTGCAATAATAATCAAGTGACGGGTAAAATAATAAGAGGGTCTTCATTTGTAATTCGTGATTCACGTTCTACAATTAGCAAACACAATACGATACCAATTTTCAAACACAATACGTTCTATATTAAATAGCAGGCAGTGTTTAATGTTTCAGCTATGTCAATTATGTTTATATATTATACCAAATATGAATAAACTGCATTGTAGAACAATACAAAGTAATAATAGTTATAGAGTTGCATTAATTTTATAAAACATATTTGAGACTTCTGTTTTACCTGATATACTGTAGTTTGTATAATGTCTTAATGAACGCAACTGCAATTGCGTTATGGTATATAATTATATATAATTAGTTATTAAAACAAACGTTTGTCCACTACATATCATATTTGTGATGTTGTTTTAGATTAACACATTAAATGTTATACGATTAATGGTAGTTTTAATGTGATAATGTTGTATATATATATATATATATATATATATATATATATATATATATATATATATATATATATCATATGCATATATGCATATATACATAATATTGATATTTTATAATGTTGGCATGGTAGGTACTTTCAAACATTGATCACAAGACAGTGACACTGTTTGGTTATCGGTCCACACATTACATACTCCACCAACTGACAGCTCCATGTCATATGTCGTTGTGGGGGGATTCATTATTTGGATACCGATATGTGGGTTTTTAAATGGTTTAAAACATTTTTGTGTATGTATGGTGCATTTAAAGTTCTAACGAAAAAGCATTTTTTTGTGTTTGTCATATTTGTTTCACCTGTGCGAATTGCACAGCAAGTAGGTGGTCTGTAACTCGATGGCATGCCTATATATTTTGTATTTTCAATCAGATCACGTTTTATCCTTATGGGAATGTTTGCTTGAACAGTTACAAGTAATAGTCATTGTAATTGAAATGTTATGTTATTGCCTGGTTTGTTAATTTGAACGGTTTTGTGAAATGCGGTATTTAGACGTTGAATTTCAAAACATAATTTACTAAATGTTGTACTTGTATGTCATGGTTTATGTCGTTATTGTCAAGCAACAAGCTACTTATATAAGCCTACAAAATTTTATATATATATATATATATATATATATATATATATATATATATATATATAAAAATATATATATATATACCAAACCCCGGTCTCCTCTACTCTTAGAAATTTGCTTTTCTATGTGCATTGTCATGGACCGGGAACCACGATGAAATGTTAGTGACGATTTTATGGATCAAAATCAGGGGTTAAGAGCACTTACGAATATTAGTGGAACAGCCCCCAAGGAGGGTTACGTTACCATAATCCAAGGCGTCACAAACCGGAACAGCGCATTATAAAGATTAAACCACAATGAAATAGCAACAGCTGTCAGACCACACAGAAACCTAAGATCAAGTCTAGTTTATTACAAAATATAAGGTGGAAGACCGAAGTAAGTCTGACTGCGTATACCAAATACCATGCAAAACCTGTATAATGACGTCTTAAATCGACGAAACCGGACGAACATTTGGCACGAGACTAGATGAACACAACAACGAAGTTGAAACTATAATAACTAGACATTTAGAAAATGGTCGAAAAACGTACAAAAAGAGAAACAGACATTTTCGACAAACATAATTTTGACAGACTGCAGACAAAGGGGTAGACACACACACACACACACACACACACACACACACACACACACACACACACACACATATATATATATATATATATAGAGAGAGAGAGAGAGAGAGAGAAGAAGAGAGAGAGAGAAAGAGAGAGAGAGCGAAACAGAAAGAAAGAGAGAGAGAGAGATTGGGAAACAGAAAGAAAGAGACAGACAGACAGACAGAGACAGAGAGAGAGTCATTGTATTTCTTGTTTTTCTCAAATGCAGTTATAGTCCAGACGCTGCCCTTATAGTGCAGTAAATATGTTCGAGGTAAACGGAGTTTTACTTCTGATTTGTATTCTAAGCATCATGTCTTTCAACACTTCGGAAAGTGCTTTTTGAAAATCAGTGACATAAGGTCACTGGAGCGTGAAATCTAAAATGGCCGCTACTCAGCGGGTCTATAACTTTGGGTCTAGTAGGGCTAGATACTCAAACTTGGTATCACATCTGCCTGAAATTGACATTCCAGACACGGCTGACCAATCTATTTTACGTTTTAATGTCATATTAGACAATAAATGACGATCGACTGCAGACAAACAAGCAGCCCTAACCTGTAAAATGAGCTAGGGACTTTATTTTGATGTCCCTCTCGATAGTTATGAGGATCCTCAATCACATAAATATAATTTCATTACATTTCAATTTGAATATATTGATCAAAGGTCAAGTTAATGGGTCAAACGTGATGTTTTTTAATCATATCTGGCCATTAGACAAGATAAATCTGGCATATAGATGAGCGAGTGGTCTGATCTCGGGGGCTATCATCGTAGTTCTGCTGCGGTATAATCAAATGGATGAGATTATTAACTTTTTAAAGTTATAACTAAGTGCTAAGCCAATATCAAAGGTCAATTGGGGCTAAACATGTATACATCTTGTCTACTTTCTAATATAAAAACAATAATTGAAAATGATGGTAAATTATTAATATGTGACACTCACACATTGTTTACGTTTAACGTATTATGCCAAACATAAAATTATTGGAACCTTTCAGGTAATTCATAACAATAAGCACTTGTAATATTTAGGCCTATATTTAGCTAACCACGATTTTGACAGTTTCGAACTTGTGACGTTTGGCAATAGATGACACGCATCACCTCAGATGTTCTGCATGGGCATTGCATCATAACACATCTTCCAGTACATTTTTGTTCAGACCATCATGGACTAGCATGTAGGTGAAGCGAGGTAGGCATATGACTGTGGCTATGTTATTTGTCACAACGACTAAGTGTTGGCAGCCATCTTCGACTGCCCAGGTGGGATGAGGCACGACCCAGTCATTTGCCTTCTCCAACCGTCTCGCAGGTTCTGGAATCACAAATGGCTCTGTCGTCTCTGTACTGTGGAGGGGAGCTGGAACGTGTTCCTGGTTTGCACCCTTGCCGTTCACCACCAGTGGAACAGAAAGATTGTGGACAACCACTATTTTCGTCATAAGTTGCAACAACCGATTATTCTTTTCCGACAATACAAAACAATTTCTGTTTGGACTCATCCAAGACAAAAAGCTATACGGAGGCGATATTGCTAGAACAACGAACACACTCTCCCTCATTCAACGATCCATCAATGTAGCTATCACAAATAACATGCAGGGTTTCGCATAATGAAGATATAGCCAACTCGGTCGTCTGGAGATTGTGTACAATGTCACCGAAATTTTCGAAGCAAGATGAGTTGGGGTACTGCCGGGCCGTTGACATAAAATCAAGCAGGCTCATTGTTTTCAATTAATCGTGATATAGGTCTCCAACTGTTGTACAGTATATTGTCAGACACTATAACATTATATATCTACTTTCTCCAATCCCAACACCAACATAATCTATAAGGTGCGCCACCAACTGAGCCATGGGTTTGCTCTTGTCGGGTGTAGCAGAGGTGAAGTCGCCATCAAACAGGTGATTGGTGGGGAGGGGGTCATGCACGAAGACATCTTCGAGAGTCATTCCATGTTCCCGGGCGATCTCGATATTTCGCTATGCAGCTGTGAGCTTTTGTGTCTGGTGGTGGATGCTGCATTAGGTTTGGTGTCAACGACAGTGTCAATTTTGGCAGGTTGTGCTTGTGAATTGTTACTTCAAGCTTCTTTGTCTTAAGACCAAACCTCTCTCGTTTGTACTGCATGTAGACATTCTCGCCATTTGTCTATATCTTATCATTGACAACTTGCTCGGTAACGAAGTTGTGCAATCTGACACCAAAAGCTGTATTAATGAAATATTTGCTAGGGGTCAAGTCAAAGTCAAGAATACTGGAAACGTTGGCATAACAAATTACGCCATTGTTGTGTCTGAGTTCCTGGTACAGGATGGTTTCATATTGCTCCTTACCCGCTCATTTGTGAGTTCACCGCAGTTGTTCTGTATGAGTAGAATCCCTTAGAAGATCAGTTCCCAATCCATCACTACTGCTAACTTTCATCTCTGGCCGACGGTGCCTCATTGGCTCTTGGCCAACGCAATACTAGTAGGCATATCCACTGCCCTGCTGACAAACTGGTGTGTACAGGATGTTGGAAAACTCCGTCAATCGATCGACAAAAGAGCTGCCTGAACATATGCTTTTAACTATTTATTATGGTGAGATTCTGGTTTCAGAAAATTATCTTTATGACAACAACTTAAGGGAAAGTTATTAAAGTGTCAGATGTCAGCAGTAATGTTTGTTCTGGAAGATAGCAAATCGCAGTAATAATGTAATTGATCTGTTTAATTGTTATCAACATTGCTAGCAAACGGAAATCTTGACGTGATCTTGATTGTGATATACACAGCGATACACTGGAAACATGATTTATCCTCGTCAAGCTTTGCCTTTGCAGACAATGTTGATAAGAGTTATATACGTGAATCATATTACAACTGGATCATGATGTCTTCACGATCAAATAATGTTTCATACAGTTTGGCAGTTCGTAAAGAAAATATACTGAGATTACAAGCTCAACATTTATTTGTTAGTAATCGTGTTTGTGTGTGTGTGTGTGTGTGTGTGTGTGTGTGTGTGTGTGTGTGTGTGTGTGTGTGTGTGTGTGTGTGTGTGTGTGTGTGTGTGTGTGTGTGTGTGTGTGTGTGTGTGTGTGTGTGTGTGGTGTGTGTGTGTGTGTGTGTGTGTGTGTGTGTGTGTGTGTGTGTGTGTGTGTGTGTGTGTGTGTGTGTGTGTGTGTGTGTGTGTGTGTGTGTGTGTGTGTGTGTGTGTGTGTCAATGCAATACAATACAATACAATACAATACAATACAATACAATACAATACAATACAATACAATACAATACAATACAATACAATACAATACAATACAATACAATACAATACAATACAATACAATAAAACTTTATTTGCTATCCACCATAACTCCCTGGCATATAAATTAATCTGATGACTAGTAGATTTGTGTATTGAACTGATATATTTATTATAAATCTTGTATATGAATGCATGCTTATAATTATTACTTCTTGCAGTAAGCTGGTAGTTGCAATTATCCGTAGTAATTTAAAGTGGCACTCGAGGTTGGTGCAAGACAATCTGCGAACTGAGTAATTCCAATTATCCTTTTCGCTCAACACAATACATACCTAGTGCCTTCCTGTGAACTACTGTATATCAATCGTGGATTTATATAGTTAACTGCTATTAATCAACCGTAGAGCAATATGAAATAGTATTATAAAATATACTAATATTCTAACTTGGACTTGTTAAACGCCGGTCTTGCTAGACCACAGGTCTAAATAAAATCAGGTCTACTTTATGCAAACAGTGTATAAACGTGATGATACCGATCCATTAATTGCTATTGGTTTGTAAAGTACTAACAATGTGTCGTATATATGCTAAATAAATGCCTACACAAACGTATGCTTACAAAGATAAGTTGTACTATGATTATTAAACTCAGTAAATGCACAATTGGACGCTGGATACATTTGTCTAAAGATCTACACAGCTATGCATATTGGTTTGATATTCATATAAAATATTCACAACAGTATAAGAATAATTAATAGAATACACATAGAAAGTATCAGTACTAAGTGAATTAAACGACACTACGTTTTCGAAATGCCTCCCAAATGAATACATTCACCAGTATGTAAAAGTACATAAAAATTCACTTGAGTAAAAAAATATCTGTGATATATGCTGAAGTACCACGTATGAATTGATCGAAGGTGGCTCCTACAAGGGCAAGGGTTTGGTCGATAGTGTCGGCTTCACGTCCGCATAGAAGCGAACCAACAAGACTGCGAGAACAACGTGGACCTGCAGTGCGCGTGCACAAAAATGTACCGCTTCCGTGGTGCAGCAAGGCGACGCATTCACCAGGAGTGCGACACATCTCAACCATCCATGTGACCCTGGGGCTGTTATGCGTACACAGGCATGAGCAATGGTTAGTATTATGTATACTCAATTTGAATTATTTATGGGGTATTAGAAGAACTAGGTTTAAAAATTGTTTTTACCCACAGGACGTGACACACTTTAAAGGGAACCAAAAGGGAAATATTAAGTGCTATGCACGTGAAAGAGCTAATACAAAGCAACCATTCTGAACGGTAATCACATTTTTAACGTCAGTGGTTTATTAGTAAAATAATTCCAAAGTGGAAATTTTACTGAAATCATCGGCTTCATAGAGGCGTCCATGATGCGCCTCTTCCTGTTGTCTGACCGTGGTTTGACCACTCAGCACGCAGAACCGGCCTTAAAGTCACGTGTCCGATTGTGTGCGTCAATGCTATCGCCGTTGTAAACACAATGTTGTAAGATACGCGAACTTTCGAAGAAGGACATCCGTTCGAAGAACGTTGCTTCGAATAGGATGTTTCTCACCGTATATACTGGGTCAAGATCCGCCGAAACGTCGGCGACGTCGAGTTTTCAAGTATGGAGCTGTGCAAACGATATTAGCGCGATATTTAATCACCAACGATAGTCGTCGAAACGGGTTACCGGTCGAATCCTTCCGTCGCCGTAGCCAAGTCATCAAAGCGCGCAAGAAGGTTAGTAAATATTATTAAGTCTTCTGTATCTAAATTATTTGAATCTTGTACCATTAGACACATTGCGATGTCTGTCGAGATGACTTATGTACATACTGATATTGTTCGTAAACGTCCACCACAGTTAACGTTCTAGAAGGTATGTACACGGGATCATGGAGCCGCTAACTAGGTCCAAGCGAGTTAGGCCGTCCGATATTGTTATTCATTATTATTTGTTTTATTTTATCCTACTTTGAAGGATATATATCACGTTTGCATGAACAGAGGCATAAAAATAAGGTAAAGCTACATGTCAATAGCACAAAAAACAGCTGAATGCAAGCCAGATAGTAGACGTCATAGTCAATCCGCCTGAACGATAATATAGGCACTTTGATATCACTCGCTAAATAACTTCAAAAGTACTGCCTTTCGAGTTTCGTGGCTACGCATGCAGTTCCTATTTTCAGGTTGACCGCTCTGAAAGTGCCAACATGACTGCTATATTTTTCAGTAAACATATTATTCAAACATTAAAAAATAGAATTGCGAATGTTGTTTTCAATCATTCATGTTATTTGTTCAGTGAGAGAACAAATTCTGTGTGCTGTATCAGTTCAGATACTCATACAACATTGATACTAGGACATGTTACAGGCTTACAGTAAATGATGAATAATTAGCTATGATGAGACATAACTTATATACTGTAAAAAAATCACGTTGCAAATTTGCAATATTATTGCCTTTATTGGTAGTTTCTTGAAATATTGGGGACACACTGAGCAAACAAGAAGAAATATTAACAGACTAGCATAATATACTAGATGGAACGTGGACTTGTATATATCCCACAAGATCACTCTATCCAATACAACACTAGATCTTCGGGTAAACACTCGGTAAACATTTGGAACCAGTTTCTTCTCCACCACAATGAGTGGAATTCTCTACCCTCAACCATTGTGTCGTGCAAATCACTAATGTAATTAAAAAAATGAATCCAATGGTTCAGCAAGTAAGTCAGATGATCCACCATGCACATTAGCGTGATGTCTCAATATGACATTTTGCCAGTTAACAATATACCAGAGATGGAGTGAGTACAATACAAATGTACTCGAGTACGAGTACGATTACTTGGATGTTTGGACCAATGTGTTCGAGAAAACAAATGTACTCGAGTACGAGTACGATTACTTTACAATATACTCGAGTACGAGTACGATTACTTTACAATGTAATCATGATTACTTTCATGATTACTTTAATGAATATCCTGTTTCTAACATAAAGGCGACTTTCATGGAATCCCTAGGTGTCATTCTTGTTCTGTTGTTGTGTCACTAATGTTCTAACTGATTACTGCTATCCACTATCCGGGTGTTATTACTATTAATAATTAGACGACTTTCTCAGGTATTGGGAACATTTAACGCTGGATTAATAACTTAATTTATGGTTTCTGAATCAAATACAAATATGAGGCATTAACAAATTTCAAATACACATCATCAAATACATTACAATAACAACACTTCAAAACCAGGGGGGCAGTATTCAAAAGAGTATCCAATTCCAAATATGTAGTATATCGATGATGGCAACTACATTTGTATTTGAAAGTATTTAAATACTTTTTAAGTATTTATATTTGATGTTTAGGAATTAAAAATATTTGTATTTAAATATTTTCCTAAAGTATTTGACTTTTTCAAATATTTTTTTCAAATACATTGTCAGTATCAACATTTCTTTTTCACTGTCACATGTAATGCCTGCCAAACTGATTACCTTAATGCACTGCAACTTCACCCAACATTGCTAATTACTGATGAAGACACTTAATGGCAGTCCCCCATGGCCCTGCAGTGACCATAACTTGTGATTGCTCAGAGCCAGAGGATGGATTAATACCTAACAGTGACCATAGGTCAATATCCCCTTTTGTTCTTTAGTCAGGCTTCAAATTGGCACCAGTTTATTCTGGTTTCCTGGCTGACTTTGAAGTTGAGCCTTCCTCACAACATTAGCAATGATTAGCAGTGTCTCTTCTGAGGGCAACATAGGCATTATATTATTATGGACCTCCTGGCTTAACATACAAACAATATATTTTGGCCTTTACGTCTTTCAGTCAGATGTCACTGTGATGCAGTTAGCAATAACAATACTCCCTAGCACTGGTCTGCCTGTCATCATATGAGCAAAACACTAATTATGCCTATAAACTAGATGTCTCAATATATGTGTTGCTTTTCTTATATTTACATAGTAATACAAAATGCCCAGTCAGGATTCTGGATGTTGGAAATATGACCAGTCATTCACACCATACTGACAGAGCAAACAGTACAGGTGGGGCTGTAGCCTGGCTTCTAAAATTACAAAGCAAGATGTTAGGGGATGCTTATCTCCTGCAGTGCTTCTCAGGGACTGTCACAATATAACTTGTACTTTGTACTAAGCAGGAGGGTGAGGAGATGTTGCTTCTCTGGGAAGAGAAGGTATTAATTAGAGAAATCTGACTGAATATTTATTTAACTGAAATGCTCAACAGTAATAGAAAATGAATACCTTGATTATTATTACATTTATTAGATTACTTCTAATATTGCCATTTTTATCTGTCTAATATAATATATTAGACAAGCAAATATTATTTGCTTGCAACTGTTCATATGAAAAAATGTAATCGTGAAAAGTAATCGTAAGTACGATTACTTTGGTAATGTACTCGAGTACGAGTACGATTACTTTCCTGAGTACGAGTACTCAAAAAGTACTCGTACTCGAGTACGAGTACACGAGTACGATTACTCCATCTCTGAACTGGAGTGAAATGTTTGTAAGACGCAGTATTATTTTACCAATTATGTATTCAATACCAGATTTACCAACATTAGGAAATTGCATGACTGAGCACTGGCAAACTCTAGTGCATAAACACTAAGTGATCAGGCAATCAGTATCAAACCCAGTTTATGTAATATGTATCACCACACAAACATCTCTATTCAATGAAGACAGTAGCTGGAGCAGCATCACCCATCTATCTATCTGTGCAATAATAAAGGTAACCCAGTATCTGTCAGCTGTCAATTCAGATCTTAGTGAGTGTATGTCATCTGCCAGAAAACTTCTGTACTTTATCCATGACCCGTTCCATCCTTACAGTCCCATTTGCTTTCTTGATAAATGTATTTAGCCTAATCCTGTCCTGGTTGTTGATATTGCCATTTCCAACACACTGCACCAAAGTAAAGGACACTGTTCACTATTACACTGTAACATATATGCTGCTTATTTGGCGCAGATTGAATGACCTTTCATATAAAAACATAGTAAATTCAAACAGTCAATATTTAGCACTACAACATGTCCTGTTTATTTATAGCGATGGAACCATGGCTCTAGCAAGAACGTCCGGCCAAGTCCTAGCGAACCCTGACAACATGGCTGTTTTCTGTTCAGGACGCAAGCAATTGGAGCTGGAGCTGCGGAAGACACTACAGCTGTATGTTTACCTGCAGATCCACCAGCCCATGGCAGACAGAAAGAGAGAATGGTGAATTACATCTTTGTCAGAACTCTGGCCTGGCCGCTGCCCACAATGACTGTCCATGTCGGAATTGCAGTCCTTTGGACGGATATGCCCAAGCTAATGAAACAAGATCTGCTTGTGTCAAGAGTCAGTTGATTTGTTCATAATCAATCCAACTGCTTATTTACAAATCAACTGATAATTTGTAAGGGCAGCAGTCAACAAGTGCTGAGTGTTATCCCATATCTTGTTCTCCGCTGAGAGCACAGAAGTTCCATCTTATGGCTGGTATACATTGGTATGACTCTCTGTACCCTTCGACCAAGCCTGCTATGGATCCACCAGGTAAAACTCTCTGTATATGGCCGACTTGGACACCTGAAATAAAATAAGGCCTAAATAAATATATCAACTATGTACAGTGGCGCAGTGGTTTAAAGCTTTGGACTCGGCTTCAGACTCTCAACTACGAGAACGAAACCATGTGGTGCTGTGTTGAACCTTGGGCAAGTCTGTTCACCCGTCATTGCTCCAATTCACTCAGCTGTGTAAACAAGTAACTGGCTATAGACGATGGTGGATATTTGTACACAAACCGTCTTGATTAATTAATTACAGCTTAGCTGGATGCTTCCCACAGTCATGAGATGGTGTTTAATTAAGTAGGTCTGCCAGGGAGTAAAGTATAAACCACTTTGACAAGGACAATGCTAAGCAGACATTGGGTCAAATACATTGACATTTATTTAAATAAAAACTCTTGAGGGATCCAAATACTTTTTATTCCTAAACATCAATTACAGATACTTAAAAAGAATTTAAATATTTTCAAATACAAATGTATTTGGTTTGAGGATTGGATACCGCACTATATAAGAACTGTGTTAACAGGTGACATGAAAATGGAGGTAACTCAATCCATTATCATTGTAGAATACATGTTGTGTTTTTATAAAATCATTGGAACGGTTTTTAGTTCTGACATAGTGGACAACTGGGCATGCTACTCGAAATATTCTAGAATGATCCTAAATCAGTTACTGTTAAACATTAATTGTTGGGTATATTTCTACTATAGAATAATGTGTGGTGTTTTCATTGTATGAAATATCATTTGTAATATATAAATGTTGTATCATGTTAGTTTGCTTGGTGTTCTGGTTTAATGTTATTTTCATTGTCAATAAATTGTGAGCAACACATTTCACTATTTATAATACATGAACATATACTTACATTTTTGTTGGCAGATACATGTGAAAGTTGTCTAACCGGTTACATTTGGAAGCACTGTCTGCTCCAAACACAGAATATAAAATCCATGGCCATTTGTAATATATCATGGCACATCTGAAACAGAACCAGATGTTTAAATTAGTTTTTCATGAATTAGAAATATTAGTAGCACAATGTGGAACCTGACGGCTACTATTATGGTTACCTCGCCACTATTATGGTTACCTCGACAACAAAGTTACATTGTAATTAAGATCACCGCAGAATATACATAAATATATCCACATATGTTATAGTTTAGAATATTTGTTCTGCTAGTAGTGTTACTTTACCCAGTTCAAATTGTTATATTTAATAGAGACATTCCACTGTACATATATTTCAGCTAAAAAACAACTATTATTCAGCATGAAGTCGATTTCATAAAGAACATGGGTGGTGATTTTCTTTATTTAGCCCTCCAGAAATGCTCCAAACTTTCCCTTTAAATATACCACGCCTATTAAAAGAACAATCAATATTGATACCACATAGTTAGATAATTAATCTTTCCCCTATATGGCTATAGTTCGATCTACTGGTGTGTTCTATTTATATCTATGATTGACACATCTGTTTCATAGCCGCACATGTCATGCTATATCAATAATACAAAAGCATGCCACAGTCGCTACTGTTAATATAATAATGTCCAGTATTTGAAAAACAACAATTAATCTGCATTTTTGTCACAGTTGTGGACAATTTGGAAATTGATTCCTGAAAACAGTTTTAAGCTAGGGCGAAGGACCGAGCCTGTCACTCTGGGTGGGTGTCACGCTGACATAAATCGCAGAGCCATGACCCCATATGATATTTGTTTCAAATTGGGAAACCTCACGTTGTGTATAACATATTCGACACTACACCACTGATTTGGAGAATAATACATGGCATGGCTGTGACTAAGAAGAAACTCGCCGAATCCCGGGATCGAATGCGAGGCCATCAAAATACCTGTCAGTGTTTCGAAGTTTCAGCGAGTTTCGACCACTTGTCAATGTCGCCTCGGCTTGTTACTCGCCTCTGCATTTCGGCTTCCGGCGGGTCTTGTTTACCAGCGCGTTCAGTTCTATCTTGAAAATGTTGGCCCTTATCGTTGCAACCGAAATTCAGCTATTTCTAAACGAAAATCATGTTCGCTTCACACGCCGGGTACACGAAGCGGATGTAAACATCGCGACACGCCACCTGGCGATTATTTTAACGGAATTTTTAATACAGAGTTGCCCGCTCTGCGCTCAAAGAGCCAAGCATTTGCCGACGTCACACATCAGTCAAAATGGCGCGACTTACGAACTTTGATGGAAAAGGTGTTCAATTTTTTTATTAATAAACCACTGACGTTAAAAATGTGATTACCGTTCAAAATAGTTTGTTTTTATTAACTCTTTCACGTGCATAGCATGTAACTTTTCCCTTTTGGATCCCTTTAACCGCTAGTTGCACTATTTTATGTCGCCGTGCTTTTTTTATTGTTTGCATGGAAACGCAAATAATTCCTTGTACATTTTGAATGTTACTTGGTAATAAACAGTCTTACTTACTTACTTACTTAGTTAATGCTATTTTTTAATAATTAATATATATTATATATATATATATATATATATATATATATATATATATATATATATATATATATATATATATATATATATATATAGTTCATAACTATGTGTTCATATCTTCTAGTGATCAGCTATTTGAATTTAGTAATCTGTGATGATATGACAGAAAAACATTGTGGTCTGACCCCATGGTTTAACGGCACCATGCTGGTGGCGCCACCTGATGGATTCACTGTGGCAGTAATTATTCTAACAGGAATGCGCGTTATTTACTTACACATTTTGATCGATTTCAGGCATTAATTATTAAAAAATGCGGTGTTGCTTTCAGGTTAAGCAGTCAATAAATGCTGTTAGCAACACCAGAGCCTAAAAAGTAAACATTTACTTTAGTAAAACACGAAGCTATACTTACTGTTGTTCCATTTAAAGACAGCATGATGCAACAATTACATAAATGTTATACTGCTTCTTGACTTAACCAGACATTTTTTTAAATAATATGAAGGGGTGAAGGAATGGGACCCAGTAGAGTCGCTCTAGCTACGCCTGTGGGTGTGTGGGGGAGCCAGGAAGAGGCGATCTGGTGGCGCCATCTACAACACCTGGCAGCCCAAGATGGAGGAACACCAGCCAGTTTTAAGCAGCTCTGATTCAGAGGAAAGGCACAACTCTTCGTTGAACTGTTGTCATGATCATTAGTATTTACTAATGAAGCTGCTACATAGGCTACAACCTTGATGTTTGTGGCATGTATTATGCATTGTTTGCTTAACCGTCACTTTTTGTGTCGGGCCCCTACATTTTGAAAAGTGGGGGCCCTGCTGACCCCCACTCGTTTTAGGCTAAATTCTGACCTTGTACCACCTTGTAAAAGTCATCAACAAGGTGCGCCGTAACCGTAAGGCTCTGATGAAAAGATTACTCATTTAACCCCTTAGCACTCAGCCGATTTTTAACGTGAAGCCTGTGCCTCCTCAGATATTTGACCTAGATTTATTTTAAATATTGTTGCACCAGTTGTTTTGCTCTAGCGCCTTTATTATTCAATTCTCGCAATGGCATGTTACATGTATGTTGTAAATAATAAAGGTACCTACACAGTGGTGTCAAAACTGTTGTTGTTGTAACTTTAAAATATGTTGACCATCTCTTGATTGACATTGAGACATTTTTGAAAAATATGTTTAAAAAATGCTTTGTTGCGGTGTAACTTTTGTATGCTTGTTTTTTACTGCTACAAATTGTGTTTATTTAAAAGGACATTAAATTATCTATACACTGGTATGTAAGTTTTATAATATGTTACACATTTTAACAGTATCATCTGTAATAAACAGACCAGACTACCTATCGTCACTAAACACTGTTATTGTTTACATCCCCCGATTGCTTCTGAGCCGGTCCCTGTCAGTGTCACATCGTTGTCACGGTTACGTGGTTACGTGGCGGTAAATCCAAACTTGTACCAACTCACCTGGAGTTCAATGTCGGAATTGACAATGACATCGTCAAGCTCGATTGCATATTCGTACATTTGACGCCCTGCCTCTGCTGCGGTGAAAAAGCGGCGGCTGGAGGACATTTGTAAATGTCCAAAAATAAAAACTATTGCTGTTAATTTTTCGAAAAAGCATGAATGCACAACTTTGACCACATCTCAGAACTGGTGCACAGCTTTGACTACTTGTCAGAACTGATAACATCAACAATTTCAAATCTGACATTTTATCTTGTGACTATTACAAGTCTCTTGGTTGTTTGGAGTCCTTGACTTCAGTCAGGTATATTTAGACGTCACTGGCTTTGTGTGTGCCTGGCGACATCAGTTGGTCGCCTGGTGTATCGCCACCATTGAAACGTCTTCCGCTGGCCGGTTTTAACCAGTTTACTCCACGGCTAAAGAGGAATGTGTTCTTTAGAAATACATAGTTTGTGGGAGGGAGGTAAAGATGCAGGGGTGGGGAAGGTATGAGACTGTGAGGGAGACGGACAGGCAGATGGGTAGGGAGGGGGAAACGAGGAGACAGGAAGACAAGTGTATATGGAGGAAACAGAGGTGGAAAGGCGGGAGGGTGGGTGGGTGGGGATGGGGCATTGTGACAGATGGGATGCAAAAGAAGGAGGGGCACACGTACATAGTTACAGGTATCCAGGTATGACGGGCACATGAACTCCTAGGACTCGCACACAGTTTGGTCAAAGTAGTACAAGTAAATGATCCAATATTAAACGACAAAAAAATTGCCACTTTACGGTGACTTACAAAAATATCAAACATACCCAGGAAGGAATGTGGGTGGCTTGAATACAATACAATGCAACTTTATTGTCCCGGACCGGGAAATTCAATCAAACGAATGCACTTGGTCTAATCTACAAAAGACACCAACAAACTCAGCCTCCAACTGTATTGTTTCACTGGTTGACGAATATAAAGTGACAGATAAACACTCATAGAATTAAAGTAATAGTTTGCCTAGGAAAAGTCACAGGACAATAACAAACCTGTATGAGCACATTTCTATCAACAGAAACAGCAGAACTGGTAGGAAATACAGAACATTTACAGTGTACAGTTTTAGTTTTATGTTTAATAGTGTGTGTCTTTTTCCCTCGCTCTTTATTTCCTGTGACTTTATTTTATTTCTCAAACAGGACATCAAACACAATGTGTCCTGCTTCGTGACATTCCTCCACAGGACAACTGCCTTTGTGTCTCTACAGGCTGAATCTACTACATCAGGGCGTCAGTCGGGTAGGGTGGAAACAGAGAAGATGGGGGTGGAAAGACGGAGGATTGGGTGGGGGGCATTGCGACAGGTGGGGTACAAAGAAGGGAGGGACACTTGTATGTAGTTATAGATACACATGTGGACACATGTAGATCTAGACCTCACGCACAATTTGTAGTTATAGATACACAGACCTATGGGGACACATGTAGATCTAGACCTCACAAACAATATGTAGTTATAAAAAACAGACCACTGGGGAAACATGTAGATCTAGACCGCAGTCTTTTATGCAGAGACCCGTCCACCCATCAGTTGGACGGGTAAAAACGGTTGTGGAAAATTGGCTTAACAGTTAACACTCATGTGTCCACCAAAACATGTGTGACTGGCAATATTTTGGTCCTGCATAAAGCCCTGGTTCTAGCATGCCTGTCGGGCCACCAGTCGACGTTCCATCGACTCATTCGGCTGTAAATGTACATTAATGTATATATTATGCCTTCACGTTGACGGACATGTTAGACTATATCCATGTTTAGCTATGTGTGAGGTTTCTGAGTAATGCGAGTTCAACAGCTAATTGAGGATGATTTAAACCGTTCCGCAAAATACGCAAACAAATCCACGTTTGTCGCTAGAGGCGCTGATACGCAACTGTTCACGCACAATGATGGTCTTGCACCAACGCTCGTTGACATATAAACAAACACCCCCACCTTTCTCCTTTCCGGTCGTCTGCTTGTCGCGATCAAGCCGGGCGGGGCATCCAAATCCCTTGATGAACGTCCCACGATCGGCAACGTTTTTGTCGAACCAAGTCTCGCTGAAGGCCATGAGGCAAGCGTCTCTATATTCATTGAAACAGGTTGCGTTGGCACGTAATTCGTCCATCTTAAGGCTTTTCGGAGAACGGACATTGGCCAAGATCATGGATCGCAAAGGGGGCTTGTGTTTCATTTTTCGTAGCTTTTGTCGCACACCACACTTCCTTCCTCGTTTACGAACGGTTTGGTGATGTTTTTGTCAAGCCACGCGGAAAGTCAATGTTACATAAAACAACAATAAGAGTGATGATGTACACAGTTGTTTAACGCTTAGATTTAGTCCGCCGTGATGGGCGTTTAATTGCTGTGCGTAGCACACGTGAATTAGAGTTGACAGCACAATAACAAGTTCAGAAATCGGATACCTCCATTGTATGGATCACTTATTCACAACCTCAAACTAATATAATACAGGAGGCGACCACAAAATAGGCAGAATAATGCTATCAATATAACGACGAACGAACAGCTGCTGGTCGCCACAGAGTAGCGCCCTCTACTATCTGTATTTGTATGAACCTGTATTTGTTGCTCAAGTTACTTCACGAGGAAACACTATTGCGACCTCGACTGCCACTTTAAATAATTATTGATAATTGCAATTACGAGCTTATTGCAAGAGGCAATAATTATTAGCATGCATTATGTACAACATTTCTAATAAATAGATGATTTTAATACACAAATCCAGTAGTCGTCAGATTGATTGCTACATTTAGTTTCATTGTCATGTACTAAAGAATTATGTTTTACACAATACCGAATTGTGTGTGTTAGGGTTATAGTAGCATACTATATTTTTAATGACCGCTGCAAATCGAATTTCCCTTCTTGTACAATAAAGTTTCATTGTATTGTATATACATTTTATTGTCCAAGTGTAGATACCTTATTACCTGAACACAATTGACTGGATTTATTATTGTACTAATGACACTTAGGATGCACTTATCTATGATGACAGCCATCGACGCCGATAGTGTAACTCGGTATATCAGTTACACCGAGTACTGTAATCGGGTTAATGGACAGTGCCTGATACTGTGCCTGGCCACACGTACACACGTATACACACTCGCTCGCTCGTTATGACCACAGTACACACGTATACACACTCTCTCTCTCTCTCTCTCTCTCTCTCTCTCTCTCTCTCTCTCTCTCTCTCTCTCTCTCTCTCTCTCTCTCTCTCTCTCTCTCTCTCTACACACACACACACACACACACATATATATATATATATATATATATATATATATATATAATATACATACATATATATAGCCTACATTATATATATATATATATATATATATATATATATATATATATATATATATATTATATATTAGATAGGTTTATCGACATTAATCTTCAATTTATTTGATTCCATCCACGACAAGATGTCAGTGAGGCAGTCATTTCAAGATGACACTGGTGTATGTATTTATGAAAGTGTTTTATATCAACTGGTGTGTCAACGGCATATATGTATTGATTTATGGTAAGGTTAGTAATAACTCGAATAAATGACGTAGTGTATACGCTAAAAAGAACAGAACCAATGAGAGATTCCTGTTTACTATAAATTTTATATATTTGGGGCACGAGAGTGAACCAAATATGCTAATTTGACAATATATGTGCGTATATATGATGTATGCTTGAAGGTTTAGTAGCTACATCTCGCTGTTTCTTTATGAGGGTGACGGACTAGTCATACTAGACGGTATCAACGTAATCCAGTTCGAGATGTTTCACGCAATAATCGGACGACCATTGTTTGATATATGATCGGAAACTCGATACATCAACTGTGTCACTAATAAACAATAGGACGAATGAGCAAACAGCCGCGACACAGTATTGCAATATTGACAAAACAGCCGTTTGGGCGTGAATATAATAGTATATACGAACGTAAGCTCTTACACGACAGGCCAGCTTTCCAACAACTCGGCAACACCGAAGCTATGGCTCACGTCAGTTTCTGCCGGTAGGTAAACTTGTTCTACTCCGTCCAAGGATTGTTTAAAGAAAGATAATCAACTACTTGGTAATCTGACGTTCACTGCATCAGTTTTATGCAGCGTTGTCGTGGACTGAGGCCACAGAATCTTTTCCCAGTAATTGTAAGCAAGTAAGTAATTTATTTTCGGAATCACATACATCATACAAATAAACATAATCAGCAAAAGTGACAATAAATGACATAGTACACAATTCCCGGTTAACAACGGAGCCAATTATGGCTGTAGCCAGTAATATAATATCAGGATAATACAATATGATGAAGCCTTCAAAAGAAGAAACTGCCCGTTGGCAACCCAGTAATAATTGTATAAACTAAACAATTCTTGGGAATCTGTTATTCATTTAATCGGTTTTATTCAGCGTGGCATGGACTAGGGTCGGATAATTGTCTTTGTATCGACAAATGCCGCAAGCCACTGGACGGCTCACTGGGTGGGTTTCAGATGTATCGTTCAATATTGCTGTAAACACAAAGTAGACGTGCGAATCGCAAGAAGCATTGAAAGAGTGAAGGATGAGGTTTGAGAAGCGTTTGCCGAAAGCTACGTTGGTTAGAACAGAAATGATGTTGTGGAATGGCGGTTGGCAATGGTGTGCGTTTGCACAGGCATGAGTGCAGTGAAAATGTATAATTATAAATATGCAAGGCGGTACGAAGGAGGCAAGGCAAGGATGTCTTCTGTCATCATTCTTATTCCTGCTCGCCATAGACTGGATCATGAAAAAGACTACAACAAATAGAAGAAATGGATCCAGTGGACACCTTGGAGCCAGTTGGATGACCTGGACTTTGCGGATGACCTCGCTCTCCTCTCACACAGCCATCAACAAATGCAGGGAAAAACAGAGCTGCTAAACACAGTGTCAACACAGCTAGGACTCAACGTCAACAGAGGCAAGACAAGGATTATGAAAGCCAACACAAAGAACAACAACCCCATTACAATGAACGGAGAGCCACTGGAAGAGACATACTCATTCACATACCTGGGCAGGACAATCAACAAACATGGAGGCACAGAAGAAGATGTCAAAGCAAGGATACAGAAAGCAAGAATTGCATTCATCATGTTGAGAAACATTTGGAGAGCAAAACAAATCAAAACTAACACCAAACTGAGAATATTCAATTCAAATGTCAAGGCAGTTTTACTCTATGGATCGGAGGCATGGCGAAGTACACAGAAGACACTAACAAGAATACAGACCTTCATCAACAAATGCCTGCGTAGAATCCTACACCTGAAGTGGACAGACAAGATATCCAACACTACACTCTGGAAAATCACCAAGCAACACCCATATAAAATGAAATAAAGAAGAGAAAATGGAGGTGGATAGGACATATACTCAGGAAACCCCCAAACACCATCACCCGTCAAGCCATCACATGGAACCCACCAGGGAAGAGGCGAAGAGGTAGGCCACGAAACACCTGGTAAAGAGACACGGAAAAAGAAACGAAGGAGGTGGGATACACCAGGAGAGAAATGGAGAGGATGGCCACGGACAGAAAACGGTGGCGTTCCTTGGTCGATGGCCTATGCTCCCAGCGAGCAAACAGGCATAAGTAAGTAAGTAAGTAAGGCGGTACGAAAGGCAGGTATTGTGTGAAACACATTTAAAAAGCAGTCTTAATTATGGGATCTAGCAAAAACAAATTACGCACGCGAGATCCGACCGGACGTTGTGGCAAACATGATCAAAATTATGAGGAATGTCCCGCGTAGCGTTATAGGTAATAATACTAATAAATAAATGACGTTTATTGCGCGTAAATCCTCGGAAACCTAGTGCAGAGGCGCACCAAGATAAACGAGTTTATTAATCTTATGAGTCGATAAACTTTATAGTGGTAATGGTAATTGTAATAGTTTTACAGCTCCTATATCCTTCAAAAGTCAACATCAGACGGGCAACAATCAAAATAATTATTCATAACAACAGACAGTTGTTACCAGATGGCTTGATACGCCAGGGAGCTATGGGGGATAAGCAAGGTTATACATATAGGATTTTAAAATGGCGGTGGAATTGTGCAATAATTTCAACTGATATAACACTAAGAACAAGGCACGTTCCAGTGTTGATGCGCCTACAGAAAAAGCCCTAGTTCCAATGTTAGTATATGGTAATCCAGATCGTTTATTTAAAACTGGATTGCCTGGCGCTCACTTGTAGTGTGCGCTCGGCTGATTGTACATTGAAAGACATACAGTAGTATGGTAAATGATAAGCATCCAAGGACAACTAAAAGCCATGCGTACAATTAGCTGCTTATATGTATATACTGACACAGTGTGTTGCATAATAGTGTATCGACAGAAAAAACACATGCGTTAAGCAAAAGTATACATTGACCGATTCAGGAAAGGGGGAAAACAACCCCACCCTCCACTGGCACAGTGGAGCCTACCCCCCCCCCCTCCCCAGGCACAGCAAAGTGTGAATGTATACATAGCACTGTCAACCACTGGCATCCTTGCCTGGTGATTTACTGTCACTCGCCGTGCTGAGTGTCAGGGTGATAGCATCCACGAAGTCCCAGCAGGTAGAACAGTCATGGCACGATCCCGGTGAATAGAATGCCAAGGCACTGGCGACATGCCCCCCCCCCGTCGAACTGAGCAACACACACGCACCGAACGGAACTTCCGTGACGCCTCGTACGGATTGTTAAGTCTCACAATTACCCTAATGGGCGTTTGCTTAATGAGGCCACCACTTGCACGTCAGAGACGTTACGAACGCAAGACCTACTTCACGATCATCCCAATATCCGCAACTAATCCCAACACTTAAGAAACGTGTTGTCTTACCGCGAATCAACAATCGCAGAAGTCCAAGGTCGACTTGTCAGCAAACACGCTCATACAGTGAAGAGCACCTGTCGGAGACAAGGCAGTACGGAGTAGAGGGTTGCCCGTACTAGCTGCATCCAGGTGGTGTCGCGTCGCGTGCATCCGGTCATGGAGTTGCAATATCGACATGCAGAAAAATGCCAGGCCGCGGTAGCGCGTCAAGACCGTCACCGACGAAGTCATCGATAAGTGATGTAGCCTAGGCGTCACCCGAGTTCCCAGCCAGGACGTCGGCAGACTGTCGCTTTGGTCGACCAACGAGAAAACGCTGTAACGAAAAAATTGTACACTGACATCCGGCATATAACGACCAACATCATCGGCACCAAGTAAAACATAAGTATACCACGCCGCCGGTAAGGTGGCGACATTTGCAGCAACGGCATCGATGGCTTGATACAGAAGTTGATCGCTTGCGTCAAGGCGCTCTTCGACAGCAGTGGAGACAGCCTCTACCAAGGTATGTAGTAGACCGGGCTCGATCGGCACACCGCGACCTGAGACTCGCACAGTAGCTGGGGTAGGAGTCAGTAGGGGCCGTGCCGTCGCCGATCTCGTTTTAGAGTGAATTCATACTGTAACAATCGAAACAAGGCTTTTCACTGACATCTGGAATATAACTGCCAAAATAATTGGCACCAGGTCGAACATCAGTGTATTACGCCGGCAAATAACGCACAGTTGGAAAAGACTACACTTCACTGACAACTGTCATGTAACGGCCAATATACTTGGCACCTGGTAGAACATCAGTGCTTTACGCAGGCAAATAACGCACAGCTGAAACAGGCGACACGTCACTGACATCTGGCATGTAATGGCCAGTATACTTGGCACCAGGTAGAACACCAATGTGTCAAGCCGGAAAGCACGCACAACTGAAACAGACGACACCGACCGCCAACAGGCGACCCGCACGTGGCAACAACAGGGGTCAACAGCGTAGGATGCGTGGTCATAATCAGCCCAACTGAAATATTAGGACTGATGTACATGGCCATCCACGCCGGTGTACATCGAGCGAATACAGGTGAACAAATGCATACAAATGAAACAGTGCAAACTAGACACCCGACAAATCCCGGAGGTGGACGGTGTGTAAACAATAGCGACGTGAACATGGCACTGATAAGAACGAGAGAGGGCCCAAAAGGCGCCTAACACACACAGTGGTAGAAACGCGCGGGGCAGCGAAACGGTCCTGTCCAGCCGTAGGCGGGAACCTAAGCTGCGTAACTGACCGCCGCTTGGTGTCGCGCAAGATAATATGTAAAAGTGGGTGTATGTACAGTGTTTTGTACATTGTACACGGGTAGCCTACATACACCCCAATAGCCTACGGCTGGACAGGGCCGTTTCTCTGCCACGCGCGACATGTCCAAGAGTTACCACGTGCCTACGAACGTATACACATGTATACATATATACATATACACACCTGCACACATATATATATATATATATATATATATATATATATATATGTACAAAGACACATACATACACACATGTATACACACATGTGGACTCAGAGTCCATACACAGTAGAAGACCTGCAACACAGCGTGGGACCACCGCGCACATAACAGAGGGCGCCCCGGTAATTAACCTGTTGTCAAATAGAAGCGGATACTCTACACCAAATAGCCGGACGGCTTGTAAGAATCGACCCCTTGCGATTGCGTGCGCGCGGGGAGGATATCTCACAGGGTGGTGTGTGTGTGTCTGTTGTGTGCGCTCGACAGAATCGGAATTATAACCCCCGATTCAGGGTAAAGTGAATAACGCTCGTTCCATGGTTCGACCTCGGTTTTATTCAAGCAGAATGAAGTTCACGTTCGTTATTTAATGTCGGTTCACATGTAGAATTGCATAACACTTGTTCATCTGAGTAATTTTTGACAAACAAGTGTAATATAAAAAATACATGCATGCATACAATAAACACGTGGAAATGTTTATTTTACCAAATTTATAAAGTGCTCTTTCAGACTTTAAAAGGTTGTTTAATAGCGTTGTACAGGTGTTCGGTGTTAGCCGTCTTTAAAAGGTCATTATGCATGGATTAATAATCATTGTAGATAAAGCGAAATGCTCTCTCCTGTGTTTTTTCAAGTTTGTTGGTGCCGGCTTTAGTAAAATAAATGCCAGATTAAAGTAACGTGAGTGTCACTCTGGCGTAATCTAGTTCCGTAATGCGGATGGCTTCTGGCAGGCACTTGACCTGCGACCATGCATCAAACGAGGTACATTGTAGTCCTTTCTAGTAGTATTTCACAAATTGGACTATTCTCTCACCAACGAGCAAAGCACGTAACGGACGAACCCCTACACTGATGTCATCATCGAACACGATGGACAGCAAAGAGAGAGAGAGAGAGAGAGAGAGAGAGAGAGAGAGAGAGAGAGAGAGAGAGAGAGAGAGAGAGAGAGAGAGAGAGAGAGAGAGAGAGAGAGATTTCACAGGCTTGAAACACACGCCACATGGATATTTCCAGTTACGAGGGCCGAGATATAGTTATACACCCCACACAGCAACAGCATCAGTAGACCATACGAATCGATCTTTGTTTGAGCAGAGCTGATGGCTGTGCACCGCCATATTTGTTTAGCATTTTACCATGAAGATTCAGGCAGCGTCACGGGATTAGTCAAGAATCAACCGTTTTTCTCGAAAATGAATACTTTGTCGTAACATTCCAGTAGTTAATAGCAAGAACCATTATAGCCATGAATAATTCTATAAGGAGTAAACGCGGCCCGTTCGAACTGTGCGGACGCATCTGACCACGAGCAGAACAATAAAGGCCAGCATTGCCGCTTAGGATCAATGCCCACCCGTTCTGAAAGTGTCCTTCACGTCAACGTCACGCGTGAGCGGTTCACTGCCATTCAACGCGCTTGAGAACCAATTTGAGAGTGTCACTGGAGGTAGTATCAATGATAATGGCACGCTTCTGTGGTCCGTAGGCATTCAACGCACTTGAACCGACTTGACAGTTGTACATCGTCACGGTTCAATGCTCCGCTAAGACACTAAAATAAAATGACTACTTACAATGCAAATATAATTGCTACCTGGCCGTTGAATCGCCGTGATTGCATACAGTTAATTTACTACTACACGGCAACAGGATCCCCCTGGTGACTAGTCACGGAACTATTGTAAATGAAAACATTCGCGAAGTAAACTATAATAACGAAGTAAAAATTTGTGTTAGTTTAGGTAAAAGTTATTTCGTTACAAGTAAAAATTATTTATTAAAATTACACTTCGTTACATGCCGATTCCTTAAGAAAGTTACAGAAGTATTGTTTGTAAAGAAGTTTGTTGTACTTCGTTACATGCCACCTCTGGTCTTGGCGTATTACGTTATGCGTCTTTGATTACAGTTAGATACATAACGTAGGCTTGGCGTAAATGTTCTGAACAAGGCTTACTAGTTCAATGGTCTACCAATTTTTATAAAGATCATAACATTATAACCAGAGTATAATATTTGTTATAAAGTCTACCAGGTAACAAAACCCTGCCGAGTGCTAGAAACAACTAGAGCTAGAACCAGAATGTGACGTTTCTTTTCGAAATGTCAATAAAATACGCCTTGAAATAATTTGCCATCATGACGATTAATGACGCTATGCACCATTAGTTATAATATTATGACTTTTAAATAAAGTTATGTTCATGTCTAGCTGGCTTTTATACTTTAGAAAGCTTAGTGTAAACATTGGTTGTTTTCGATTTATTGTAGCTAGTGGTGGGGCCGTTGTGGTGTTTGTCTGAGAAAAAGGTTTCGCTATTTACCAAAAAAGTTTTTATTGTCTGTTTTAGGTTTCGATGCCTACAAAAAATTAAATGGTACTCTGCAGTTGCGATTTTTCTTATAGTCGGCTACAAAATCAAAACGCAATCTGAAGTGAGCAATTTGAGTCGAAACGATTTGAACAACTACAATGCAAGCAGTATCTTCGTGCGGGCTGATAGCACAGACCGGATCAGCGTGGCGAAGGCTCCACTAGACAGATGGGTACAGAGCAGAAAGACATCAAACCACGGGGGCAAACGCGGTGACAGCGTAGACAGAAGGAAAGTGATCCGTATAGTGAAATGGACGCCACCAGAAAAGAACTGGGTCAGACGGCTGGGTCGGATACGCTTTGAAACATGTCCGACTCGTGTACCCTGTGAATACGTACCTCAGTCTTCGTATAACACGAGCGACATCGTAATGATCAATGCATTCTACCTCCGCTACCAACGAGAGATGCCCAAATACCGATTCCCTCGCCAGAAGTGGTTATTTTACCACACCGAAGCACCGAGGTTACAACGATTTCGATTTCTGCAACGATACCATGATGCGTTCAATCTAACGCTGACTTATTCGAGCGACGCTGATATAGTGCAGCCGTACGGGATCTGTTTGCCAACACGGGCTAACATCGATAGGGACCCGAGCAGTATCACGCCATACATCAGGAAAGTTTACGGTCGCATGGCTGATTCTGCGCCGTGGCTGTCGTCACGACAAAAGGATTACACGTCCTTTGACATTGCGGCGGGCAAGAGTCGCTTGGTCGCATGGATGGCGTCAGACTGCACGGCTACCAATAAGAGGAGTGACTACGTGGCGTTGTTACAACGTCACGTTCACGTCGATATCTATGGCACATGTGGCAACCTCACCTGTCTTCCAAAGTTCAGTGTTGCGTGCGAAAAACTCCTACAGTCTTACAAGTTCTACTTGGCGTTTGAGAACAGCCTCTGTCCCGAGTACATCACGGAGAAGGCGTGGCTGCGACTACGGGACGGGGTCGTTGTTCCCGTTGTGCTCGGCAGCGCCGAGTACGAGAAGTACCTGCCCAAACACTCCTACATTGACATCAGGGATTTCTCCTCCCCCCGACACCTGGCCGACTATCTGAAGCTTCTGGATAAGAACGACACTTTGTACAACGAATACTTTGAGTGGCGGAAGGACTACACGTGTCACACCGGTACTCCCGGTTTGAACAGCGACTGTAACATTTGTCGTCACGCGAACGAAAATATCGACAAAACAGAAATCGCGCCGAACATTGCCGAATTTTGGTCGTTTGAGAAGTGCATGTCGCCGAAAGCATTTTACAATGGCGTCGCAGACATTAATGTACAATTAGAACATTAAATAAGACGCCATCTCGTGCATCGCATATCATTACGTAATTTACTTTAGGACATATGCTGAATGTGCGTGTGCGTGTGCGTGTGCGTGTGCGTGTGCGTGTGCGTGTGCGTGTGCGTGTGCGTGTGCGTGTGCGTGTGCGTGTGCGTGTGCGTGTGCGTGTGCGTGTGCGTGTGCGTGTGCGGCTGTGCTGATGTGCGTGTGCGTGTGCGTGTGCGTGTGCGTGTGCGTGTGCGTGTGCGTGTGCGTGTGCGTGTGCGTGTGCGTGTGCGTGTGCGTGTGCGTGTGCGTGTGCGTGTGCGTGTGCGTGTGCGTGTGCGTGTGCGTGTGCGTGTGCGTGTGCGTGTGCGTGTGCGTGTGCGTGTGCGTGTGCGTGTGCGTGTGCGTGTGCGTGTGCGTGTGCGTGTGCGTGTGCGTGTGCGTGTGCGTGTGCGTGTGCGTGTGCGTGTGCGTGTGCGTGTGCGTGTGCGTGTGCGTGTGCGTGTGCGTGTGCGTGTGCGTGTGCGTGTGCGTGTGCGTGTGCGTGTGCGTGTGCGTGTGCGTGTGCGTGTGCGTGTGCGTGTGCGTGTGCGTGTACCCGTGTGCGTGTGCGTGTGCGTGTGCGTGTCGTGTCGTGTGCGGGTCTTTCGCGGGTGTTGTGCAAGCTTGCTGATGGTGTTTCTTAACTGTCGAACGTTTTCATGCCCGTGTGCCACTTAATCCGCAAAATGTGCTTGCGTGTACCCTGTGTTGTGATACCCAAAATTTGGGGGGGGGGTTTTTTTTTTTTTTTTATTTGTGGCATAATGGACGTGAGTGTCAGTACCCATGGTGTCAGTCGTCACGTACTGACATGAGTGTGAGTACCCATGGTGTCAGTCGTCACGTACTGACATGAGTGTGAGTACCCATGTTGTCTGTCGTCACGTACTGACATGGGTGTGAGTACCCATGTTGTCTGTCGTCACGTACTGACATGGGTGTGAGTACCCATGTTGTCTGTCGTCACGTACTGACATGGGTGTGCGTACCCATGTTGTCTGTCGTCACGTATTGACTTGGGTGTAAGTACCCATGTTGTCAGTCGTCACGTACTGACTTGGGTGTAAGTACCCATGTTGTCAGTCGTCACGTACTGATATGGATGTGAGTACCCATGTTGCCTGCCTTCAGGTACTGTCTGCATACGACTCTGGCAGCGTCTGCCCCCACTGCCAATCGGCCTCTCCTCGTGTCTTCTGCCCCTGCCTCTCTTCCACTCACAGTCTCTGCATGCGTTTCCTGCGACGTCACAGCGTGCGCACGCAGAAACTTTCGTCGACGGCGTAGCCCGGGTGCGGGCGAACGGATACGAGACGAGCGCGAGAGAATACAACCGCGGAAACACGGCCGGAAGTCGCCGCGCGCGGCTTTGTGGGACGGCAACCGGACGCCGTGACGCGCGAAATGCGCCGATGTATTATGGGTACTGACGTGGTGGGTGTTTGTTGTTTTCAGGAACCAGTCAGTAAATAAAATTATTAGCAAGAAGATCGCTTAATTAATTGTAATCCGTTCGAATGTGCGACCAGGGGCATAGATACCGTCCAGCTTCCAAGGTAAAAAGTTGGGTTGGCTACCAATGGTTGTTTACAAACTGAGTGATTTATTTACAAAGTGAACAGTTCGCCGATGCAACTTTCACATATCGTGCTTAGATCGCGCCATTTAGCTGGCAGTATACCTACCATGTATTTATTCTAGGATGGTGAATAGATATTAAAACCGACGAACAGACACAATCGATGCGGATCCACTGATGTTCAGATATAAAATATGTAGATATCATGGGCTGCTGATTGAACAAAAAGAGTGAATATTACTAAAGAAAAAACCTCAACGACGATATTAACAGTGATGGATAACATGCACAAGTGTAAATGATCTGAAGTTATGACATACATATATATATATATATATATATATATATATATATATATATATATATATATACATACATTGCGGTGAGTTTAAATAAATAATAAACAATATGGGCCTACGTTGCACACACGTATTACATAATGATACAGTGCAATAGGGCGTGCAAGTCTCGCGCGCTAAAACGAGGCTGGGGGCAGTTGGGGGCAGGAGGTCCATATACTCCATGTTAACATATAGGACTCTGTTTTGTTTTTGGTCGTAATAAACGAACTGTTCCAAAATAGCGTATTTCAGTTATATTGTCCGAAGGATTATTACAAGCAGAAGCAGTGGAACACTTTGCGGGTGACAATGATCACGGAAATCATGAATTGTAATCGATTATTATGGTGGTTGCCATAGCAATAGCGGCAAGTACTTGTGTTTGGCGATCTTGACTAATAACGAGGAGTGCCAGTTTTCGCGCAGTACAACCTGTTTGGGCCAAACGTATACATGTGTTATGATTATGTGCATTTAGACAACTTGTCAGATATAAGTATATATTATATTATCGAAACCACAACGTACGCAATGTAAAACGCTAATTCCGTAAAATACACATACGGTCTAACATCGTGTCTATTATCTGCACAACGTAAATCGCTATGTGTCTATGATAGTGTGATAAACTCAATATTAAATCGGACATTTAAGATAAGAAACGTATAACACAAGCTATTTATGAACTGATTTTCCTAGTATTCATCAGTCGGAAGCTACAACTGTCATCCATTGTTAGAATATTAAACTTGTGTCCAGTCCCCAATTAGTCTCGCTTAGTCCCCAATAAGCTCCAGTCGCGAGGAGTCACGCCATGTATCGTGACCCACGTGCAGGCCCTATTCGTCTGGCCAGCGTAGAAATAAGTAGCGACATCTAGCTGACTGCGGTTAACGATACGACTTCACCCTCCTGTCCTAGACTGCGCGTATAGTGAAAACTCTTCAATGTTACTTTTGCGAAATCCCTATGCGTGCGTTGCTCGGGTATAGAAGTGTTGCATCTTCTCGCATGTCGCTTGCTCCCGGGGAAAGAAATGTTGCGTTGTCTCTCAGATCGCTGAGATTTCGGGGGGGGAGGATTAATTACCACCAATCCCAGAACCAGACGTCGCAAATGAAGATGAATTGGATGTTCGCAAGGCAGCGATGAACACATCAACTGTGGGAACTGAACAAGATGACTACGACAAACGCATCCAGCATAATACCAAATCGAAGGCGCCGCGATCCGTAGTCTTTCTTCTTTGGTTATATTCCATTTCCTTGATTTTACTTATAGACCACTTAAGGTATCCACACTCCTGTAGAGCCTTTGTGATGTACTCATCCTGTTCTGGTCGGAAGGTCGATGTGAGTGTGTACACACACACACACACACACACACACACACACACACATATATATATATATATATATATATATATATATATATATATATATATATATATATATTATAATTATACAATACCATCGCATTAAAACTACCATTGGTCGTATCATATTTAATGTTAACATCTAAACCAACATCACAAATATGATATTTAGTAGACATACTGTTGTTTTAGTAACTAATAACA
Organism: Ridgeia piscesae; assembly: GCA_025642075.2. Taxonomy (NCBI): domain Eukaryota; kingdom Metazoa; phylum Annelida; class Polychaeta; order Sabellida; family Siboglinidae; genus Ridgeia; species Ridgeia piscesae. The sequence goes on along the minus strand of JAODUO010000654.1, from coordinate 50,098 downwards.
TATAACCTACGGTGACGTAATTGTTGTTGCGTTCGCTAAGATATCATACAAACTACAGTATATCAGGTAAATCAGATGTCTCAAATATGTTTTATAAAATTCATGCAACTCTATAACTAGTATTACTTTCTATTGTTCTACAACGCAGCTTAATCATAATAGACTATTATTATAAACATAATTGATAAAACTGAAACATTGAAGACTGTCTGCTGTTTAAATTAGAACGCATTGTGTGTGCAAGTTGCAATCGTATTGTGTTTGTTAATTGTAGAACGTGAATTACGAATTACAAATGAAGACCCTCGTATTATTTTACCCGTCACTTGATTATTATTGCAGTCAACTGCGAACCGAAACTGCTATTGATGCGTACGGATGTCTTCACGCTCTAGACGTCAACAGTTCATACTTGTGAGGGGATCGTGTGATCCCTTGAAACCCTTCTGTGCTTGGGGGATTGTCTGCATCCACCATGCCGAAGTCGAACCTTTGCAGCAACGTCGTAAAGAACAAGAACATCTCCATCTTGGCGAGCGAGTCTCCGAGACACATGCGACGTCCTGGAACAGGGACACACAAATCAAACCTGATGCATTCTGGGTATTGACCCATATAAAACCTTTGTTTAGAAAATAAATAAGTAAATATACAAATCTGTAAAACACTGTCATTTTATGATGCTACACGGTCAGATACACTATTCCAAACACACCAGTAATAATAATAATAATAATAATAAAATACAATATTTATATAGCGCCATAATCACACGGTGCTCTATGGCGCTTTACCGTACAATAATAATAAAAATAAAAAATCTACAGAGAAATTAAAACATTACAATGTTCAGTTAAGTATTATAAAAGCTAAACAACAAATAGTCATAAATTGAATTAAACAGTAAAAATACAATTATATATCAGGATAGTAAACCTACAAGGTATAGGTGCAATAAATAATTAAGTAATATATTACATAAAAACTAACAAATAACAATAATAAACAAATATATATATATATATATATATATATATATATAATTAGGTGGGATTAAAAATAGTAAGATTACGGATAAAATGTACATTCATGGCATTAAAATAAATGAACTAGTAGGAGTAAATATCGAGTGCTATTAAAACGGTTGATATGTCGATTTGGTGTCTATGTATTGCTGCTGGAACAGAAATGTCTTTAGTTGCCTTTGAAATTTGATGCAGCTGTCACTATTTCTGGTGTTAACAGGCAAACTGTTCCATAGAGTCGCCGCTGCATTCGTAAAAGTTCTGTCTCCATACGATACAGTTCGGGTTCGTGGCACGGTCAACAGGATGGTTGATTCTGACCGTAAAGAGCGTGTATGTCTGTAGACGGATAGTAGATCACTCAGGTAGGCTGGCGATTGGTGGTGTATCGCACGCTAAGTGTGTGACAAGATCTTATACTGTATTCGGCGGTGGACTGGAAGCCAGTGAAGTTCTTTCAGAACAGGAGTGGTGTGTGAGCGGCGACCGGTTCTTGTGATGACACGCACGCAGGAGTTCTGTAGACGTTGTATCTTCGCAAGATGATTCGCTGGTAAACCGTACAGTAGCGAGTTACAGTAATCTAATACAAACTTTCGTGCATGCTGATATGGATATGTGTAAAATATTGTAAAGCCCTAATTTATTTTTTAGATCTATTTATTTTAATGTTTTAAACAATTTTTTTTATAAGTTTAGTAAAATACATTGACTTGTCGGCGTAACATTTTAACATAAAATATGTTTTAATGTCTTAAATTATTTTAATTACTTTTATAGATACATATCGTATATTCTCTACATTATAATTTATATTTACGCTAATGTCTTTAAATTATATATTATTTGAATCTATTTTAACAAATATACTTTGCATGTTTTATGTACCCATTTCAATCTTTTTGATTGCCCAGAGAGTGAAATAAAACTATTATTATTATTATATATTGAGGTTACCAAGGAATGTACAAGTGTCTTTGTTGCATCTAGGGTAAGATACCGTCGGATTCTCCCAATATTCCTCAGGTGGTAGTATCCTGTTCGACATACCGAATGTACATGCTGACTCATATTCAGGTGTTGATCGTAGATAACCCCAATATCACGGACAGAAGATGATTGTAGTTGTTGTTGTGCCCCGGCGGTAACGGTAATGTTAGATAGTGATTTAAGTCCGTGCTTGGATGTGAACAAGATCACTTCCGTCTTCTCGTCATTCAACTTGACCATATTTCTCGTCAGCCATGTACGAACGTCTCTGATGCAATCATTCAACCGGGTAACTGCTGCTATGCGTTCTTCATGGTCACTATTCACGAAAGAGACATATAATTGTGTGTGTCGTCGGCATAAAAGTGCACGTCTAATTTATGATGCCTTATGATGTTTCCGAGTGGTCGTGTGTAAAGTGAGTAAAGTTTTGGGCCGACACCGATCTCTGAGGGACGCCATATCCCAGTGTTACATCAATCGAAGCGTCTTTCCCAATGATGACTTCTTGGCATCGCTGGCACAATTACGAGCCATCCATAACAGTGCATCGCCAGAAATGCCATGTGTTTCTTTCAATCTCTCGAGGAGGATGGCGTGATCAATCGTGTCGAACGTTGCTGACAAATCTAACAAAACAAGCGCTGCAACACGTTCACTGTCCAGTGCCTGGACGATGTCATGTTGTATCTTGGTTAAAGCTGTACACAGTTATACAACTCCCTAATTGCCACAGTATCACCATGACTGCATGTGATCGGGCACTTGCAAATTATTATATTCACAGCTGGCCGAGAACATACTCGATGCCGAAATAGTTATGGTGTCAGCAAACATATAGAAGAACAGCGTATGATGTGTATTCGGTCCTAATAAAAACATATAGGAGTAACAATATTATGTTTGTTTCATGTTGTTGTAAATAAATGTGTGTGTTTTTCGAAAACATACAGAGTTCGAATACATGAAATCAAAACATTATTTGGCAAACAGTGTGTAATTATGTTTAGAATTACAGTATTAACACCATTGTTGAAATGACATCAAACAACTGAAAGAGTCATATTTTAAATAACGTTTTAAAGTAACTTGTTGACAATTTCTACACTGGTAAGAAATACACGTCTCAAGACAGACAAATATTAGACCCTACACAAAAAAGAAACGCAAGTTCATATACGCCCTTTGGCTTAACTTAGAAATACTCAGGGTGCTTGTTACTTTACGCGTACTGGTTATTTTATTTATATTAAAAAATGACAATCAATGACATCAAAAATAACATAACAGCGTTTCTATAACATGTGACAGTGACTGTTATTAGTACGTATATGGAGTAAGAATAGTAGCTAAAGTAGTCTACAGGATCAGAGACTCTCAAACGAATGCTCATTCATTTGCTTCTACAACTGACGGTGTTCACCTACCGACAGAGAAGGGCATGAATGCCGGGTTGTTCTTCAACTTGTTGTTCTCGTCCAACCAACGGTCAGGGTTGAAAGCGAACGGATCATCCCAGATCGCCGGGTCCATGTGACCATGGTAGAGATTGGCAAGGACATAAGTGTCCTTTGCCAGATCGTAGCCTCGGAATTTGATTGGTTCTGCGACGGTGTGAACCACAGCAATGGGCGCTGAAATGTTTATGCACATTCTGGCCGACAGTCGATAATGTAAGAGGGTATCAGTTTATTAATACTTGATAACTATAACGAATAGTACCAAAGACAGTAAATAATCCTGTGTGGGCAGACAATGAAGTGATAGTGTGTGTACTAATGCTAAAAACAAAACATCGGAAGATGTAAGCATGTGTTAATGTATACTGCCTTGGATGTAAATAAATTGCGGAGAACATAATTGATCACGCCTACGCATAACGTATCATCACAGCAATACTCACCGATACTTCCTAGTCTTTGAATTTCAAGTATAGCAGCCTCTGTGAATGGAAGGTTTCCTTGGTCTTTCATCCCAGGTGGTCTGCCTTGGCCGACAACCTACATCGTTACAAATAATAAGCTACCAGAAATACAAAAACGTCGACAAACAATATGAGATTTTGTACGGAATTCTTCTCGATACACGAGATTTTCAAGCGAAGCTTCTATGTCACAATGTTCCTCATGTCTGACCGGTCTAAACCTTTGGCACAGGTCGCAATTTAGTATGAGGTACTTTCCAGAATAGAGTACAATGAGCAAGACAATTATGTGCAGCAACTCGTTCCCATAACAGTTTCCAGTGCATATGCCATCAGCACCGCGCGTGTTTCAATTTCCCTAAGCCCAAGACTGGACCTAATTGCAGTACCTGCAAGATTTCCTGTCTACACTTTCTCTGTACGTCGGGGTTGCGTATCAAGTAGAGAAGCCCCCAATGCAGTGTTGTACTCGTTGTCTCGGTACCAGCGAGGAACAAGTCAACGATGACCTGGAATATGTTCTCATCTGTAACAAACAGTACACACTAATACAGGTTACATAGACTTGTTCAGGTCTACTGCTACATCTGTCGTCCAGTCTTGATATGACGGACAATACATTTACAGTCGCTGAGGTAAATGTACTTTTGATAGTGTCCGAAAGAGTTATACATTCACAATTTCCTTTTCGTCGAACTGTTAAGGATATTATTTCTAATGTGGTTGCTTTACCTCAAAATGTACCATGTTATATATTATAATATATATATATATATATATATATATATATATATATATATATATATATATATGTTTACATTGTAGCAATAATGCTCTCCTCATGTAATGTCATAAGTACGCGCCAAATCGAAATAGTAGTGTTGTATGGAGGCGGCTGTTTATCCTATCAACTTCCTCAAAACAGTACGTAGTAAGAAGGCACTCTTAGCTCTAATAGTCGACTGAATAATCAAGGTCTAGTAGTCGACTGAATAATCTTACTTTGGAAGATGGCTGTCACTACGGTATATTTGAGAGAACTAGCGTTTACCGTTAAAATTACATTGTATTTACTTGTTAAGGCGCCAGTTTCATCACCGTTTTTTTCTGCATTAAGATACATGTCTATGAAGTCCCGCACATTCTCTTCGTCAAATGTATCCCTGTGTTCAGCAATTCTCTTTCGCACGAAATCTTTTGTTTGACGGTCGACTTCAATAAACTTCCTAAATTTCGGCTACAACATAACACACGTTATACTTTGACATTTGTCTCTTTGTTATATTGTTATGTTTATGAACATGGTTAATATTATTCGAGTTAAATAGTATTACACAAACGCACGCACGCACGCACGCACGCACGCACGCACGCACGCACGCACGCACGCACGACACACAAAATATATATATATATATATATATATATATATATATATATATATATATATATATATATATACAGATGCATATCACACTTACACACACATGCACTCGCACGCGTATGATGGATACACATATTAATTAAACATTATCGCTTTTTGTAAGGTTTGTCGAGAAAACGCAAACATGCTTCGACTATTAGCGTATTTACCGCGCGTGCTTAGAGGGTATAAGTATGTTTATACAATGCTTACAACCAAAGCTAATGCCAGTGGCCCGGGTAACCAGGCAACAGCAGTATTTCTGATTCCCGAATTTTCGAAGGTGTAGTTCAGCGCGCTGAGTAGATCTTGAAATTCTTCGTTATCGTAACTGTATCTGCAGAAATAAATACCATCATCATCCATACAAGTATCGCCAATCCGGCCACTGGCCTTCAGTCATGGCGACGCCATTGCACTGCTTCACTATAGCCGTGAGTAACTGCTGAATTTACAATACGAACGAACCGAATACATTCCCTCCGAACCTCGAATTGGACATTCCTAAATTTATAATCAATACGAAGAAACGTGGCTCGAGAGGGGGAGTGAGGAATCGCCTCAAAAAGCCTGGTTACAGACCGCCATTTGCCGCAATAACATTATCTAATGTATGATCTATTCGAAATAAAATGGATGAACTATCGACCCTAATTATGCACGATTCGGACTACGGACGAAGCAGCCTACAATGCTTTACCGTAACCTGGCTGTCAGGACAAACCACAGATGTTGAACTTGACGGTTACACCACGACACGTGTTGACAGAAATAAGAATAAGACTGATAAAAGCATTGTGGAGGTGGGCTGCGCATGATGGTGAACAACAAATGGACCACCAATTTCCGAGTACGCGATCGTATGACATACTGACCGTCTCGTTCCGACCCCACTACCTCCCACGTGAACTCGGCCAAGTAACGGTCAGTTTTGTAGACATTCCTGGCCCGGACCTTACAGGAGCAGCCGAGCGTGACGCCGAGGGTTACAACAGAACGGTCAGTAGGTCAATTGACCAGGCTGTGTTTGTGCTTGGTCACCTCAACAGTTGCGACGTCACGAGTCTCCTGCCTGATGTACATTAGACGGTAACGTGTCCGATGCCCCTCAACAAGACAATCGATCTATGTTACCTGACGCATTCCGGCCACTGTGTAGGCCGGCTCTCTGGCGGTCGAACTATAATGTCATCCACCTAGTGCCCAACTACTGGCAGCTGGTGAAGCGTGAAAAACCCAGGACTCACAGTGTACGAGTCTTGGACAACTGAGAGACATTGAGGGGTGCTTTGATTGTACTGATTGGCAGGTATTTTATGATGGCAGTTCTGACAATGTTGATGACATTGCTGACACTGTCACGTCATATATTCAGTTTTGTGAAAAAATTTACACAAACGAAAATAATTACGATTTTTCCAATAATTAACCATGGATCACCAAAGAACTAAAAGGTATTCAAAATGAGAAAAGACATGTGTTTTTGAATGGAGATTTTACATTAGTTAGATGATTAAACAAAGAGTTTAGAAGTAAAATTTAAATAGCCAAATTGGAGTCTAAAAACAAAATTGAGCGAAAACTGCTATCTGGTAATGCTAGGATGATAATAATAATAATAATAAAACTTTATTTTTACACCATAAAACCCAGGACGTCTGTCCCGTTCACGGATGTGTACAAACATGTAAATAGCTAGACGTTGTGCTAATAAACGCGCGTATACTGATTAAATAATGCTGATAATAATAATTTATAAAGTGATACGCTGTGATAAAAAGCGTGTAGAATATGCTATGTATAAATTAAGTGATGTGTGTATTTACACATTAATTTATATTCTTTAAAATGATTAGCAGATATATGAAGTTAGAAAAAAAGCACTGCAGTGATAGTAATAAACATAAATATATTAATAATACATATATTAATAATATATATATATATATATATATATATATATATATATATATATATATATATTTATATATATATATATATATATATATATATATATATATATATATATATATATATGTATATATATATATATATATATATATATATATAAGTTAAGCTAAAATATAATGTTCGTTGTGTAAAACTAGTTATGTAGAAAATAAAAATGTATTTAATTGTTTCTTTAAATTGTGCTAGATTGCCGTTGTCGCGCATATTGTTAGGGTGTTTGTTCCACAGAGTGGGTCCTGCACAGGCAAATGCACGGCGGCCGAGACGTTCTAAGTTCACTCTTGGCACTTCAAGGAGTAACCCGCCTGCAGAGCGCAGCGAACGAACGGGGAGGTGCGTGCTGGAGTAGCAGTGCCGTACCGTCATATAAAGCCCTGTGCACGAGTACCAGTAGCTTATATTCGATACACTTTCTGACAGTCAGCCAGTGTAAGTGCCGCAGTATTGTCGTCATGGACTGCCGGTCGCCCCGCCGGATTTGCATGACAATTCGAGAAGCAGACCGCTGAACTATTTCCAGACGGTCCAGGTAACGAGCGCTTATGCCGAATAGTATCGCGATGTCACCCCAGATAACCCGTATCCAGATGCCCATCGCAGTAATGTGTTGTGGATAATGGTGTCCAAGGCCGCACACAAATCGTGTAGCACGAGGAGCACACTCCGACGACTGTCAATCGATTGGGTGATGTCGTTATGTATGCGCACAAGTGCGGTTTCCGCACTATGGTGCGCACGGTATGCACTTTGATACATGCCATAAATGCCGTTCTACTCCGTAAAATGTTGTAATTGTTGTGCAACGAAACGCTCAGTCATCTTCGCCACAAACGCGATGTTGGATATTGGGCGGTAATTTGTTAGCACGCTGGCGTCAGATCCTCCTTTCTTAAAAACAAAACTGGTACAACGACAGCGTGTTTCATGGGTGCAGGATATACGGGTGATGATAATGAGGCGTTGATGATCGGGGCCAAAAGAGGAGAAAGAGCATCGATGTGGTGTTTCACTGGTGGGTCTAGTTCACACGATTTTGTGACTGATGCTAGTGCTATTTCTTCACATCCAAAAATGACGCAGGTTCTAACACATTGAAGCGCGCACTCACAACTGTTGGCGTATCGTCAGTTGGCAGCGGAGATCGATTAAGGCACAGCGCCTCTATGGTTTTCTTTGAGACTTCCCTAGAACCTGGTAGCGAGTGCCGAGTGTGATTTGTCTGCCACTTCTGGTAAAGCTCTATTCGCCTTTCGGCCAAGGAGTGAACCTGCGATATAGGCGAGGCGCATAATTATTGCCGCCAGCTTTCGAGATCTCGGATCTATGCTATTCAGAGCGGGCTGGGTAGCGATTTCCAGAAGGTATTGCGACGATCTGTGAAAATCTGTCGATGCACAGTTAAGCCTGATTTCCGCGAAAGGCGTTCGCCATGACGGAGGGCTCGCTTTTCCTCGGTCAGTTCATTGGTGTGCCACGGAGTTATACCTCTAACAGTAATGGTCCGTAACACAGGAGGGGCGTGCGCGTCAACGATGGTGCGTAAGCAGGTATTGTAGCTCGCAATTAGGGCAAAACAGGGTCCTCTTCATCAGCGTTGATGTTGCATGATTCCAAGTCCGCTGCGAAACTGCTGTTGTTGATCGCTGAATATTTTCGATACGTAGCGTGTGGCTTCATGCGGTCTGGTTTTGATTGTAGGAGTCTGCAATCGACGGCGTAATGATCAGTGATTAGCGACGTGGACCAGACAGCAGAGAACATAATTATGATGCGGTGTTTTCGCCGTAATCACCAGGTCTACCGTATTACTCCGCTCGAGAGTCGCGCCAGTAACATGTTACTCAAAACCAGCCGTGTCGAGCAGATCGGCCAGATTCACTGCGTCAGTGCAAGTTGGGTCGCCATATTTCGTGTTGAAATCCCCGCACACAACCGTTTATATGGGGTGAGTGCCAACACCTTAGACACATCGTCCAGGAAAGTCCCAAAACATGAGTTTAGTGGCCGGTACATCACGATTATACGCGTTGTACAGCTGGTGCGGGCGTTTCGTAGAGTGACGGGGAGTGTTTCTGAGGCGCGGGTGTCGACAGGATACCAGCTGGTTTGTGCGGAACAGAACCCCGATACCTCCATCGCGTCGAGCGCCTCCACGCGGCTGGTGAACGAGCGTGGAGTTGTCTCTGCAAAGTTCAGAAACAAAGTTCAAAGTTCGTGTCTTCGTCGGTCAACCAGGTCTCAGTCAGAGCAACAATGTCAAGTGAACATTCTTCGACATAGTTACGTACGAACAGTGATTTGTTTCGCAGAGATCTGGCATCAATCAAACCGAATTTAGCCGAGTCCCGTGATACGGTCGGTACTTGTATTAGATGGTTGTTGTTACAACGTGTGTGGGGTCGGCCCGTGGGTGGTCGATGTCCGATCAATGAATCGAGTGTTCTTTGTTTCCGCGCACCTCGTCGACAGCCGCGTTTCGTTGGTAACCGGACAGTAATGCCGACATCAACTAGCGCCCTCCAAATAGTGGCGCCCAGGCATGACGCACAAGAATATAAAAGCAATTGACGGGATACTTGCGTAATACGATTGTCAACACAGCTAGCAAGTTGATTGGTAATGAACAGAAACACCTGTCCAGTATATATAATGCTCCACTGAAAAAGAAGGCCATACAAATATGGTACGATACTAACCATCCTCTGAATGACGCTTTTCAGAAACTTCCGTCAAAGAGACGTCTAAAGGTTCCACTTGCTAAAACGAACTTATTCAAGAAATCGTTTTCAAATTTTAATTTTGAATGCTAAATTTTAATGTACTGTATACTTCTTTTACTCCATATACTGATTGTACTGATTTATATAATCTTATTTATTTACCAATTTTAGTCAATATTATTAATGTATCACATTGTGTATTGTCAAAGAACCTTTTAAGGAACCCTACTTGCTTATTTATTTATTTATTATTTAGAGTACTTATTTATATACTTAATTTATCTACTTTACAAATTTTATTGCTGATTAGTATTATTACAATTTTAATGTGTCTGATTAACCGCATATATTTATTACTGCCATTTTACTGTGTAAATAAATAATAATTTCCGTTTTTAATGTGATGTTTTAAATGGACAATAAAGTCTTTTGAATCTTTGAATCTTGAACATGAGTTGTCCGGGACTCGTCAGACATTATGTGCAGGTAACACTTGAAACGTAATCTAACAGCCGTACGAACCATGGACGCGCGCGGCAAATTCGTCGGGAAAATGGCACCAGCTTTATACAGAGACTCGTCCACACGCAATTTGGGCTGCCCCGTTCTCTGGCATGGTAATCATAAAACATAGTCACTGACAGTAAACATTTTAACGTGCACGGCCTAAATTCGTTGGCCGCCTACTGTAGTCAACCCGCTCTCTCACCCCAAGGAGTACTTAGGTAGACAATGCAAATATATCAGGTCAACTAAGCCCAAGACATACATGCACGCATGTATACGCCTGGGCATGCGCACATGTGTCTAGTGTTTGGACTGGTAAAACGTGCTCCTGCCTCATGCGCAGGCAACGTGAAGTACTCGTAAAATGGGGCAACATGAACTATTCTTGGGCGGGGCAACTTGATGTTGATGGGCGGAGCAATGTGAAGTACTCGTGGGGGGACAACGTGAAGTAACTGTGGAAGTAACGTAGCGTACTCTTAGGTAGGAGGGGGGTGGGGAACTTGCATTTTAGCAAGTTATCTCAACGCATATTGTGCTCTAGTCAGTTAAATGCTAAAGATAAGTACACATTTAAGCATTGTCCGCTTAAAGTCCGCGTAAGTTCACTGACCTTTGACCAAAAATTATTGAGCAGATAATGTTGGAGACAGCTTTGTCGAACAGTTGATTGGGATCGAAGGGCACGCCTTTTTGAGCGTCGAATTCCGCAAGAACAATCTGCAGTTCCTCTTGAATTTTCTCCTCCAGAGACGATTTTCCCACGCCAAAGTCTCTCAAAGCCCTCAGCGTGAACCGTCTCAGTGTCTTGAGGTGGGGCCCATTTTGATTAAAGATTCCTGTGAATACAAAGAGTAGAGTAGGTGGGGCTTAGCGCCCCGGGAAAGTATTTTGTGTTATCAACAATACGATGCGATGCGATGCGATGCGATGCGATGCGATGCGATGCGATGCGATGCGATGCGATGCGATGCGATGCGATGCGATGCGATGCGATGCGATGCGATGCGATGCGATGCGATGCGATGCGATGCGATGCGATGCGATGCGATGCGATGCGATGCGATGCGATGCGATGCGATGCGATGCGATGCGATGCGATGCGATGCGATGCGATGCGATGCGATGCGATGCGATGCGATGCGATGCGATGCGAGCGAGGCGAGGCGAGGCGAGGCGAGGCGAGGCGAGGCGAGGCGAGGCGAGGCGAGGCGAGGCGAGGCGAGGCGAGGCGACGCGACGCGACGCGACGCGAGGCGACGCGACGCGACGCGACGCGACGCGACGCGACGCGACGCGACGCGAGGCGACGCGACGCACGCACGCAGCGCAGCGCAGCGCAGCGCAGCGCAGCGCAGCGCAGCGCAGCGCAGCGCAGCGCAGCGCAGCGCAACGCAACGCAACGCAACGCAACGCAACGCAACGCAACGCAACGCAACGCAACGCAACGCAACGCAACGCAACGCAACGCAACGCAACGCAACGCAACGCAACGCAACGCAACGCAACGCAACGCAACGCAACGCAACGCAACGCAACGCAACGCAACGCAACGCAACGCAACGCAACGCAACATCGGAAAATTCTTTAGCAGCGTTTGTCAAAAAAATTAAAACACAGGAGTATAAAAGTATAGAAATACAGATAAATACAATATCAAAACAGTAAGTCAACATTAATCATAGTAAAATACAAGACTAATCTATAATATAATTAAAAATTATAGTTTTTCACAAATAAAATTAACAAAATACAACATACACACACAATGATTGACGTTTTCACGGAAACGTCAGAGGTGCTTTTCGTTGAGAAGTCGTACAGACATTGGAAAAAATTAATCACTCTTCCTCTTTTTTAGAAGTGATGGTTCTGAACCTTCTGAACGAGGGCAGAAGATCGTACTCGTTATGTAGAATATGTGAATTGTCATTAATTATTTCATTGGCTTTACGCAGTACCTGCTTTTCTTACAAAGCAGTGAGAGGGGATTGTTTCAGACCGGTTATTTTATTACTAATGTTTACAATGCGCTGCTAATTAGTCTTGTCTTTCTGACTGACGTTCCCAAACCAACATATAAAAAAATGTCAAAACATTCTGGATACAAGATTTATCAAACATGGACAACATGGTGCTATCAACGTTAAAAGAGCGAAGTTTTCTGAGTCAGTAATGACGCTGTAGACATTTCCTATATGTGACAGTGTTGTGGCTGTCACGCTTCAACCTATTGTCAATTGTTGTGCCGAGGTATTTATACTCGTCAACTACCTCTACCTTGTTCTCTTGGATGTCTGTCTCAGACTGGGATGGAGGGTATTTCCTAAAATCAGTGCACGTGTCTTTGGTTTGTGTTGCGTTCAGGCACAAATACGATCTATCATACCATGCAACAAAGTCGTTTAACACAGGACCATGGTCAACTTCATCTTTAGACAACAGACTGAGTAAAGCTGTGTCATTTGAGAATTTAATAAAATACCTATACCTACAGTCATTTGTATATAATATTAATAAAAATGGGAGAGCCAATGGAAACAAACTTCACACTAGAAGTGTTGTTATTCAATCGAACCTGTTGAGGTCTCCCCACCAAACAATCAAGCTTAAACTCGGAAATCAATTTCTTAAACAACAAGTGAGGCTGCAGCGTTTTGAAGGAAGCGTCCATATCCATGTAGAGAACTCTGGCATGGGGTTTGGCTTCCTCCAGATGACAAATAACATAGTTTATTAAAGTAGCGACTGCACCCTCCACCCCTCTCCCATGCCGAAATGCGAATTGCATGGGTCATGATCATGGTTTTGATGATATTTTTTAAAGCTCTTCATTACATGCGACGTCGAAACTACTGGAAGAAAATCGTTAGGACTAGCAGGACGCGATTTCTTGGGGACAGGCACGACACTAGACGTTTTCCACAAGGTAGGGACTTTCTGTAAGTTAAGAGAGGCCTGAAAGATGGAATGGAAAATACCAGACAACTGAGTGGCACAATTATTCAAAAGCTGACGGCCAATACCATCAAGACCAGGACTTTTCCGCACATTTGTGTACTGGAATATTCTCAACACATTTTTTTCTTCAATATGTAGGTTACATATTGAAGTGGAGCTTATAATATCATCAATGACAGAACAAGAATCGTGTTTATCAAAACGAGAATAGAAATAATGTATATCCTCTGCAAACGCCCCGTCATCTTTACCGACCGATACGCAGTGGGCACCAACCGTAGCATAAGTCAATTGTTTTGTTCATTCGGGTTGGGCACGTATTGTAGTGGTGGTAAGTTGACAGACAATTCTCGAGTTTACACTGATTGAAATCACCCAGTATGAACTTGGGTGCATCGGTAGACACAGCGTCATGTTTCTGAATTACGTCACAGATATGCTGGGCGGCGCGATCCACATTGGCTCTGGGGTGTATGTAAACAAAATTTCAAACAATTGTGGAAATTCGCGGGGAAGATACACTGACAACAGTTTAATGTCCGGGGTGCAGAGCTGTTCACGCACAATGACGGTTTTGCACCAACGCTCGTTAACATATAAACAAACACCCCACCTTTCTCCTCCCCGGTCATCTGCTTGTCGCGATCAAGCCGGGCGGGGCATCCAAATCCCTTGATGAACGTCCCACGATCGCCAACGTTTTTCTCGAACCAAGTCTCGGTGAAGGCCATGAGGCAAGCGTCTCTATATTCATTGAAAAACGTTGCGTTGGCACGTAATTCATCCATCTTAAGGCCTTTCAGAGACCGGACATTGGCCAAGATCATGGATAGCAAAGGGGGCTTGTGTTAACTTTTTCATAGCCTTGTCGCACACCATCCTTCCTTCCTCGTTTACGCAACGGTTTGGTGACGTTTCTCGTCAAGCCAGGCGGAAAGTCAAAGTTAGATATAAAATCAGAGTCGTGATGTGCACGGTTGCTTAAAGCCAGTAAATACTCACGGCTTAGCTTTAGTCCGCCATGATGGGCGTTTCCTTGCTGGGCGTACCACACTTGAATTAAAGTTGACAGCACAATAAAAAGTTCAAGAATCAGATACATGCTATCCTCCATTGTACGTATAGCTTATTCACAAACTCAAACTAAAATATACAGGAGGCGACCACAAAATATGCAGACTAATGCTATAAATATAACGACGAACGAACAGCTGCTGGTCGCCACAGAGTAGCGCTACATAACGAACACACACACACACACACACACACACACACACACACACACACACACACACACACACACACACACACACACACACACACACACACAACACACACACACACACACACACACACACACACACACACACACACACACACACACACACACACACACACACACACACACTAAGTATTAAAATTATACTTATTACAGAAACCGAAGCAGATATCTAACCTTTTCCATTATGGGTGTACTTCAATAGCGGGATGAAGGTCGGTCTGTTTGAGAAATACTCTCCCTTTTCAACAAACGCTTCCCGGATTACTTCTTGTCCCGACAACACAACCACGTGTCGGTGCCCGAAACGCAGGTGAAAAATGTCGCCATACTTCTTCACCAGTTCCTCGAAGCTCAGGTATAGTTGGTCGTTGTTCCAAAACAGGTCAGCGTTGCCGATGACCGGCCACGCCTTCGGACCTGGCGGCCAGTTGGTCGGACCGTCGGACGAACTCAACAACCAGAGTGCGCAGAGGAACACAACCAGGAATATCAGGACAGTCGACGTGTCGATGTACTCAACCCAGGCTGTGAACGCAGCCATCTTGAACGATACTGCTGTCAGCGTACAATCACTTCTGATGTCGTGCTTATCAGAATGATTCCGCGACTGGCACAGGGCAGTATGATCTAAAAACTGGACGATAATTGTCATGCACTGACCTGGCCTCCTTTACGTGAGGTTAACCGAACGCCTATTGGAGTCTGGTCCGCCCACACCTCGAATACTGCTGCCCTGTGGGTGACCCATATACCACCCGAAACAACAGCCGTCTAGAGGGGGTCCAGCACCTGGCAGCAAGGTTTGTGGTCCATAATTACAGCTGGGAAATATTTGGATCTACCTTGGCCTCTGCCCTCTTCTGGCCAACCCTAGAACAGAGGAGGGCTGAGGCCAGACTTTCCACCATGTGTAAAATAACAAACAATCTCTTACCCATCGATCCCAACCAATACCCCAAGCCCGGACACAGCCAAACAAGATCCAACCACCCACACAAATGCAGACAAATATCCTCCTCCAACAACTACTAAAAATACAGCTTCTTTCCCCGAACAATAGTTCAGTGGAACAAACTTCCATCTAATGTATTTACCCACAACAGTCTCAACGCCTTCAAGGGTGCCTTGCAGGACATCAACCTGACAACTGCACCCTTCAGGCACCTCCAATAGACAACACACACGACCACCCCTGTCCCCCTCCACACCCAGTCCCTACCACACCCCACCCTCCCACATCATTGTCTTGTACTTTTCCCCATCCACCCCGCCCTAATCCCATATTCCCAAGCGCTGTTATTTCACTTCCAGATAACACGAAGCCAGCCATCCTGAAGCCGACCATCCATACAAGTGCGTGATGCCCCAGTACGGGTTTTGCACAATAACGAATCAGAATCAGAAGGCCCACCATGTGGCGTCACTGGTGTAGTTATAGTAGAGATTCGATTATCCCGTCGCCGTGAGATGGCAGCACATTTGCGATCCTCATCGTCGGGCGATTTGAATACGTTAGGTAAACGAGAGTCGCATAACGAGATATAATTTTTATCAGTGCCATCTAATGACATTTACCATCTCCGTGCTTTTTCTAATTATCGACGCAACTGTATCAGTGACGGCCTTCTGCATCCCAGATACGTACAAATGCAAGTAAACGCCTGATGTCTATCTTAAAGTGAGGTTTAGGGCAAATACATATTTATACATAATATTTATATTCCTAATATATATATATATATATATATATATATATATATATATATATATATATATATATATATATATATATATATATATATATATAAACAACGAATAGAGTACGCAGAAATATGCAAGACCACCAAAAAGAAACCAAGACAGGAGACATCAGGAAATACAACCATCATACGAGAAACGAAAATGGCATCAAAGAGCGTGAAGAAAGTCCGAAGAACGCAGATTCTAGAAAAGACAGACTGATCACAGCAGGGTAGAGAAATCCGTGATCAAGATAATATCATAGAACGAATAGAAGAATTCTACACCGACCTATACGACAGTGAACAGAATACCATAATACACACTGACCCAAAAAGAGGTACCAGAGATAATATCATGGGAGGTGGAAGCAGCATTACGAGATATGAAGAATGGCACAGCAACAGGCAACGACCGTATAAACATGGAGACATTGAAAGCAGGAGAAAATAGCAACTCGAAGACACTTGCTAAGCTGTACACTAAATGCTTAACAGAAAGACGTATACCCACAGTGTGGAAGAACGGTTATATAATGATAATCTTCAAGAAGGGAAATAAGAAAGACCTCAAAAATTACGAGCGATATGTCTGCTATCAAACATCTAAAAAATACTCGCGAAAGTACTAATAAAAAGACTAGAGAAGACACTCGACGAAAACCAGCCACGAGAGCAAGCTGGAATCAGAAGTGAATACTCAACGACAGATCACATCCACGTCGTAAACCAATTGAAGGAGAAATGCAGAAAATATAATATCCCACTCTGCATGGCATTCGTCGACTACGAGAAAGCCTTCGGCTCGGTGCAAATTCTAGCAATACTGACCTCGCTTCAAGAACAGGGGATAGAAGATGTGTACATCGAACTCCTGAAGGAATTCTACACCAACAACTCGATAACAATCCACCTACACAAAGAAAGCAACAAGATCAACTTCGGGAGAGGTGTACGACAGGGAGATACCATATCGCCCAAGCTGTTCACGGCAGCACTCGAAAACATATTCCAACGATTGACTTGGAAAACCAGAGACTTGAAGATAGACGCGAATATCTTAGTCATCTTGGCTTCGCCGGCGACATACTCATATGCGCTAATACACCACATGAGTTACAACGAATGATACAGGAATTAGCTGATGAAAGTGACAATCAAAAGGTGATGATGGAAACCGACATACAGATCGAGAACGTTGAAAGCTACATCTACATGGGACAGAGATATAGCACCAAAGACAAAAACCAAGACAATGAGATTCATCGAAGAATCACCGCCGGATGGACAGCATTCGTCAAGCACCGCGATATCTTCAAGGGTAACATTGGAACATGCTTGAAGAGACAAATCTACAACTCATGTATACTTCAAGCAAAGTTATTCGGCGCGGAAACGTGGGCACTCACCACCCATAGGAAGAACAAGCTAGCAGCCGCACAAACAAAGATGGAAAGGAGTATGTTAAACATTACATACCGGAACAGAAAAGCAAACATCTGGGTAAGAAAAAAGACCAAGGTCACATACGTGATTGAACAAGTCAGAAGACGGAAGTGGCCATGGGCAGGGCACGTCAGCAGGATACGAGATAACCGATGGACACTGCGTATCACCACCTGGAAACCCTATGAAAGGAAAAGACCTAGAGGAAGACCGGCGAGACGTTGGAGAGACGAATTAGACGACTACCGGAAGGGTACCATCTCGCAGAGGATAGCGCAAGATAGGCAGATGTGGATGATGATATATATATATATATATATATATATACATGCGTAATAACTCTTAGAAAAGTACGGTTACGGTTACCGTATTTGTATTGAATAATACCGTTAAATTTACTGTACATGGTTTACGGTGTACCGTATTTTTACGGAATAATACTGTAGAATCTACAGCATGATATTTACGGTGTACCGTAATTTTTTATGGAATAACACTAGAATATACGGTGCCATATTTATGGTGTACCGTATTTTTTACGGAATAATACTATAACCTTTACGGTACCATATTTACGGTGTACCGTACTTTTTACGGAATTCTGCTGTTGAATATACAGTGGTATTGTTACAATGGACAGTTGTTTTACATATTAAATGTAGAATATACCATAGCATTATGATAGCTGTTTTGAAAATATAATCACTGACTTGCAACAGGCCAATGAAATACTATAAATGTGTTGGTAGACAAATAAAAGAATGATCGTTAGCATATGAAATTTATTAATGGTAACAACATAACATGCATGCATATTGATAAGATTTTATTAAAGGTACCACAAATTATGAGAATGTTAATACAAAGCGATAAAACATTAATAGAAAATAATAAATGTGGAGTAGTTATTTGTCCCATATCATACACTGATAATGATTCGTTTCGTACAGAACTATCACATGTACATATGAACAGATGTTGTTTTTCAAAACATGTAGATATCATCAATACAAATGTATTAAAACAAACTGCATATCTACTGTGAATGCATTTAAAGCATTTATACTAAAGCCTTTTGAGGACTTCATGATTATGAGAAACGTGCAGTGTATATATTTTAGCAATATACTATATGTATACAAACTTAAACCTTATGATAACAAACTCAAACACATACGAAGAGGGATTTCATGATACACTTCCGCATAATACACCAGCAGTATTCTGCCTCGTGTCTGCACTTAAGTGCAAACATTATTGTAATAAGATTTGGCTACACAGTCACAGTGCACAGCAACTGTAAATGCATTCAAAGGAAAGCATATACACTACATATTCTAAAGACTTCATGAACACTGTCATGAATAAAATATAAATTGTAGTAATGCACTGTATACATTATTCCTTTTGAAGTAAGTGAACAAGCTCTAAGTATGCAAGATTGTTACAACTCTAACTTCAATGTACCTATAGTGGGTATTCATACATACCAAAGCCTTCTAAGAACCTCATGCAAATATTGTGCATACAGTGTATTATAACATACATTTTAGCAATATACTATATGCATACAGACCGAAACGTTATCAAAAAACAATGTGAAAATTACCAAGCTCAAACACTAGATAAATTGTTACAAAGGTCAACACGGTCTGTCCCCACCTCAAATAATGGAATACTACCTAAGTACCACGTACGAAGAGGGATTTCATGATATAAAAAGTCAGTGCCGAGCTACAAACCTATACAACAACATAAAATACATCCCCCAAATACACCAGCAGTATTCTGCCTCAGATAATACCATCATGGTATAATATATAGGTAGGCTGTTCCAATGTATGTATAGGCCTGTCTCCACCTAAGTGTAAACATTATCATTGTAATAAGATTTGGCTACACAGTCACAGTGCATATCACATGTGAGTGCATTCAAAGTAAAGCATATACACTAAATATTCTAAAGACTTCATGGAAACTCTCATGAATATAATATCAATTGTAGCAATGCACTGTACAAACTATTCCTTTTGAAGCAAGTGTGTTAAAACCCAGTATGAAAGTGAACCTTTAGATAAGGAAGACACCCGATCTAAAATATACATATTTTGTTGTCTAACTCATCTATGGTCGCCTTTCACTTGTTCTGTCGTACTGTATGTCCCCGGTTTCATGTGCGGTTTCTCAACATCTGCAACAGATTAAAAATCATTAATTCAGAGTTAGATAAAAGCCCATTTAGCAGCCCCACCCAGCTGTAACACACACTGTAACACAGGCAATGATTACATTCAGCTGTCAGTTAATTTAACTCAATTAATTTCTTCTTACTGGAAGAGGTTAATTTAATAGATATTGCAAGTGACTTATTTTGTACTAATTACACAAATTTACCATTATGTTATGCAATTGCCATTGACTTACTGACAGCATTTGATGTCAGGGGATGACTGGTGATCACACTTCACAGTACGCAACTGTCAGCCACTCGTCAGTACAGCACTCATCAGCGTTTCTGGCAGCCGGGTAAAATTACGAACATCAAAATAATTATATTCTAATTCATTGCATCCAACTGGTCACGTCTTACTAGCATTATATCCTACAGGGTTTTTATTCATTTAACAAATTAGTGCAAAATATCATACCTCTTATAGCTGGGCAATTCCTTTAATGATCAGTCCACTTGAACTGTGCCAGTCCATTGATCAGGCCAAGGACCTTGCTGCTGATCTTTGCCGCTGTCTTTCTTTTATTTCGCTGAACCTTGCTCCCAGTCTCTGGGTTTATGTGCACCATGCATCTGGAACATTTTGCAAATCATAATTTTATTATCAGATAAACCCAAAGTGTTTACAAGTAATACTGATATGTTTTGGTACAATGCCATTAGCAGCCTCACGCATCTATCTCCCACCTCTGGTCTTTAAAGGTTTATAAATTAATTTAGCTTAATTAATTGTTGAGACAATCACATATTAATTATATTTATTCTTATTAGAATATATTAATTTAACATACTAACATTTGAGTTAATTAATATTTTATACTAATTACCCTAAGGTTATGGAATTTTCACTGATGTCTTTTTAGGAATAGTTCTTAACAAAATGAAAACAAAACTGTTTTGTGACATACCTCTGAATGAATTCCAGTGTAGAAGCAATTTGACGTTGAAGACAAAGTATGCCATAAACAGCATGCTGATGCCAACAACCATGTCGTCAATGTGGTCGGCAACAATTTGCTTGTCCAGGACCAGCACCATACGTTTCACGGTCAACAGAGATTATCATGTAACAAATCAAGGTCAAGTTAGTAAAGTACTCGTTAAACTACAGACACTCTACTACAAAATATGTTGTACCCTGTAGTAGACATGGATAGAAGGTCCCCGCCATGATAGAAGTTTAAAGCAGTTTTGCTGCAAATTCAGGTGAAAACACAGTAACATGTAATTGTGTTGTAGTAATTACCTCAGGGTAATTAGTAAAAAATAATAAGCTATTTTTGACAAGGCAGTATCCGAACCTGTGGAAAAGCAATGTCACTGATTCTTAAACGAAAGTGACAAAAAAAAGAACAAATACTAAATTTGTTATTAAAAACCTCTAGTGAACTAGCTATAATTACTGGATTACGCATACCACACAAAATGAGGCAAGGTGCATTGTGCAATTTCATTCATCATCCTCTTGACGTATGTTAGAACTACGATAAATTAGCCTTATCGTTAATATTGAGTTATTTGTGGCTATATTGCACCAAATTGCTTCTTCACATTCTGCCTCCTTTTCCATCTGTATTTCATATTTCATATATAGAATCCTTAATATGCATAATGACCCCACCTCCCCTTCTCTCGTGTCTGTCTTTTCGAAACATTACATAACCTGAGAGCATTAGTTCGGCATCAACCATGTCTTTATGTGCCCATGATTCGGTGATGCCTGTTATATCGCGTTCTATGTCCGCTATCATGAAGTCTAGGTCACTTCTCTTATTTATTTTGCTTCTGATTGACCTAACGCGGCCAGGTCAGTGGGTGAGTGTCTATTTTTGGATCGACAGCGTCTGTTGTTGTGAGTCGCGGAAACATTCTCGTAAACATCATTCTCGTAAACACGACATCAGAAGTGATTGTACGCAGTATCATTCAAAATGGCTGCGTTCACAGCCTGGGTTGAGTACATCGACACGTCGACTGTCCTGATATTCCTGGTTGTGTTCCTCTGCGCACTCTGGCTGTTTAGTTCGTCCGACGGACCGACCAACTGGCCGCCAGGTCCCAAGCCGTGGCCGCTTATTGGCAACGCTGACCTGTTTTGGAACAACGACCAACTATACCTGAACTTCGTGGAACTGGGGAAGAAGTATGGCGAAATTTTTCACCTGCGTTTCGGGCAGCGACACATGGTTGTGTTGTCGGGACAAGAAGTGATCCGGGAAGCGTTTGTTGAAAAGGGAGAGTACTTCTCAAACAGACCGACCTTATCCCGCTAATAAAATACACCCATAATGGCAAAGGTTAGATATCTGCTTCGGTTTCTGTAATAAGTATAATTGTAATACTTAGTGTTTGTGTGTGTGTGTGTGTGTGTGTGTGTGTGTGTGTGTGTGTGTGTGTGTGTGTGTGTGTGTGTGTGTGTGTGTGTGTGTTGCGTGCGTGCGTGCGTGCATGAGTGAATGGGTGAGAGTGTGGTGCGTGTGACATGAATTATATAAACATACACCGACTCATTTGGATGAATATATTCAACAGCACATCGCCATCGTACATGCCGCAACATTGTAACCCACAGCGAATTGCTTTCAGTTTCCTGGTGCAATATAAGTCATTGTTCATGTTTAATTTCGTGTATAGGCTGCATTATGTATTGGCAGTAAATACAGTTGTGGATTCTTGTTATTATATAATCATTATGTAGCACTACTCTGTGGCGACCAGCAGCTGTTCGTTCGTCGTTATATGTATAGTATTTTGTGGTCGCCTCCTGTATTATATTAGTTTGAGGTTGTGAATAAGTGATCCATACAATGGAGGTATCCGATTTCTGAACTTCTTATTGTGCTGTCAACTCTAATTCACGTGTGCTACGCCCAGCAATTAAACGCCCATCACGGCGGACTAAATCTAAGCGTTAAACAACTGTGTACATCATCACTCTTATTGTTGTTTTATCTAACATTGACTTTCCGGCTGGCTTGACGAAAACAACACCAAACCGTTCGTAAACGAGGAAGGAAGTGTGGTGTGCGACAAAAGCTACGAAAAATGAAACACAAGCCACCTTTGCGATCCATGATCTTGGCCAATGTCCGTTCTCCGAAAAGCCTTAAGATGGATTACGTGCCAACGCAACCTGTTTCAATGAATATAGAGACGCTTGCCTCATGGCCTTCACCGAGACTTGGTTCGAGAAAAATATTGCCGATCGTGGGACGTTCATCAAGGGATTTGGATGCCCCGCCCGGCTTGATCGCGACAAGCAGACGACCGGAAAGGAGAAAGGTGGAGTGTTTGTTTATATGTCAACGAGCGTTCGTGCAAGACCGTCATTGTGCGTGAACAGGTCTGCACCCCGGACATTAAACTACTGTCAGTGTCACTAGGGCCACTGTATCTCCCCGCGAATTTCCACTATTGTTTGTGACTGTTGTTTACCCCAGAGCCAACGTGGATCGCGCCGCCCAGCATATATGTGACGTAACACAGAAACATGACGCTTTGTCTACCGATGCAACCAAGTTCATACTGGGTGATTTCAATCAGTGTAAACTCGTGAATTGTCTGTCAACTTACCACAAATACAATACGTGCCCAACACGAATAAACAAAACAATTGACTTATGCTACGGTTCAGTGCCCACTGCGTATCCGTCGGTAAAGATGACGGGGCGCTTGCAGATGATATGAATTATTTCTATTCTCGTTTTGATAAACACGATTCTCGTTCTGTCATTGATGCTATTATAAGCTCCACTGAGACAGGTGGTAACCTATATATTGAAGAAAAAGATGTGTTGAGAGTATTTCAGGGCATATATGTGCGGAAAAGCGCTGATCCTGATGGTATTTCCGGTCACGTTTTGACTAATTGTGCCACTCAGTTGTCTGATATTTTCCACTCCATCTATCAGGCCTCTCTTAGCTTACAGAAAGTCCCTACCTTGTGAAAAACTTCTATTGTCGTGCCTGTCCCCAAGAAATCTCGTCCTGCTAGTCCTAACGATTTTCGTCCAGTAGCATTGACGTCGCATATAATGAAGAGCTTTGACAAAATCACAAAAACCATGATCATGACCCGTACAGACCGACTATCTTTGAGATCTTCTGCAATTCACTTTTCGGCCTGGGAGAGGGGTGGACCATGCAATCGCTACTTTAATAAACTATGTACTTTGTCATCTTGAGGAAGCCAAAACCCGAGCCAGAGTTCTCTCTACGCATATGAGCGCTTCTTTCAATATTCTGCAACCTCACTGGTTGTTTAAAAAAAAATTCCGAGATTAAGCTTGAATCTGAATTGGCGCTATGGGTGCTTGATTATTTGGTGGTGAAACCCCAACTGGTTCGATTGAATAACACCACTTCTAGTGTGAAGGTTGTTTCCACTGGCTCACCCCAAGGATGTGTCTTATCCCCTTATTTATTCATATTATATACAAATGACTGCAGGAGCATCCGTCCGAATAGGTATTTTATTAAATTCTCAGATGACACAGCTTTACTCAGTCTGTCGTCTAACGATGAAGTTGACCATGGTCCTGTGTTATACGACTTTGTTGCATGGTGTGATAGATCGTATTTGTGCCTGAACGCAACACAAACCAAAGACATGTGCAACACAACTAAACTCTAATTGCGTATCAGCGCCTCTAGAGACTAACGTGGATTTGCTTGCATGTTTTACAGAACGCTTGTTTAAATCATCCTCTATTAGCTGTTGAACTCGCATGACCCCGAAACCTCACACATAGCTAAATATGGATATAGTCTAACATGTCAGGCAATGTGAAGACATAATATGTACATTAATGTACATTTACAGCCGAATGAGCCGATGGAACGTTGACTGGTTGCCTGACAGCTAGAACGATTCCGGAACGGATGTTTAAAATCATCTACAACTCGCCGTATGCTTGAGACGAGACTGTTACTTCACACATAGTTAAATGTTGATATCTTATAACATGTCCGTCATTGTGAAAGCATAATGTCTAAATTAATGCATATTTACAGTAGAAATGGCGCGGTCCCGGTTATGCACTGACCACATGTTATTGGTCTTTGAACTGTCCACCTGAGATTATGTAGATATGGCCCGCGTTTTCTTGCCGCGAACCGATCACATGATCTTACAAAACATACTATTTTATTTGTTTTGTGGTAATGCTAGTGGGCGATATGTTAGGCGGGTAAAATCTGTTATACTGTATCATATTCGGCCGTACAATTAAGGTTGGTGAATTTTGCTGTGTTATTTATCAAAATAGTGAATTTTATTGAAATGAATTTTATTTTGGATACATATACACATTTGATAGTGTTAATGAAACCAGCACGAGATCATTGTAAATAGTATGCATAATGTTATTATAGACTGGATTAGGCTGCATGTAATTAAATTGTTAAAAGAAACTGTGCACCAGCCTAGCCGAGGGCCTAGGCTAGGTTTCCACGTTGATGACGTTACACTGCGTTTATCAACACAAACCATGACCAAACACAATTATGTCACCCTTTCCCTATATGGTGAAATACCTTTTCATATATATGAAGGGTAAACTATTGACCGTGCTGGCGCGTAGCCAGCGATAGTTTGTATGTGTGGGCATGCCGTGTGTGTGCTCAACAGACAGAACAGCCAAAACAACGCCATCTTGGCATTGAAATCGATCGAACGTCCCGCGATGTTCCATCGACTGTAAATGTACATTAATGTAGACATTATGCTTTCATATTGACGTACATGTTGAACGATATGGTGGGATGTATACGGCGAGCTGTAGATAATTTTAAACATTCGTTCCGTCATCGAGCCAGCACACCTGTCGTCACGGGCCACCAGTCGACGGTCCATCGGCTGTAAATGTACATTCATATACATATTATGCCTTCACATTGTCGGACATGTCAGACTGTATCCATATTTAGCTACGTGTAAGGCTTCGAGTAATGCGAGTTCAACAGCTGATTGTAGGATGATTTAAACAAGGTTCCGTAAAATTTTCCGCAGAACGTTCGGCATTTTACACACGTCAAGAATAGTAAAAGACGGCACAAAGACCCTAGTTGCATTAGAGCGCCCTCTGTCGGATTAGTTATTGTGGTACCTCATTCACGTCGCGCGGATACGCTGTATTATGTTCGCCAGTTCCAGAACTCATTGAGTTTAACGTCTGATGGTGTAGTTAGTATCCCATAAAAAGTGGGTGGGTGTAGTGCTAGGAATTGTTCTTAATGATTACGTTATTGTATTTGGAGTATATAAAGGAGAACATTTACGAAGGAACAAACCACTGCGTGCGATGATGACCCTACAAGAAATAACGTTTTGGTGAGTGAATGAACATAATAGTAAGTGAGTCACCATACATGGCGAGACTCCGCGCGACTGGAACTGATTGGGGACTGGACACAAGAATAATATTCTAACGACAGATGACAGTTGTAGCTTCCGACTGATGACTCGTAGGAAAATCAGGTCATAAATATCTTGTGTTATACCTTTGTTATCTTAAATGTCCGATTTAATATTGAGTTTATCACACTATTATAGACATATAGCGATTTGCGTAGTGCAGATAATAGAAATAGACTTTTTAGGCCGTAAGTGCCTTTTAGTTTTACAGGATTTTCATTTTACATTGCTGTACGTTGTGGTTTTGATAAGCACTTATATCTGACAAGTTGTCTAAATGCACCTAATCATTACACATGTATACATTTGCCCCAAATAGGTTGTACTGCGCGAAAAATGGCACTCTTAATTATTAGCCAAACACAAGTACTTGCCGTTAATGCCATGGCAACCACCATAATAATCGATTAAAATTCATGATTTCCGTGATCATTGTCACCGGCAAAGTGTTCCATTGCTTCTACTTGTAATAATCCTTCGGACAATATAACTGAAATACGCTATTTGGGAACAGTTTGATTATTACAACCAAAAAATAAAACAGTCCTATATGTTAACATGGAGAATATGGACTTCCCGCCCCATACTGCCCCCAGCTTCGTCTTCGCGCGCGAGCCTTACACGCCCTATATCACTAAATAATATTATTAACATTGTTTCAAGAAATAGGGGTTTGCTGGCGATGTAACTGGTACAACTGCATATATTGTTAACGTCACAAAAATTCCAATAACAATGCACCATCTTGCGAATATTTTGGATGCTACAGTGTGAAGTGATAACTGACCTTCTACTAGAAATCCAAATAAACAACAAACAAGACATTTAGTCATATTTATTTTCCTATACATTTCAGTATAGGTAATAATGCAAACAAAATAAGCTACTAAGAACTTATTGCGTTAGTAGTTGATCACGTTACAACCTTACATGTAGCCATTCCGTGGTAAGTACATTTAGCAGCGTCACCCCTCAATTTATAATAGCAGACCCCTAGATGTAGTAATGACTCTTTAAATAAACAAATGCATGGCTGGCATACCTACATTAATAGTAAAGGTGGCACGCTTTAATAATACCGTTAACTTAAGCAATGTAAATAAGGCAACATGATTGTTTAATTATTAACTATTGACTTCTCGTTTGACTTATGGAAAGACTGCGCAACGTCGCAAGCATAGCAGCTTAGGCTTAGCATATTCCATTTCTAGTCGCATTGTGATAGTTACACCGGATTGCTGTTGCCTTTGTGGCTTTTGTCACTTAATTTGTCTCTTTCTACATTTCACTTGGATCAAATGGATATATCGTGTTTTGGAGAGAAAAATGACACACGGCGGTTATTGCGTTTTGGAGAAAAAAAACTCTTAACCATTGAAATTAAAGGGGTTATATCTCGTTTTGGGAGGGAAATATATTTCATGACGTCGGCGTGACTTTGAACTAAACGTTAATACACATTTGGGGCAAATTTCTGATTTGGCGTTTGTCACGTTTGCCCTCAAACCCTTCACGTTTAATACATAAATTATAACTATGCTTAACTGTACACTTGTTAAATAACACACGAAACATCGTTTGCAAAATGTTACATTACTAATATACACAAAGGAGTAACATGTACAATGTATTACAACCACAGTGGAAAGTGTTAGTCATTTTATGATTTACAACTACTTGAACAAAATAATATGCTAAAAACACTTCATGTTCTTGGTTCGTCATGAATTGCTAATTTGACAACATCAGTGACTCATTCTTAGAAGACCAATCGATGAGTGTTCCTACAGTTTGTAATAGTATAAGTGACACAAACCAAGGCAATGCAAATATGAGCTGTCACACATATACCCACCCTACAGGTTAAAAGACCACAAGTCACAGGAGTCATAAAATAACACATGCATTCAAAGTAATGATTACACACTGCAGGAGCATGCGCGGCAACAACGAAAACCACAACTTCAAAGCATTGTCGATATTGATTACCCAAACAGCATTATTGGTACTGAATGTCACTTAAGTAGCATTATATGTACAACACCTGCACACACACAACCGACATGAATTAGTACCATAAGAACATAGTAATTGCTCCACAAGGATTTACACTGGCTTAACTAAACGCCAACCGCCGCCCACCACAGAAGACTTGGGTGAGGTCCTAGTGCGCAATGGATGGGCACCTATCGCCAATCACATGCACTGTAAAGTTATGTATCATGTGAACAACACACCGTGTATTTTAACCATAAATGGTGACATATATAAAATGCATATCGGGGATGATAATTTTTCCGTCAGACCAATGGACATACCCCGTCGCCATCAATACACAAGTAGTCTGTGCATTGTCAACGTTTCTTAGCGTTGTTCAACTGTGTGACGGTGTGCCGATTGGCCGTGACGCAATCACCTCAAGCAAATCGACAAACATACGTGTGCACAATGGTTTGCAGTATATAAAATACATCCGCTGCCCTGTTGTTATGCCACTTCTGAACAAGGAAACATTCTGCGAGTACTGCAGAAAGATGTACCACAGTCGAGTTGTAGCGACGTCCAAAGCGGTCACACCACAACAGGTGAGTCGTACAGTTCATTCATCATATATTTGTGTATTATTTGTTCAATAACAATTTTTTTGAAATGTTATTTACGCGAAATTATTTATCTGGACATGGTTCATAGCAAAGGTCGTGTTGGTTTAACGCGCGCGTTATCATACTAAGTGTTGTGTGAAGATCTTCACGATTGGTGTCGTGCGTGTTTATATAATATATATTTTAATATTCAAAATATCACACTTTATCTCTCTGTCTCTGTATAGCTCTGTCTGCCTCTGTCTGATTGCCCGCCCGCCCGCCCGCCCGCCCGCCCGCCCGCCCGCCCGCCCGCCCGCCCGCCCGCCCGCCCGCCCGCCCGCCCGCCCGCCCGCCCGCCCGCCCGCCCGCCCGCCCGCCCGCCTGCCTCTGCTACTCTCTAACTACCAATAATTGTGATTCTTAATTTTAT
Organism: Ridgeia piscesae; assembly: GCA_025642075.2. Lineage (NCBI taxonomy): Eukaryota > Metazoa > Annelida > Polychaeta > Sabellida > Siboglinidae > Ridgeia > Ridgeia piscesae. The sequence goes on along the minus strand of JAODUO010000654.1, from coordinate 20,450 downwards.
CAAATGTGTAGAACAGTAACTGCTGACAGTTGGTCTTCAGACTCTGGAGACAATCAGTTCATATTTCCGGGGACTTCTTGTCAGTCCCTGGATCCCTTCGGTAGACGGTGGACTGCCGGCATCCAGCATGCGGAAGTCAAACCGTTGCAGCAACGTCGCAATGAACAAGAACATCTCCATCTTGGCGAGCGAGTCTCCGAGACACATGCGACGTCCTGGGGAAAGTTCAACATAAAACGTCATATGACAAAACCCACAGAAATGAAGAATGCATCAGTTATGAAGCATATGGGGGTTTCTCGTTGATCACACGGTCTAGATTTTTCATGAGCAGACAATAAGAAAAGAAAGGCACTGCCCATGTTACTTATTTTCGGGGTACTAATACTGGTGAACGATAATCAACATAAATTTGACATATAAACACTTGGCCACCTTGACATAGACAGTATTTACAATAACACTTTAATGGGTACATGGAATAATCAACCGAATACATAAGTGACATATACACACATTAAATTGATGAACAATTGATAAATTAAATGCGATGCCCTTCGGCATCGCGGTTTTGTTTTGTCAAATTTATCAACAAAGAGATTTAATTATCCGTACCGACTTCCATATCCGTACCAGGCCCTGCTTTAAGCAGAGCAATTTGCGGTGTGCCCGTGGATCGAAGTTAACGCAGATCAAATCTATCATTTTAGATTTTGCTCTGCTCTTTGCTCGTTTGCTCTGCTGTTTTGATGAAATAACACAACATTTGTTTGTATATTACAAGATAAGTTCATCTATGTGATAATATGTTTTATTGTAGAACATCCCTGCTACAGACACATACAACATACATAAGATTTTGTGTTTTATTTAAATAAATAAGACGTGTCGCCTAACCGATGCGATTATCAAAATAAACATATAATTTCCATTTTCAAAATCTTCATAATAATTAAATCGGAGTACTTTCAGAAATAAAATGTATTAATACTAGCTTAGGAAGGCGTGCTCTTGCTCATTAATAACTTGTAACTGTTTTGTAGTGAAAGCTATAGTAACGCAGGGCCAAAGGTATTAGGGCGACACCAAATATCAAGGTTAGGGCGACACTTGTCGCCCAAACGACGTTAGAGTGTCGCCTAACCCATGGATTTTTATAAATAAATAAATATATATATATATATATATATATATATATATATATATACATATATATGTGTGTGTGTGTGTGTGTGTGTGCGTGTGTGTGTGTGAGTGTGTGCGTGCGTGTGCGTGCGTGCGTGCGTGTGTGTGTGTGTGTGTGTGTGTGTGTGTGTGTGTGTGTGTGTGTGTGTGTGTGTGTGTGTGTGTGTGTGAATATATATATATATATATATATATATATATATATATATATATATATATATATATATATATATATATATATATATATATATATAATTGTATCTATAGGGTTTCCTGGTGGCGTAGTTGTAAAACACTTACCGACAGAGAAAGGCATGAATGCCGGGTTGGTCTTCAACATGTTGTTCTCGTCCAACCAACGGTCAGGGTTGAACGCGACCGGATCTTCCCAGATTTCGGGATCCATGTGACTCTGATAGAGATTGGCACGCACCAGGGTGTTTTTTGGCAGATCATAGCCTCGGAATGTGATCGATTCGCTGGTGACGTGTGGAACAGCACTAGGAGCTGAAATCATTGTTGGATACCATCGTTTAATTGTATTGCTACAACGATAATAAATGTATGAGTACAGCGCCACAGATTTAGATAAACGAATATTCATAGGCGCAAAAATACATTGGTACATCATGGATAACATTTGCACTAACATTTATTTACCTGAAATGGCGAAACGTTCATTAAAAAAGTCGATATTTTAAAGCACTAATTAATTAGTGCGTCTGGAAACTAGTAAAGATGGACATCCACTAAAAAGTACGTCATAGACCATCTAACATTTGTTCTTAAACGTCTTAATAAGGTTAACTCATCAGATACTCACCGATACTTCCAAGTCTCTGTATTTCGAGAATAACGGCCTCCATGTATGGGAGTTCGTCTCTGTCCTTCATGCTTGGCAGCCGATCTTGTCCAATGGCCTACATGATATATTCAACAATGAATATTTAAATGCGACGTTCTTACAGAAATCCCAAAACGAAAGAAACTATTTGAAATCTGAATAACGTAATAGTCGCTTGGCACCTCATCACCATATATCACACTGGTGCTGACGTAGCACGTTCCATAGGTCGTAGGTGATACATATCAGAGGCAACACACACATGCTAATACTTGTGTTTCTTTTCCTGTTTTAAAATGTTATACATTCTGCTTGTGCATATTTCCGCAAACAAACAACAGAATACTCATTACATATTTCGCACTTGCGATTTGCTATATTAGCACGTTTCGTAATGATAAGTTCGTCCCAACGGATATGGAATACTTATCCATTAGACCTAAGTAGATAGTCGATGTCAACCATATGTACTAAATAGATAGCCGATGTCTACCATTAGACGTAAGTAGATAGTCGATGTCAACCATATGTACTAAATAGATAGTCGATGTCAACCATTAGATCAAAGTAGATAGTAAATGTCAACCATATGTACTAAATATATAGTCGATGTCAACCATTAGACCAAAGTAGATAGTCGATGTCAACCACATGTACTAAATAGATAGTCGATGTCAACCATTAAACCTAAGTAGATAGTCGATGTCAACCATATGTACTAAATAGATAGTCGATGTCAACCATTAGACCAAAGTAGATAGTCGATGTCAACCATATGTACTAAATAGATAGTCGATGTCAACCATTAGACCAAAGTAGATAGTCGATGTCAACCATATGTACTAAATAGATAGTCGATGTCAACCATTAGAACCTAAGTAGATAGTCGATGTCAACCATATGTACTAAATAGATAGTCGATGTCAACCATTAAGACAAAGTAGATAGTCGATGTCAACCATATGTACTAAATAGATAGTCGATGCTATTTCAAGGATACTAGGACAAAAGTATATTAGTCGAGTCACCTGGAACTAGACAAAGATAGAGTGTCATTTGTTCAACCAATATATGACACAAATCCAAAGTAGATAGTCGATGTCAACCATATGTACTAAATAGATAGTCGATGTCAACCATATGTACTAAATAGATAGTCGATGTCAACCATTAAACCAAAGTAGATAGTCGATGTCAACCATATGTACTAAATAGATAGTCGATTAGACAATAATATGAGGTCAAATGGATATGGCGAAAAGGACAAAAATAGTACAAATATATATGCCACCCTCACCCTCGGACACCAGGGACAAAGATATTGAAACAGGGTCATCTCTGTTCAATTTCGTCAATAGTGTTTCGTATTTGTACTGACCTGTAAGATTTCGAGTCGACACTTCGCCTGTATTTCTGGGTAGAGGATCAGGTAGAGAAGTCCCCAAAGCAGAGTCGTACTAGTCGTATCAGTACCCGCCAAGAACAGGTCGTCGATTACTTCGAACATGTTCGCATCTACAGCATCCAATATATCGACTGGTGCAATACGCAATACAATGTGATTGGTTTGAAGGTGCAAACTAATTTCCAGAACGTTTTCTATATGTAACGAGGTACTGTGCTGCAAGTGTTTATGATATTTAAAAAACCTATCGCAAGTAATTGCAATGATATCACACTATTTTTCAATTCAGTCAGACGCTACCGTTGGTATCTTAAATTGAATCGTAATTTCTACTTACTGAATGGTATTTATTCATACTGGTTCTCAGGTGACGCTCAACTTTAGCTAGCATTTTGTTTGCTGTCAGCCTGCTAAATATCTTCACTACAGAGACCTCCTCTTAAACCACTGTCACTGCTACCAACATTTCAGGATTCCTCTTCGTTGATGCTAATATGGGTCATCGGAGTATAATTAATTTTCTTCTTAACACTACAGAAAACGGCGACACGTCCGATCCAGCGAAACTGGTAGTTGGTGCAGAAATAGTTGTAAATAATATTGATTTTTTGGAGATGAGTTAGATCGCCTCTGTAATGTAATCTAACTGTCAGGTTATTGTTCTGAATGAACAAAACAAATAACTATATTCCCAGGACGACAATGTGTTACCATCATACCGACCTGTGAAGGCGCCACTTTCTTCTCCTGATTGTTCCGTCTTCAGATAGAGATCAATGAAGTCTCGCACGTTGTCTCCGTCGAAGGTGTCTCTGTGCTCATCTATTCTCTTTCGCACGAAGTCCCGTATCTCACGATCCACTTCCAGCATCTTCCTAACCTTTGGCTGCACAACCAAAGTGTGTGTGTGTGTGTGTGTGTGTGTGTGTGTGTGTGTGTGTGTGTGTGTGTGTGTGTGTGTGTGTGTGTGTGTGTGTGTGGGTGTGGGGTGTTATATATATATATATATATATATATATATATATATATATATATATATATATATATATATATATATTAACAGGTTGGAAATGGCATAATTTAATGCCAACATTTATGAATTACATTTACGGAAACTATCAGCAAAGCCTATAGTTGCTTACAAACAAACAAAAGAAATAATTGGCAAACTGTATAAAGTAACAATGGCTTAGCATGTTAGCACCATATATGACACTGAATATACACATGTAGACAGTATACTTCACCCCTATATACAGTTTTTATTATATTATATATAATAAATATAAATATATATATATATGTATATATTTATATTGATTTATTTATATATTATATGTTCATTAGATCAAAACAAATTAGCTGACATTTATGAATATCTACGGAAACGTACAATCAGCAAAGCCAATGGTGCTGGCAGGATTGTTCCGAGTATCAGTTTGGGTCCCGAATGTTCGAATCTGTACATCATCGCGTCGAGCATATGTTGAAATTCTTTATTATCATAACTGTACCTGTAAAATGAAATCGTCAATGAGAAAGTACAATATAATGTAATCTTGAGAGAACTACTATGTTTCATGTGCAGAGCATTGGCAAACTTGATTACATTTATCCGATACATGAATTACAAAAAGAAAGTCTTAAACGGGACTTCCAGATTGGCAATTTAATTGCTGGCAAATTAGAGAAATATTATGAAAGATATCGGTGTGTCGACAAGGACCTGAATTGTTTAACGTAGGATGAATCTGCCGTTTAGGCAATTTTGTCTCGAGATAGGTTTATCAAATATATGCATATTCTTCTTGTTCATACCCTTGCAAACTTAATTTTTGGGGAAAGTATTTTCCGTTTTGACGATGATCTTTCTGGACTGATCGCCCAAATTCATTTTTAATTGTTATATTGCATTTGCATTTTCCGGGGTAATCTGCCGATATGGTAGATGTGAACAAATCATAATAGGGACAAACAACAATACTCGTGCACTGACCTGTGGCCAAATATGATGGAACATATAATGTTGGACACTGGTTGATAAAACAGCTTTTGTGGACAGTAAGGAACTCCACACTTCTTGTCCAGTTCGTCCAGTACATTCTCGAGCTCGTCTTTTATTTTGTCCTCCAATGAAGATTTCCCCAGTCCAAAATCTCTTAATGCTCGCAGAGTGAAACGTCTGAGTGTCTTCCAGTCTTCGCCGTCTTGCATGATGATTCCTACAACAGAAGAATGCTTAGATTGTCATAATGCCGTCCCAAGGCACGTCACAGCAAGCGACCCAGTGTTTCCCATGTAATGAACAGCATTATATGGGCTTAAAGACATACTATACGTTACATCAAGAAAGATAACGCTATCTGTCTGGTTCGTGTATCACAACGAATTATTCCGAATTCTGTGTGTGTGTGTGTGTGTGTGTGTGTGTGTGTGTGTGTGTGTGTGTGTGTTGTGTGTGTGTGTGTGTGTGTGTCTGTGTCTGTGTCTGTGTGTGTGTGTGTGTGTGTGTGTGTGTGTGTGTGTGTGTGTGTGTGTGTGTGTGTGTGTGTGTGTGTGTGTGTGTGTGTGTGTGTGTGTGTGTGTGTGTGTGTGTGTGTGTGTGTGTGTATGGAATGTCATGTGATCAAGCGCCACTGTGGCAGCTATTTATTTGCTCTGTGTTTAACATTGGATTTTACTTATTTTTACGACTGCGACACTGGTGAAACTGGACCATCGTTTTGATAACATTACCCTGGATGCACGGAACTGTTCTACTGTGTTATTTGTGTGTAATTCTGTGACTTTTATTCCGATGGCATACCTGCACCTATGGTGACCTACATACGGCAGGAACTATTCGCCTGTAACAATGCTGCTGTCAGTGGCGACAAGCTACTGCAGCCTTTGTTCGACGCAATAAAGGATAATTGAATTTGTGCGGTCACGCGAGGATGCAGAGCCGGTCGTAATTGCAATCGCCAACGAACAATACGTCCAGTGATCGGACGTCGACCAGGCTTTAGACCCACGTTCCACCAACAACAATAACATTATCCACGTGAAACTGTCAACTTGCCAAATTGTTGGCAACCATTCCTACACGAACATGGCGTTGATAAACGCTAGATCTGTCAAAAATAAGACACTCGCTATAAACGAGGAGATTATCCAGCACGATTGGGATATTTTGGCAATCACCGAGACGTGGCTAAAACAAAACGGAGACGAAGCGATCGTGAATGAACGTTTGCCTCCCGGCTACACATTCCAGCATGTGGCACGTCCCTGCGGTCGTGGCGGCGGAGTTGCCGTAGTGTATCGGAACACGTAAAACACTAAGATCCTCCCAAAGCTGCATTTCACAACCATTGAACTTATCCGTCTGCAATTCACCAACTCGTTCTTGTTGAAATAAAATGTCGTTTGTCACCCGCCGCCTGCAACAAGCAAGACATCTGAAACATTATCGGACTTTTACTCAGAACTAGAGCAGCTATTCACCGAAGCATCCATCTCCGTTATTCCTACTGTCATCATTGGCGATTTTAACGTTCATTTCGACGATACGCTGAAGTCCGAACCACTTCGCACTCTGCTTGAATCGTACAACATAACCCAATACGTACATTCGCCAACACATCAAACTGGACATATCCTTGATCTCGTAGTGAGTCAGACTGGCGATAACTTCATCACGTCCGTTATTGTGCATCCCGACTCTCTGTCAGATCACCATCGCATTGAACTCAAACTTAGAGCTCTGAAGCCTGCAGTACAAACCAACACGATTACAAAGCGGGACTTTAGAAACATTGATGCTGACGCACTACGAAGTGACATTACGTATGTGTGTAGCGACATGTATGCATTCACAAATGATCGACACACTGATGAATTGGTAGATGTGTATAACACCTGTCTCACCGATTGCCTCGACAAACATGCCCCATGGCGTAATGCGCGGGTACGAGACACAACACCACACCCCTGGTATGACACTGACATCGATGTCGCCAGGAATAAAAAGCGGAAACAGGAGAATGTGTGGAGAAGAACAAAACTGGAGATTCATCGACAATTATACGTCACCGCCCGGGATGAATGTACTGCGCTGATATCCGCACGCAAAACGGATTATTTTCGAAATCAACTGGAAAAGGCAAGCAACAAAAACATGTTTCGTCTACTGAGATCGCTCGATGGTCAGCGCGTACAGCAAACACCTGAATTCCGTTTGGCCGCCCAAGGATGCGAACTATTTTCTCGTTTCTTTCGTGGAAAGATTGACAATCTCCTATCAGGTATGCAGTGTCTCAACGACATCGATAGGCCATCAGACGAAAGACGTTGTTTCACTGACTGTATTGATGTGTTTGATCGAACAACGAGCACAGAGATTACAGCGATTTGTTGTGCTACTAAGAAAACGTGCGTGTTGGATCCTCTGCCTGCAAATCAGCTCACTAACAACATCACCAGTAGTGTGCCTGCCATCACACGGATCACAAATAATTCCCTGGACGAGGGAGTGATGCCGAAGTCGTTGAAGCATGCAATTGTCCGACCACTTTTAAAGAAACCATCACTGGACAAAGACACCTTGAGCAGTTACCGACCAGTGAGTAACCTCACTCAATTATCCAAAGTAATTGAGAAAGTGGTCGCGCTTAGGATAATGACGCATGTATCTGGTCAGCAAATGGTGGAGTGCTTTCTGTCGGCGTATCGGAAAAAACATTCGACAGAAACTGCGCTGCTCTATGTTACAAGTGCCGTCAAAACAGCAATGGACAAAAACAAGGAACCATCTTGCTTCTCGTTGATTTCAGTTCCGCCTTCGATACGATCAACCATAACACATTGATTAGGCGGTTTTTTGCGCTACGGCTGTGTTGGCAAAACACTGGATTGGATGATATCTTATCTGAAGGAGAGGACGCAGCGAGTAGTAATTGGTGACCAGTCGTCGAGTACAACTACTCTAACGAGATGTGTCCCGCAAGGCTCTGTCCTTGGGCCACTGCTCTTTTCATTATACGTCCAACCTATCGGTGACATCATACGAGCCCATGGACTATTTTTACATCAATATGCCGATGATTTACAGGTATATGCTCATTTTGACTTGAACCATTCTGCATTATTGGCAGCAGTTAAGCAAGTGGAAGATTGTTTACATGAGGTAAAATCTGGATGGCACGGAATTCTATGTTCTTGAACGATGGCAAGACACAATATCTCCCGATTGTGCCTAGGTCTGCAGATTCAATCGTGGATAAAAGTGTGATTCGCGGTGGTATGGCTACAATTACGGCTTCGCTTTGTGTTCAGTGTCTTGGTGTTTGCATTGATAGGCACCTTGACATGAAAAAGTGTTTGTGTCTGCAGTGCTGTAACAAGTACTCCAGAAAAGTAACTAAGTAAGAGTAAAAGTACCGCTCCACAAAACTACTTAAGTAAAAGTACAAAAGTATATATATATATATATATATATATATATATATATATTATATATATATATATATATATATATACGCTCATTATTGGCACAATTTCTTCGTCTTTCAGTTATCGTTAAAATACCGATTTATAACGCGTATTTACCACGCCAAAACGACTATGACTCCATTTTATAGTGTATTAGTAGCATGTTTTGCCTGGCGAAGTGTTACGCCTAATATTTGCGATGCAATTCATCATGACATTTCAGCCGAGCATTATACAGATCTTTTCTATTGAGATGCAACCAATTGATCCGATTTCTAAACAAGAAGTATCAATGAATCTCGATTGCAATTTTCAAGCCATTGACTCGCGGCATTGTCGATGCGCCGGTCTTACGGAAACACCGATGTGCGAAGCCAGGACTGGCAGCAGATAAATGCCACTGATCATTGATGTCTGCACAAAATAAACAATGCCTTATCTTTAATTGACCTTAATCAAACAAACTATTCATTGGTTTTAACACACGCTGGGACGTCTCGGAAACCAAGTGCCAGTTATATAATAGCTCAGCTTGAAACACGATTGATGCCATGATGTCGGCCCGAGCGCAAAGCAAACAACTATACAACCAGGGGTCGAGGGTAATATTAAAATTGGTAGTAGACCCACTTAAAGTAACGCAAAATTTTAGTAAAAAGTAAGAAAGTAAACCAAAAAGTACTTCGTTACAAGTAAAAGTAATTCCCCATAAACGTACTTCGTTACAAGTAGATTTACAAATAAACTACTTAAGAAATGTAACAAATAAATGTACTTCGTTACATCCCGCCACTGCAATTTACCAACGGTCATTAAGACTTGTGACAATCTCACCAGCTTCAAACGTCTACTGAAGACAAATTTTTGCCTTATGCACATTAGTGTAATTCGACATGAACATTATATAATTTTTTACTAGATTATTTGGTAATATTATCAATACATAGTTATACACTTATTTATTGGCATTATTGTTACGTAATTATTATTATTATTTTAACAGTTTTAACATATACTAAACTATTTATTACTAATAAATTATACCTATACCGTCAGTTATCAGTATAATTGTAATATAATTATACACTAGACCGATTATTATGTATTGTTATGACTAATACGTAATTTATTTATTTAAAAGTGCTATAGCTATTTAATACACTATGCATGAACATATATTTACATATACATATACATATACATATACATATACATATACATATACATATACATATACATATACATATACATATACATATACATATACATATACATATACATATACATATACATATACATATATTTTTTTACATTTATTTTAAAACACTAATATTTGTCTTATTGTATAAATATATCTTTTTATGTCGTTTAAATTATAATATGTTGTGAAGCGCCACGAACGATTATGGATGTGGCGCTATACCTAATAAATATTATTATTATTATTATGTATGTGTGTGTGTATGACTGTGTGTGTGTGTATGACTGTGTGTGTGTGTATGTGTGTGTGTGTGTGTATGACTTGTGTGTGTGTGTGTGTGTGTGTGTGTGTGTGTGTGTGTGTGTGTGTGTGTGTGTGTGTGTGTGTGTGTGTGTGTGTGTGTGTGTGTGTGTGTGTGTGTGTGTGTGTGTGTGTGTGTGTGTGCAAGTGTGTGTATATCTATGTGTGTCTGCATGTATCTGTGTGTGGTGTTTATTTGTCTGTGTATATGTACGCACACATATACACCGGCACACAGACTGCGTGTGGGTGCTGTATCACACGTCATGTCCATGTATACTTTAGAAGTGCATATAGCGTTTCATTATGGCTAATAATGAGGCAAATATGCTGGTGCACACCGTAATAATTATAATACAAATATCGTACGGTAAACATAAAAGACGATGTAGTACCTTTTCCTTTGTTCGTGTACTTCATCAGCGGTATGTGGCTTGTGTTTGGTCTATTAGAAAAGTACTCCCCTTTGTCGACAAAAGCCTCACGTATCACTTCGTGGCCCGACAACAAAATTATATGTCCACTGGGTCCCACTCGTAAGTGCACAACATCGCCATATGTCTTCGCCAGTTCCATGAACGTAAGGTATAGTTGGTCGTTGTTCCAAAACAGGTCAGCGTTGCCAATGACCGGCCACGGCTTGGGACCTGGCGGCCAGTTGGTAGGACCGTCGGACGAACTCAACAGCCAGAGTGCGCAGAGGAGCATAACCAGGAATATCAGGACAGTCGACGTGTCGATGTACTCAACCCAGGCTGTGAACGCAGCCATCTTGCTCAATACCTAGTGCTACAAATGGCTGTCAACACAAAGCCCCCGTCGTCGGAATAGGGCCTGCAAGTGGGTCACGATACATGGCGGGACTCCGCGCGACTGGAGTTTATTGGGGATTAAGCGAGACTAATTGGGGACAGTTGTAGCTTCCGACTAATGAATACTAGGAAAATCAGTTCATAAATATCTTGTGTTATACGTTTCTTATCTTAAATGTCCGAATTAATATTGAGTTTATCACACTATTATAGACACATAGCGATTTACTCAGTGCAGATAATCGACACGATGCTAGGCTATATGTGTCTTTTACGGGATTTGCGTTTTACATTGCTGTACGTTGTGGTTTCGATAAGCACTTATATCTGACAAGTTGTCTAAACGCACATAATCATAACACATGTATACGTTTAGCCTAAACAGGTTGTACTGCGCGAAAACTGGCACTCTTCGTTACTAGTCAAGATCGCCAAACACAATACTTGCCGCTATTGCCATGGCAACCACCGTAATCGATTAAAATTCATGATTTCCGTGATCATTGTCATCGGCAAAATGTTCCATTGCTTCTGCTTGTAATAATCCTTCGGACAATATAACTGAAATACGCTATTTCGGGACAGTTCGATTATTACGACCAAAACAAAACAAAGTCATATATGTTAATATGGAGTATATGGACCTCCTGCCCCCAACTGCCCCCAGCCTCGTTTTCGCGCGCGAGACTTGCACGCCCGCACGCACGGTGTTTGTTCGAGTGTGTTTACGGTCGATCTCGGCTCCTGCGACGATCTATAAATACAGCCTGCTAAGTAGGTCAAGATTACTGTCGTGAATGAATAACGAGCATGTGTCCACGTGGACAGCCTCTATTTACACGGTACACGTGACAATGTTTCCACGTTGTTCTGCTTGTGTTTATATTGTACACGCGGTGAAAACTAGTATTCGTAACTATTTTGGTAAAGCTAGACGTAGTTTTTTAATTCCGTGTTTACAGGCTGTAATGTGTGATCATGTTCTGCGCATTTTATCTCAACGATCTGAACAGAAATATTATAATTTTAAATACAAATATGATAGAAATAGTTCTATAGATCCACTTTACAGAGAAAGTATGTGTAACTTGGTAAATTTACTGTGCATGTTTGTCGTGATTTGTTTTTGCATTCCAAATCAATGATGTGTCTAAATAAATAATAAAAAATGTAAAAGTAATATATTAATTAGTAATACGAATATAAAGTTGGTACAAATTATATATAATTGATTTTATTTAGTAGTTAGTATATATGGTGTTCAGAGTCCCCCGATGTTGTTTTTGCCAGCCATGACGTCACATTCCACCAATCCTTGAACTATACTGGCCCGCTTGCTTGTGTTTCAGGACGAACCGCTAAATTAAACACCCATATCCCAATTACCGTATGTGTGAGAGCTTGATCCTAATCACCTGCCAAATTACGCTTAATGAAGATTGGCTAGGCAAATCACTGACCCGATAATCTGCGAAATTATGTACCAGTGTCTCAATTACCGTGGCCGAGATGGTTTTGTAATCAACTGCCAAAATACGGTTAATGGCTAAGCAATCACTATGACGACTATGACGACATAAATTACAGCTGTTTTTTCAATCAGTGGCCAACATTATATGTTCCATCATATTTGGCCACAGGTCAGTGCTCGAGTATGTTTGTTTGTCCCTATTATGATTTGTTCACATCTACCATATCGGCAGATTAACCCGTAAGATGTAAATGCAATATACCAATTAACCATTGATTTGGGCGATAAGTCCAGAAAGATCATCTTCAAAATGGAAAATACTTTCATTACAATTAAGTTTGCAGGGATAGGAATAAGAAGAGTAGTTGATCAAACCGATCTCGATAAACAATTGCTTAAACGGCAGATTAAACAACTCGGATCCTTGGCGACACACCGATTTCTATTAATATATTTCTCTAATTTGCCAAGCATTAAATTACCAATCTGGAAGTTCCATTTAAGACTCTTTTTTGTAATTGATATATCGAATAAATGAAACAAAAACATATAAGTTCTTTCAAGGTTACATTATATTGCACTTTGTCATTGACGATTTCATTTTACAGGTACAGTTATGATAATGAAGAATTTCAACACACGATCACAACGATGATGTTTAGATTCAAAAATACGGGACGCAAAGACATACTCAAAACTTGCCTGGCATTGGCTTTGCTGACTGTACGTTTCCGTAGATTTTCAAAAATGTAACAGTGTAAGATAATTCGTTTTTGTTCTAATGAACGTATATTATATATATATATATATATATATATATATATATATATATATATATAATATATATATATATGTATATATATTTTTAATATTTATATAATATAATATTTGCCATTACTTGCGGTATATAAGGTCTACATGTGTTTATTCAGTGTTATATATGGTGTTAACATGCCAAGCAACTGTTACTTTATCCAATTTGAAAGTTATTTCTTTTGTTTGTTTGCCTGCACCATCTCACAAATATATATGTAACAGAGTGATAATCATTCCATTTCCAACCTGTTATATATATATATATATATATATATATATATATATATATATATATATATATATATATATATATTTGAATTATTATATATATGCATATTGGTATATATAGTTAATGTGTTATATCATATATATATAGCTAACATACCCACACCACACAACTACACATCACACACTACACACACACACACTTTTTACACATCACACACACACACACACACACACACACACACACACACACACACACACACACACACACACACACACACACACACACACACACACACACACACACACACACACACACACACACACACACACACTTTGGTTGTGCAGCCAAAGGTTTTTTAACAAGATTTAACAAGATTTAACAAGATTGCCACCTAGAGATTCAACTCTAGATGGCAGGTGGACTAGGAAGCCATTTGGCTTATCGAGAGTCCAACCTATCTATCTAAGTATACCCTTAGGTATATAGGTTAGGAAGATGCTGGAAGTGGATCGTGAGATACGGGACTTCGTGCGAAAGAGAATAGATGACGGAGACAACGTGCGAGACTTCATTGATCTCTATCTGAAGACGGAACAATCAGGAGAAGAAAGTGGCGCCTTCACAGGTCGGTATAATGGTAACACATTGTCGTCCTGGGAAAATAGTTATTTGTTTTGTTATTTCAGAATAATACCCTGCCAGTTACATTACATTGCAGAAGCGATCTAACCGATCTCCATGATAGCAATTTTATTTACAATTATTTACGCACCAAATATTTATTTCGCTGGTTGGATGTGACACTTTTTGGTGAAGTGCAACTAATTTGTTAAGAAGAAAATTAAATATACTCCGATGACCCATACTAGCATCAACCAAGAGGAATCCTGAAATGTAGGTAGCAGTGATAGCGGTTTAAGAGGAGATCTTTGTTTTGTGAAGATTTTTAGCTGGCTGACACAAAACAAAAGCAAAGTGCTAGCGAAAGTTGTCTCCTAAGAACCAGTATGAATAAATACCATTTAGTAAGTAGAAATTACGATTCAGTATAAGATACTAACGATGACGTCTGACTGAGTTGAATATAGTCGTAATATCACTACAACTACTTGCGATATTTTTTTATGTCATAAACTCTTGCAGTATAGTTCTTCGTTACCTAAAGAAAACGTTCTGGAAATTCGTTTGCACCTTCAAGCCAATCACATAGTACTGGGTATTGCGCACCATTCGATATGTTGAATGCTGTAGATGTGAACATGTTCGAGGTAATCGACGACCTGTTCTTGGCGGGTACTGAGACGACTGGTACCACCCTGTGGTGGGGACTTCTCTACCTGATCCTCCATCCAGAAATACAGGCGAAGTGTCGCCTCGAAATGTCACTGGTCAGAACAAATACGAAACACTACTGGACGAAATAGAACGTAGGTGTTATTGTGTCTACACTTCATTGCATTATTACTATTAGCAATTGTTGTAGTATGTTATAAAAGTATCACTCCATGTATACATGCAAGACTCAAATATTGAGTAAATTATTTACGTTAAATTGAGGTATTATGTTGTTGTATTGTGTAATTGTTTCTGCATCATTTTCCGGAGGATGCTGGCCGTTTTACCTACTGTCTTCTTATAATCGCACCTTTTTACGCCGTCTTTTTTTTCGCATTTGGCGACATCCTCTATTCTACTATGCACTCTTCCCGCGATAACCTCGCTTCCTCTATTTCTTGCACATGTTCTGCACCTTCTAACATAGTCTTCACCAGTGTTTGATCTCCACCATTGTCGTGGTGTCTTTATCTTGTTTACATAAAAAGGGCCATAAGCAGACGCATTTGTCAGATATTCTGTGTGACACCAAAAACACAAACTTCTTTGTTTACTTCAGGTCCAGAAGATGAATTTAGTTTTTCTTATTTCCTTAATGTAGCTGCATAGACGTGGCTGTAAAGCATATCTTCATATTTGCCATTATTTGCAGAATATAATTTTTTATGGATGACATCGACAATCTACATGTGTTAATTAAGTGTGATATCTGATGTTAACATTCCAAGTGACTATTATGTTATTTAAATTGCAAATAATTTATTTCGTTTTTGGATATCTGCAAGAACGCCGCATTTAAATATTCATTATTGAATGTATCATGTAGGCCATTGGACAAGATCGGCTGCAAGCATGAAGGACAGAGACGAACTCCCATACACGGAGGTCGTTATCCTCGAAATACAGAGACTTGGAAATATCGGTGAGTATCGGAGAAAACACGTAAGCCTGATGGGTGATAAATACATTCAAGCAAAAAGAGCGTGCCACTTCACAATCACAGCGCTAGGTGGCGTAGGTGATGAGATATAGGATCATTAGTCTTGCCGTCCGCCATCTTTATACCTGGCGGATATGAATTTCGGAGAAGGTCAAAAGTAATATATTTGAAATGGTGGTCCCCGAAAATATCTTATGTTTGTATAACAAAACGACAGATTTACTCGACGCGTTATTAAGATATGAGAAAATAGGTTTACGGCGGCTAGCTTGTAAAATGGCCGTCGATGCCTTCAAGGGCGAAATCTGAGATGGCCCTTATCCAAATATTGTAATTATGAAATCTAAGTGTGTGTCAAGTGTCATTCTTGTATCATAAAACGCACAATTCAGCTATATTTTGTCACATACATTCAGTAAACTATTGTAAGTAACTGTTCAATAGTCGCATAACATACTTGTACACTGGAAGGGTAACACCTTAGGAACATTGACAGCAACACCTATGTCGGGTTAAGTAAAATAGAAGCAATCTCACACATGAGTTAACCTTATTAAGATGTTTAAGAACAAACCATAGTCTATGGCGTATCTTTTATGGGCTGTCCACCATTGCTTGTTCACAGACGCAACAATCAATTAGTGCTTTAAAAAATCGATGTATTTATGACGTTGTTGATTTTGGTAATATATATATATATATATATATATATATATATATATATATATATATATATATATATATATATATATATATATATATAAAACATATATATATATATATATATATATATATATATATATATATATATATATATATATATATATATAATATAATATATAAATAGGCTTGAAGTGAGAACCCCTGAAGTATAAAATATTTGACGTAACGGTACTGTTCATTTTATTTTATTTTCGAATGTCGAACAGTTTTCAGTTAGACCTGAATAGCTAGCGACTGTAAGGCGACTGAAAAACCGCCTTTTTATTATTTCATGTTTCGTTTAATGTGACATTTGTGAACATTTATCATTTAACTAACTTGCTTATATCTTGCATATATCATGCCATGTATTAATTAATGTTGATCCACGTGCTACAAGATCGAGTTTGTCTACGCATTATGAATAATCGTTTTAACAATTCGTTTACTGTATTTTATTATGATTTACTTACGTAGATAGTTTTACACTTGATGTATCAATGTATGTTTGCGCCTATGAATATTTGTTTATCTAAATTTATGACGCTGTATTCTATGTAGTCTACTTATTCTTGTTATAGAAACACAATTAAACGATGGTATTCAACAATGATTTCAGCACCATGTCCTGTTGCACACGTCATCAGCGAATCGATCACATTCCGAGGCTATGATCTGCCAAAGAACTTGGATCCCGAAATCTGGGAAGATCCGTTCGCGTTCAACCCTGACCGTTGGTTGGACGAGAACAACGTGTTGAAGACCAACCCGGCATTCATGCCTTTCTCTGTCGGTAAGTGTTCTACACGAACGCCACCAGGAAGCTCCGTATAAGAGTACTGTGAGAGTACGCGACTTTCTTTGTTTTAACTATGACTTTTCAATCGAAGTTTCATTCATCTATATATGCTGCCATGGTATTTGTGACACGTTACATGTTATACACAACTTATGCGGGCATGCCAAGAGGTTGTCACGAACACTTTACATATTGTCGTTGTTCTGCCGTCAACAAATAATATCATATACAGATATACACCCATCATCACCTTATCATAATGATATTAAGTGATGATGGCTGCGTGTATAATTGAACAAGATTTAACCAGATTGCCGCCTAGAGAACCAACATGCTAGAGAACAACAAGCATGTGGACAAGGAAGCCCTTTGGCTTATCGAGAGTCCAAACTATCTATGAAAATGTACCCCGCCCTTTTTAGGTATATGTCGATTTTATCTTTAAACATATTAACACTACTAGCACGTAGTCAATCAGCTGATAATCCGTTCGGTTAATTTACCTTTCTTTGTGAAAATGAAACGTTTTCTAATATCTAGTCTACACAGCTTCTTTTCTAATGTAACTCCATGTCCTCAAGTCCTTCTCTCTTCCTTAACCGAGTAAAAATATTTCTGTCAATATTTTCATACCCATTCAATATTCTAAACACATCTATCTGATCGCCTCTCAATCTCCTGGTTTCTAGTGTTGTTAAACCACTTTCTTTTAGACACATTTCATAACTAATATTTGGTATCATTTTGGTTGCTCTCCTATGTACTTTTTCTAGCATATCAATATCCTTCTTGCGATATGACCGCCATGCCTGTAAGCACTATTCTAAATGAGGCCTAACTACTGTTTTGTACAGCGGTATTATTAGTTCTTTTTCCTTGTACACTATATTTCGCCTAATTAATCCAGGAATTTGGTTTCCCTTCGCTGCTGCAATTCTGCATCTCGGTGATACCTTCATGTCAGTCCTTTTCCTTTAGGTAGTATTTAGTACAGAACCACCCATTGTATTTTGTGCGTCTTCATTCACATGTCCTGTGTGGAGGCACTTAGACTTCCCAAAATTAAACAACATTTGACACTTCACAGACCATTCGGTCATCTTATTCAGATAATCTTGTAATCGCTGTCTATCTGCATCACTTTTAATTTTTCTAAACACGTTTGTATCGTCTGCAAACTTCAACGCCTTGCTTGTTATATCATCATCCAAATAATTGATATATATATATATATATATATATATATATATATATATATATATATATATATATATATATATATATATTTAACAAGATTTAACAAGATTGCCACCTAGAGATTCAACTCTAGATGGCAGGTGGACTAGGAAGCATTTGGCTTATCGAGAGTCCAACCTATCTATCTCAGTATACCCCGCCCGTCTTAGGTATATGTCGATTTTATTTTAAAATATATTAACACTACTAGCACCTACACAATCAGCTGATAATCTGTTCCATTCGTTTATTGTTCTTTGTGAAAATGAAAATATTCTAATGTCTAGCCTACACTGCTTCTTTGCTAATGTAACTCCATGTCCTCTAGTCCTTCTCTCTTCCTTGACTGTGAACAAAATATTTCTTCAATATTTTCATACCCATTCAATATTTTAAACACCTCAATCTGATCTCCTCTCAATCTTCTGGTTTCTAGTGTTGTTAAACCACATTCTTTTAGACGCATTTCATAACTAATATTCCTGAGTTTTGGTATCATTTTGGTTGCTCTCCTTTGTACTCTTTCTAGCATATCAATATCCTTCTTGCTTGTATACAATATTCTAAGTGATGCCTAATATTGTTTTTACAGCGGTATTATTAGTTTTTTTTTCTATGAAATAATATTTGCCTAATTAATCCAAAAATTTTGGGTTCCTTTCGCTGCTGCAATTCCACACTGCTCTGATCCCTTTTCATGTCAGCACTAATAGTTAACCCTAAGTCCTTTTCCTTTAAGGTAGTATTTAGTACAGTACCACCCATTGTATATTGTGCATATTCATTCCCATGTCCTGTGTGGAGGCACTTACACCTTCCAAAATTAAACAGCATTTGCCACTTCTCAGACCATTCTATCAACTTATTAAGATCATCTTGTAAATGCTGTCTCTCTGCATCACTTTTAATTTTCCTAAACACATTTGTGTCATCCGCAAACTTCAACACCTTGCTTGTTATGTCATCATCCAAATCATTGATATATATTAAGAATAAAATAGGTCCCAATACTGATCCTTGCGGTACTCCACTCAAAACCGATTTCCAGTTTGAAACCTCCCCATCAACTACTACTCTTTGTCTTCTATCAATAAGCCATTTTTCTATCCAGTTGATCATTCCATTTCCTATGCCATGGGCCTTTAGTTTAAGTAGTAGTCTTTGGTGTGGCACTTTGTCAAAGGCTTTTTTAAAATCTAAGTAGATTATATCTACTGGTGATCCCTCATCTACCCACTTTGAGACATTTGTTAAGCATGACCTCGCTTTTAAAAAACCCATGTTGAGATGGGTTTATCAATTTATTTTTAACAAGAAAATCAACCAGGTGATCTTTAATTAGTCTTTCTAATAGTTTGCAAATCACAGATGTTAAACTCACTGGTCTATAGTTCTCTGACTTGTTTCTTGAACCTTTTTTTAAATAATGGTATAATGTTTGCTTCTTTCCATCTTTCCATTCTAACAGAACTATTCCCTCCTCTAATGACAAATTGAACACTCTTGCAAGCGGTATGCTGATTTGTTCTTCAATTTCCAATAGTAATTTGGGAGGAATCCCATCCACTCCAGGTGATTTATTATCCTTCATATCTCTTATTTTCATAGCTACCATTGTTGAGGTTACAATTAGTTGTCCAAAATAGTCAAACTCTCTCCCTTCAAACTTAGTCTCAAGTACTGGTAATATACTAATATCTTCC
>JAODUO010000653.1:250000-293633 GCA_025642075.2 Ridgeia piscesae | reverse complement strand
TTTTTTAAATTACGCTAAAATGATTAGAGTTCATGTAGCGCCCCCTGGCGGTCAACGCTCCTGGTAAACGAACTAGTGGGGCCATCTGACGAATACGTCGTCAGTGAATACCACCAAAATATGTGTCTCTTATGTTTAAACAACTTCTAAAAATAGTCAACGAGGCGATCCTGGTGAGAGCGACGCGAAGCAAGGGGGTTACTCAGAAGTGCGTGCTTTTTAGGGGTAAGGCTTACAACGCGGTCGGCGTTGTTTTATACAACAATTAATTTCGGCACGGTCACGTGATTTAATATTACATCCGTCAACTGATGTACTCGGTGACTTCACTGTTTTTTTGTCAGCCAACTCGATACAATGTTACAATAAACTGGTGCGCTGATGCAAAAATACCATTCTTGCAACAATGAATCGTCGTGTCGCCGTGCGTTTTGTCGAGTTGTGATTGGTTGGAACATTTCGGCACCCCACGTGACTCTAACCACCACCTCTAAACGTATATAAGTCGTCCGTTTTTTTAGGCTGTCATTCGTTCTCCGACATTCAACCTTGTTGCTATGGCTAACGTTATGAGAACAGGTTGGTCCTACGCAGACGCCGTCAGAGGTCCCGTTCGCCAACATAAATCAGCTGGGTTAACACCCATTCCTACCAAGGATGAGGCGTTTCCTCCATTGGTACCAACATCACCACCAGAACAACTCCCTGTCCCGGCGGCGACAGCGGCGGAGCCGATAGCTCCGAATGGGATTCATGTGGTAAGTCTTTGTCAATGTCATATGTCGATTTTTCGTATTAACTGTAACTTTGTTAATTTTTGAAAACGCGTATATTTTAAATTACATGACTAAAACTTTCGTTTGGTCTTTGTTGTAGTCGGACGTATGCGTTGTGGCACCGCCACCACTACCACCACCACCACCACCATCGTGGGTACAATTCAATTGCCTGCACTGTGGGATGGCGTTTACCAGGCGGGACAATTGTCAACGCCACATCCACCGCGGTCATTGCACACGTCGCAAGAAGACGGCAGAGGACGACGCGTTGGACGCCATTGTGGTGAGTTAAACATTGTAGTAATATACTGTGCTATGTTTCCGGTTCCGTAAAAATGCCGCTTCGCTCCACATGCAAAACACAACTTCCGTAAAAATGGCGGCGCTTCCTCTTACCACATCCGTTCCAGAACTTCCGTAAAAATGGCGGCGCTTCCTGACCGGCCGTGTCATAACTTCCGTTAAAATGGGGGTGTTTTCTACCCCGGTCGTGTCATAACATCCGTAAAAATGTCGGTGCTTCCTGCCCCGGTCGTGTCATAACTTCCGTAAAAATGTCGGTGCTTCCTGTCCCATCCGTATCATAACTTCCGTTAAAATGGCGGCTCCCATAACAAGACTTCCGGCAAAATGGCGGCGCATTTTAAAATGGCAGCGCTTCCTATAATAACATCCGTAACATGACTTCCGTAAAGCAATGGCGCCTCCCATAACATCCGTAACAAGACTTCCGACAAAATGGTGGCACGTACGTACCATGACAACTTCCATAAAAATGGCAGGGCTTGCCGCCCCGTCCGCGTCATAGCTATTTAATTTTGTTTTTGTTTGTTTTTGTTTAGTTTTCTAAATTGTATTAAAATATTGTTGTAGCGATTCATAGAAGGGTCGTCACCCGCCAAAAAGCAGCCCGTTGTGCGCCAGCCGTCCCCACCAGCCCCAACCCAGGTGCCAGCCCAGGTGCCTAGCCCCCGGGGAGCAGCAGCCGGTGACCAGTGGCGCCGCGGTGAGTCGTGTTTGAATATGAAGGGTATTATTATTATTGTTGTTATTATGATCAAGCATCACGTGTCAATATCGTTCATATGTCGAGAAATTTGTTTAATTGACTCCCATATTTTAAAAAACCGGATTAGTTATAACATATCGTACTTGTTATGAAAAATATTCACGTGAAAACGCGTCTTTACACGTTCGTTTCTACTTGTAGACGTCGTATTGTTGCTCGCAGTGCGGAATGCGATTTACGAGACCCGACAATTGGCGCTGTCACACCAACAAAGGCGCGCGCGAACGGAAAACGCGCAAGCAACAACAGCGCGAAGCCCGTATCACTGAAATAATGGTAAGTTGGTCGTAATAATTGTCAAACAACCAAGTTGTATAAGTTATGTGATGAACTTGTGTTTATTTCAGGGCTGCTACGTACTTTAAAATGTTGGTAATGACAATATTAAAGAAGTAGTTGTGTTTTATTTCAGCGCAAAGAAAAGGCACGCATAGCTGACCCAGAGCAGGAGGGACAGCAACAACAGCAGCAACAACAACAGCAGCAACAGCAAAAGCAGCATAAAGAACAAACAGCGTTGACAGGTGGCGCCGCGGCGAGTAGTGTTTAAAAATGTAGGGAATAATAATAATAACATGTAATTATTAAATCAAATTGTATGTGTCATTGCAGAAATCTCGCAAACCACACCGGTCACCGACAGAAACATCAGCTGCGTCGTCAGCGCCGTCACCGCCAGCGGCGTCGTCACAGCCAGTGGGGTCGTCGTCAGCGCCGTCACCACCAGCGGCGTCGTCGTCAGCGGCGTTGCCTCCTCCTCCTCCACCACCATCACCACCATCGCCGTCGCCATCGGTATTTGATGAAGACCCTATGTTCCCGTTGCCTGATTTTGAGGATTTTTTAGATGATAATTTAATTAATTTCTATAGGAGTCAGTGGTCGTCCATTCGGACAAATCGTCATAGCGGGCGCATCCAGTCAACTTATAATATTCGATTAACCGATTTAAATACGACCTCACTTCATCACACCTTGTGGAACATTTTCAAAACTCAATCCTCCGCATTCAAAATTAATTTAAGTTTTGGGTTCATATTACGAAATAAAATTTCAGGCGAACTTCGTTATTTTCATTCTTCCAAAAATGTTTCAGGTAGGTTTCTGGATGCGCCCCATTTAATTACTGAAGCATTTGATTTTCAAATCTTTTAGAATCTTTTGTTAAACAGGATATTTGAAGTTGGGCTATACTTCAGCGCGCACTAATTCCGAATGGATTTGTGAGTTAGTTACAAATGCTACTTTTTACCTGAACTTTATACATGATTACCCGATTGGTTGCCCTCAAATAACGCTCCCAGACTATGTGAGAAACAATCCTGGATTAAACGGATTATTTTGCGACTTGTCAAAATACGGTAAACCCTCTTACAGAGACAACACCACGTTAAAGTGTTATATACAATGTATAAACAACCTTCACCTGGCGCCCCTCCCACGAATGAATTTACAGGTTTTAAGTTGTCAGATTTATACACCATCGAAAACATATTTCACATTAATATATATGTTTATGAACTAATCAATGATAAAGATAATCCTTTGTCGTGCCACTTAATTCGTCGATCCATGTGTAAGTACCCCGACACCTTAAATTTGAATTTGTACAAGATTCATTTTTCCTATATATACGATCTCACCATGTTCACCGTTCATTTAAATGTAAGAAATGTGGCAAGCTTTTTCACAGATCTTTTCATTTAAATAGGCACAAACAAACATGCGAGGTAGAAGTTAAGCGAATATTTCCAGGTGGCGTTTTTCACGTAGGTCAAACTGTTTTTCAAAAAATGCGAGAATTTGGTATTAATGTTTCAGAAGAATTATGTTTTTATCCGTTTCGGGCAATGTTTGATTTTTAATGTTATTTTGATAATTCCGATTTGCCTCCGAATAGTCCAAAAGTCGACTGGTTGGCTCGGCACGAAATCCTCAGTGTTAGTATAATATTATGTTCAAATGTACCTGGATTTAGTTTACCGTGTTGTTTTATAAACGAGGGTGACCCGAACCAATTAGTCGATCGTTTCATGAATTACCTCAATAAAATAAGCAGTGCTGCTTACAAAATTTTGACAACAGTTTATGAAGATGTTTTTGACAGTTTGAAAACTGCGTTAGAGACGGCCACAGCTAACCGGTCATTGAACGATGATGCGATTTGTGACATGATTAATAAAGATAATGATAGTGATACTGATAATGATGCCGAGGATTATGATGGTGCCGAAATTTCAATCATAACACCTGAAGATATTTTTAAATTGATTGCTTCTCTTAAAGGATTTCTTAAAGAATTACCAGTGATTGGTTTTAATTCTGGAAGGTATGATTTAAATCTTATTAAAAAATACATCGCGCCATACCTCCTGACAACAGATGTAGACGACAACGACAACGACGACGACGACGAGAATGACAAAGCGGACCGTGGCAGACATGTTAAAAATGATATGTTCGTTGTCATGCGGAACACTAATTTCATGTGTCTGAAAACGAAAACCTAAACATTTTTGGACATCATTAATTACTTGGCTCCCGGTTTTAGTTACGATAAATTGCTGAAAGCGTACGGCTGCACTCTGACAAAAGGTTTCTTTCCCTACGAGTGGGTGACTTCGGTAAGTAAACTCGTCTGCGAAACTCTTCCGCCTAAAGAAGCTTTTCACAGCGAATTGAAAAACGAAGATATTTCCGATCAAAATTACGCTTATTGCGAACAAAGTTGGCGCGATCACGACATGAAAACGTTTCGTGATTTTCTCATTTGGCATAACAATAGAGACGTCGTTCCGTTTTTGGAAGCCATTGAAAAACAATTCCTGTTTTACAAATTGCGCCACATAGATATGTTTAAAGACGGTATTAGTGTGCCGGGACTTACCATGACATTTGTGTTCGACACTTTACCCCGCGACATATATTTCACACTGTTTACCCAACGGCATTCCCATTTACATGATCTCCTTAGAAAAGGACTAACCGGAGGCCCTTCTTTAATATTTCATCGTCATCAAGAGGTCGGCGTAACCCACATTAGGCACTCTACCATGCCGGGCCATTGTTGGTTATGATGCAAACGCTCTTTATCTTTGGTCCATTTCTCAAAACATGCCCACCGGATGCTATATCTACCGCACCGCTGAATCCAACTTTAAACAAAAACAATCCCGTAAATATGGAAAACCATCGTTAGAATGGCTAGAGTGGGTTTCTCATAGTCAAAATATTTGTATTAAACACCAATTTAACGGAAAATAACAGAGGATCGGCCATCGTCATCTTCCCGTTGACGAATGGTGTGCAGAGACGAAAACTATTGATCAATTTCACGGGTGTTTTTTCACGGTTGCCCATGCCAAGAGGAGCACAACAATACCGTCAACGGGAAGTCGATGGCCGATCTTCTGTCGGCCACCAAAAATAATAATACTTATTTAAAACATTACGGGGAGGTAATTGAAATGTGGGAATGTCAGTGGCTAAATATGTGGACAAGTCCAGATATAAAACACTTTTTAGATTTAAAATTTGGGAATGGGAAAAATGGGAAATGACACAGCAAAAAAGTTTTGAAAAATATTGTTGAAGGAAATTTATTTGGGATAGTAGAGTGTGATATTTCAGTTCCGGAGCACTTAAGGACTTATTTCGCAGAAATGCAACCTATTTTAATTTTTTTTTCCAGAGATGACATTGGTGAGTTGATGTATTCGTATGCTATAAAACACGACATCTTAAAACAGCCTCGCCGTTCACTAATAGGTTCTTATTACGGGAAAAAAATAGTACTAGCAACTCCACTTTTAAAATGGTACCTGAAACACGGACTGGTCGTCTCTCACGTTTACCAAATTATAGAGTACGAACCCAGTCCGTATTTCGCATCTTTTGCCGACACGCCGCGAAGGTGACGTGCATCCGGACAAAACCATAATAGCAGATACACTGACATTAATTGGCAACAGCGCCTATGGCAAATGCGCAACAGATTTATCAAAACATAAAAATGTTATATTTTGTAATGACCAAACTGCGAGTCGAGGAATAAATTCCCACCGTTTTCGCCAGCTAGCTCCAATTACTGAAACCGTGTACCAACTAACACTCAACAAAAAATCAATTACGTTCGGCCTCCCTTTCAAATTGCGTTTATGGTTTACCAATACGCGAAGCTGCGAATGCTTCAATTTTATTACGACTTTTTAGATTACTACATCGAGCGCCGTCTTTTCCAATATTGCGAAGTGGACACGGATTCCGCGTACTTGGCTCTAGCTCGCTCATGCTTAGATGATTGTGTTTCATACGAAAAAAGAGCTCATTATTTTAAACACAGGTCGGAATGGTTTCCAGGTGTTTGCTGTGACGCGCACGCTCCTGAATACGTCGCCTGTCGGCTAGCCGGCAAGGAATGGGTAATAGTTCATCCTTGTTGCCAGGAGCGTATGCGTCACGACAAACGAACACCGGGACTTTTTAAAGTTGAATGGGAGGGTGGAGGTTTTGTCGGGTTGTGCTCGAAAACGTACTATTGGTTCGGGGCCAAAAATAAATAAAGTACAAAGGGATTGAATAAACGAAATAACAAAATTGACAAGCAGGTCTTCTTTGATGTTTTAAAGACCGGAAAAAACGGGTTGGGGACAAATCGAGTGTTTAGAACAAGACACGGGTCAATATTTACATACATACAAGAACATTCGGCACTAACATATTTTTATGCTAAAAGAAGAGTACAACCCGACGGAATCTCGACCTTCCCTTTCCTTATTTAACATTAAAAACCACCTCATGTCATCGTTCATATTCTTATGGACATCTGGTATTTACATATTTATATACACATTTATATACTGTTTGTTTATTTGTGGTGCTTGGCACTTTCTCTTGGGTGTTTGACAAGAATTGTGTAAATAGTTAAGGTTTACAAGAATGTTTATTATACCACTTTCTCTTGGGCGGATTATAATGTTTTGTATACATTGGTATATGGAGTATGTAAATAAAACGTTGCAAACTCACAAAATGGTGTCGACTTTTTATTGTAATTAAGACGATACACACACACGCACGCGCACGCGCACATTGCATGCGTGCATGCAGGGACGCATACAAATTCTTAACAAATATCACTAACGCAGACATTACATGCAACTGTTAACAAAGTCAAATACACGGCAATCATTGTTGACGAGGACATTTCCGAAACCGTTCACAATCGTCTTCGCGGTGAGGCCTCGACATCGGTGCAACAAATACATGACACAGAATTGTCCACACACGTTAGACAGTGGGCTCTGAAGTGTTTTCTCGTTGGAACTCCAAGTCACACTGTTGTTCTCTAAAAAATACACGAATTCCCCCTGTCGAGGTGGCAAGCCGTAAGAGTCAAAATATTCTCCACGTCCGTCATTAGTGAAAAACATGCAGATCCGGTGTTGTCCAGGTTTATCGCTCGCTTGAGTGTTGCACACGAACGCCGCTGGATATCTAACGATACCGGTCTTAGGCAGACAGTCTTTTGCTAGGACACCGACGACGATGCTTTTGGTGTACGAGTCTTCCGAAAGGAGGCGTTCTACCTGCTCCGCATCCATGACGATGTCTGTGTTTCAAGTAGTCGTAGACTACGTTTATGTTTCTATCAATCTCCAAAACCGACTCGAATTCTCCGTAGACGACGACGTTGACCGTCTGCTCGAGCGGCTCATCGAAATGCATCTCCACTCGCAGGTTGCCTTTATGCACCAAATTGAAATGGGTACCGTCACAACAATCCGGTGTGATATCAAAAGGAAACAGGGTATACCCTTCTGCAAAATCCTGTCGCGTGATATCGTTTCCTTCGTCTTGAAACATCTTTCCCATTTCAGCAAACAGGTTAAGGTACCTTCTTACATAAGTACCGTGGGCATCGAATTTAGGCTGCAGAGGTTTCGCCGGAACTTGTTGACCGTCAACGTGCAATGCTAGAAAATTCAATTTGTTGTGTTTGGCGTGAAATGGATTCTTGGCGAACGTCCCGTTGTATGCATCGTTGTCCACACAATAAAACACTACTCTCTTCGGAAGGACACCCAAATAAACGTTTTCGTGTGTGTGCGACATAGCTCCTCGTGGTATGGAAAACACCTTACAGTGTACCTTTCTCAGGGGATACTTGGCCGTCCCCTTCTCGAGTGCTTTCACGTGACCCATCTGCATGGCAGAATTAAGAACAAAACCGCTTCGTCGATACTTATCTTGTAATCTGGATTGTCTCTGCCGGCCATCAGTGCAAAGGCATTCTTGCTCTGCACTAGATGAATGTTAACGTCGACGCCACTGAGCAGATAGCGATCTTGGAAGAAAAGGTCGACGTGTAAGCGCCCCATCATATCCACGATTCGACTACCGGTAGTGTAATCCTTTCTCTTTAGGAGACCTTTGTTTTCGTTGTCAGTGGCATCCATGTTTCCAGCCGTGTCTTTGTACCATAGTTCACTAGTCAACTGACTAATTTTGGCTTCCGCTCCATGACTCAACAACGTTTCGGTGTATGCACGATAAGCATAGGTGTTCGTTGAAGGCGTGACAAGTGTTCCATTCAAAGACACGTCGACTTGACTAAACAGAGAATGCATCCAGTTGTTTACGGGACCGACAGGTGCAGCTCCGTATCCTTTGAGCACACGTGCTCTCACAAACAGGTAAGTATTGCCCAAGTCCAGGTAATCGTCTCCCTATCCAGGCAACAAGAATTGTGCGTGTTCGATGCTTGTTTGAGTCATCGGTAGACTAAACAGGTCCAATTCACTCTTGATTCCCTCACAGGACAACTGATGGACGAAAGCCATGGTTGGCTAATTCCCAAATATGTCGTCTGGATGCGTCTTCTGTCGTCTCCGTTTCTTGGCGACACTGACCAAACTTCTCGTCGGCTTGCGCTTTATAGAACGGTGGACTAGGCGAATACCCGGTGGTCCGTGGGCACTGCTTCCTAGCATCTTACTAACCATACCCGTCCCGGTCTCTTTGAGACGTCTTTTTGGCAACGATTTAATACTCTGTCACGACAACACGTCGCCAGCCACACCCAAACCTGTTTTCAGCGCTCCTTTTCCTAATGCCAGTGCCCCTCTCTTGATCAGTGGCATAGCACTTCGAATGAGTCCACCGAACAAACTACCCAACCCGTGACCTCGCTGCACTCTAGCTCCGCCAAACACGGGCAATCCTCCACCTACATGTCTGATATAATAGTTTTCGTAGGAGCGACTGTCGCGACTGCGATTCATCTTTATAAAAAACGATGGCTTGCATCGTCGAAAATGAAGCGTCACTGTCACTCTACCACGTTCGAATGGTACGTGACGTCCCGCGTCGTCTCTTATATCGATCTCGATCGTTGTGAATTCTCTGTGCAAGACGGTAATGTATAGTACATTGTCAAAGTTCTTTGACACCAGGTCTCCGTGTTTACCTTCAAGCGGTACTATTCTCAATAACCGCACAACGCTATCTCCAACGACACGTGATTCCACAACGTTAGTGTAGACGTAGAGTGCATAAAACCCTTTTGCCATATCTACCACCGAATCGGCCTCTCTTGCCGTTGTGACGAATGAGTTATTGAACCCAAGTATGTTCGACATATCCATACACAGAATAGTACCCGGATCAAAGTCCACAGTCACCTTTTGTGTGATTTTGCTGTAGCTCAGTGTCACGTTCTTTTCGTCTGACGCCTTTTTCAACGTTTTGTTGATGGCCGCTATCATACGTTCGGGCCTATCATAATAGCCGGCCTCGATTTTACCCTTGCTAATGTCATGATTTTCTCGCGAGTTGGTCGTCGCTATTACAAACGATGCGTTGTCGCTACGGACATTGCACCAACTATGGGGGTATTGAATCTCGACCATTCCGCACTTCCATTGACCCGACAGACTGATGCGTTGTGGCAAAGTCGTGATATTGTGGGTCAACTTGTTGTCGGGGTGTAAGTGAGCGGATGCGTTGCTGGGTAACGTCAAATAAAAGTCAGAAGACATGGTGTTTCAACGTTGGGTTGGGCAATAGGTACCCCAGACAACTGCTCAACAAAGCCGTCTACAGATTAGAGTTACCGTCGGTTTTAGTCAGGTTGTAAATACTGACCACTATCACAGTGTACAGCCGCCGACTTGACAAAAGAAGATGATTTCCGCTTTAGGACACGAACTTCCAAACAACACCCAACGTTTGCTGGTACTTCCGGTATCTTCGACGGTGTCTTCGACGGTTTGTTCGACGGTGTCTTCGACGGTGTCTTCGACAGGAACCCTCACCACCACCGTCGTAACGTCCATAGCAAGAATGGTCGTCCGAGAGACGGCCGTTTCCCTTTATACGAGACCAACGACGACTTGTACATCCAGCTGTTAAACGACTCGGGGTAGCCAAACCATCTTACTAGAATTTCCACGCTTGCGCTGCTGCAAGACTTTCTCAATACGATACACTTTGTCTTTGGTTACTACCACTTTCTGGAGTTCTGGCTCGTAAAACGTACCCTCTATCTGTGAGCCTTGGTCGTCGATCAAACGATAAACCGGCGGATCCGTGCGATGCACTGATTTAACAGTAAGTATCTCGTCACTCCAGTTGGGTAAGTAACCTTTCTTGAACGTCCTCTTGGCTTTACTGATACGAACGCGATCGTCAACTTTTAAACCAGGTTCGATTGTGCTGGTGTTTTAGTTTCCATACAATCGCTGCCACACCTTTTCTTCATTGACAACGGTCACTTCCGTCGGTGACATTCCGATACTTCAGTGATAACTGGCGTTATATGAATCCACGAGAAGTTGTACCACGTCTAGGTACCTCAACGTCTGATATTTCGTGAAATATTCCCACATGCGGGTCTTGAGAGTACGATTAAATCGTTCGACAATGCAAGCTTTTGTCTCTTCGTTGTGCGTAGTGAAATGACGGATGCCTTTTTGTTTATAAAAATCTTGCAATTGCCTATTCAGAAACTCTTTTCCTTTGTCCGTCTACATTGTCTGTGGTCCATCGTTGTTCCTTAGCAGGCGTCGAAATGCCGCCGTGAGTGAGGACGCCGACTTGTTTTTTTTACGGAATAGACCAGGCTTTCTTCGAGAACACGTCAATGACGGTCAGCATGAAAGGGTGGTCGTCGTTGTACAGTTTCAAACGCGATTTGTCAACGAGATCGGCTTGCCGTTGATGATTTATTCCACCCACACCAACACGTCGACATCTGAGCCGATATCTCACAGGTTTGTGTAGAGTGTACGTGTCTTGTTCCGATAACCATTGCTTAACCTCTTTCGCCGACGCCCCCAGAGCGGGGTGGGAAGCACGACGCAAACGATCGATACCCTCAAAACTTCCAGTTTGTTTAGTGTCGTAATAAATGCTATTTACAATACGGCTATGCGAAAGTGACTTGTTATCTACACGTCCAGCAATGACGTAATAACATCGTGATGTAGTGCGCGACTGTTTAATACGTATCCCATCGCATGTGTTGCAAAGGGGTGGAGACACGAGGTATGCGCGACGACGAAGATGAAGGACGTCTACCACTGCTGCCCGCGATGGGAGTGGTTTCCTTTGAAGCGCCGCCGGCGACGGAGGGAGTTGTCGTCTGTATGAAAATCCAACGTTCCGGGTTACCGATTAAATCCATAGGCGCGTTCACGTCCTTCAGACCTCGAGCGAACATTTTCCAGCCCACCGGTTGAAACGACTTCCGTTTTCTCAGAGCGTCGTTCACGAGATCAACGATGTTACTTCCGGGCACTGGCACATTTCTGTACACCATCTCTCCGCGATCGTTCCAACTTACGGTACCTTTTATTTTATCGAGGAGACGACGTGCTTTCTGTTTCAAGCTTTTTGGTACGCTATCTATGATTTCGTTTTCCAAGCCAGATTCTGTTCTCTTTTCTTTGTCTTCTTCTTCGTCTTCTTTTACGGGTGGTTTATCAATAGTCACACGAACAGGTTGTTGACTAGTCTTGTCAGAAAATATATTATAACGCATCAACACCTGGTTGTACAAAACGACTTTCTCCCTGTCGTTGAGGTCACTACGGTCAAGAATGAATCGCATTTCGTCGTCGAGTCGTCGCATAACATTTCCAATGGGATTGGCAAACAGTGGTTGGGATGGAACGGACTCCAACTGGGAGCGACCAGCGCCATTTTCTTTGCGTATTCCATAGCGGTATACTTACGACTGAAGCAAGGCAGTGACCAACGGAGCTAGACGTGACTTGGCTAACGGAGCTAACAGCGCCCCAACAAAGCCACCTTTCTGTAGAATACGTTTTCTCTCGTGTAAAGACGTGTTCCTTTGTACCAAGGCTCTCAGGTCCTTCTTATACCGTCGCAATCTACCTTTCTGACTTTTCTTCAGTGGTATGTTCCCTTTTAAGATGTTGTGAGCACACTCACACAAACTTTTGACCAGATATTCATTTCCCTTGTTTATGATGACCCTAGCTAAATCAGGATCAACCTTAGCAAGGAGACAAAGGCACAATGCGTTTCTCTTCAATCGTGCCGACATATTGCGTCTCTGAATGCGTCTTGCATGTACTTTACACGGATACATCTGTTTAGCTAAATTGACTACTTGTGTGTTATCTCGAGGATTCTTGAAGAGAACCATGTATTGCGCGTTAATGCTAATGGTGCGACTCTCTTTGCCTTTGGTAAATAGATTTTGCACCAAGTATATAACCGACGTGTTGCAATGGTGACTCTTCTTCGTGAACAGTTTGGTCACCCTCTCGTCCGTTTCCGACATGAGGTCGTCGATGACCACCAAGTTTCTATTCTTAGAATCGAAAGACGACACATCGGGAAGACCCTCGACACATTCTATGTTTGGATGTATGGTAGAGAGGGTGGAATACAATGGCTGCTATTCACCGTAACACCACGTGGTCTTTTCGGGTGGCAAGTTTACCAATGTGAGCGAGTGACGTAACAAAGACACAACAAAGGTTGTTTTACCACAACCTGTCGGTCCGGCAACGATACTCGTAAACGGGTGAACTAACCTCGTGTCCATTGTTTAAACAACTGTCCAATGGTATTTATACTTATACTTATACTGAGAGAGAACACAATCAACCAATAAAGTTTGCAAATGTTTATTAAAACACAAAACAACACATGTATTTAAGGTCATTTTCAAAGCAGCTATCTAACCTAACGTTAAATATTATGTCGGCGTCGCTCTGCACAACACATGTATTTATTTACAGGTCATCTTCCAAAGCGGCGAGTACCATACGTGTAACGTTATTTCGCCATCGCTCTGAATGAGACTCCACCAACCAACTCTTGATGGCATTCAACTGTTCGGGTGACACGTCGGATTGGCTAAGATTTACCTCGAGTAAAAGGGTCAACCAGTCTCTAATGACTGCAGTGGAGTTAACTTTCTCCACAGCCTCGTCAAAATGCATGTCAATTAAAATGTCATCAGGCAAGAAACAATCGTGTTGGCGTTGACTAGGGTGATCTATCTCGCAACCGTAGCAGCGTCATTTAGAAAGATCAGCGACACCACGTGCAATGTGACGTGCAAGCGTCTTCTTCATTTGGTTAACAGGGTAGTCTATAATAATGTTCGTCTTACACGCAGAAGTAGTAGTAGTAGTAGTAGTAGTAGTAGTAGTAGTAGTAGTAGTAGTAGTAGTAGTAGTAGTAGTAGTAGTAGTAGTAGTAGTAGTAGTAGTAGTAGTAGTAGTAGTAGTAGTAGTAGTAGTAGTAGTAGTAGTAGTAGTAGTAGTCAGCAGTCGGACGAACTTGGAACAGGAGTTGTAGAACGTACACAAGTCGACGCTTCGTCGCCGGTTTGAAGTTTTGCCTGAAACAACACGCACGCACGCGGTCTAATGGAGAACATCTAGGTGGGTGACGTTGTAGTTGCTGTAGCCGTTTCGTTTACTTTCCTTAATGGTGAGAGACACACGTGTCCCTACCAAAGTGTTGTACATCTGCATGCTTTCGTGCATAAGAGAAAAGTCTTTTGCACCGACGTTTAACAGGCGGGCAATACACTCGTCGAATAAGGTCAACCATATAGAACGACCCTTGGCCGACTCGACGAAGTATACTCTGACAACGAAGTAAGTGTTCCCGTTCACGCATGCGTGTCTTTCGCACCGAAGATTGCCGTGGTCGTCGACAATCATTCGCTTCTTGCAATACGCACATCCGACGTAGTAGAAGGGAACATCATTGCGTACCTTCTCAACGACGAGACCTCCAACGATGAAGGCAGTGTTGTCGTCTACCACCTTCTGCTCCAAGGTGTCGACGTCGACAATCTCTCGACCCGCCGCTGCACCGACTCGAGATGGGACCCGGTCGATAGGATGACTGGTTGCCTCGTCGCTCTCGTCACTTGTGTTTTGCATTCCGACGACGGGGTACGATGGGTGGTTGAGCATAAGGTTAGCCATAGCAACAAGGTTGAATGTCGGAGAACGAATGACAGCCTTAAAAAACGGACGTCTTATATACGTTTAGATGTGGTGGTTAGAGTCACGTGGGGGTGCCGAAAAGTTCCAACCAATCACAACCCGACAAAACACACGGCAACACGACGATACATTGTTGCAGGAATGGTATTTTTGCATCAGCGCACCAGTTTATTGTAACATTGTATCGAGTTGGCTGACAAAAAACAGTGAAGTCACCGAATACATCAGTTGACGGATGTAATATTAAATCACGTGACCGTGCCGAAATTAATTGTTGTATAAAACAACGCCGACCGCGTTGTAAGCCTTACCTCTAAAAACCACGGACTTTTGAGTAACCCCCTTGCTTCGCGTCGCTCTCACCAGGATCGTCTCGTTGACTATTTTTAGAAGTGGTTTAAACATAAGAGACACATAATTTGGGGGTATTCACTGACGACGTATTCGTCAGATGGCCCCACTTGTTCGTTTACCAGGAGCGTTCACCGCCAGGGGGCGCTAAAATATTGAACAATATTTAAAAATAAGACACACGTATTTATGGGGTATTAGTTGAGGACGTATTCGTCAGATGGCACCACTTGTTCGTTGACCTAGTTTGGGGTTCACTATGTATACACCAGGGGGCGCTACCTGACCCCTAACACATTTGACCTATTTTTTAAAATAAATAAAAAATAAGACGCACGAATTTAGACACTATTAGTTCTCGACCTTCCGCTAGGTGGCGGGTTATGCGACCGACAATAGGATCTAATCTGGCTACAGAGGTCAATATCCTTCCGACTGTTTTTCATTGGTTCACGTGACCCAGTTCACACCCAGTAATGTGAGAGTCAAAAGGAAGTATAAATGTCGAGTAGTTTCAGTGGTCGACTTCCATGATCCGGAAGTTGTCACAATAACATACATATTTTGTAATGACAATTCCTCTAGGCATTAACAGCGACATAAACGAGTGACTTCTGCCTTGATAGATTCCGTGTTTTGTGTTGTGACAATAGTTTAAGTTTAAGACGTGCATAATCGAATGATGAACATAACCAATAACGAAACACCGATCAAAATTATACTTTTAATAAGTACAAAATGAATACACGAAATATAGGCGAAGCATATTAAAACATACACTAAACTATTCTACACTTACAATTGTAATTTATATTATAAAATTTAAATTTAAGTTAAAAATTATACCAAAAAAAACATATTAAAACAAAAATAAACTATCTACACTTAAAATTGTAATTTATATATTTAATAGAAAACAACTTGCATGCGCGCACACACTGAACAATTTTACTTAAAACAAATCGCATGGCCCAGAAAGGCGCCGAAACACGCAACGCCCGCCCGCCACGAAACCAACGCCAGAGCCAGAACGCACACGCAACGCCAACGAACGCAACGCAACGCACACGCAGCCCGCGCCCGCACGCGGCGCAAGCCAGGAAGCGCACCCCAGGGCCAGCGCACGGCACGCGCACGCGCAGGCAGCAAAGAAAGAAAAGCACAAGCACAAGAAAAGCAAAGACAAAAAGCCGACGCAAAAAAAGCACGCAAAACACAACCCAAAAGACGCAAAAGCACGCCGCACGCAAAGACGCAAAAAAAGAAAAGCACAAGAAAGACAACAAAGCAAAAGAAAACAAAGAACGCGCAACGCACACACAAACGCCCAGGCGCGCAAACAAACACACACAAACCCCCACACACACCCCAAACCCAACATTCTAAACTATTGACACGTAAAATTGTCCAAGTGTTTTTTTCCCCCCAAGCAGGATTTTACTAGTAGACCGACCAGATATCAAATCAAATTTATCATAGCAACAATGACAATGTAACAGGATACATGTATATAAATTAGGAACATTGCAACGCGTTTCAAGCTTGTTTGGGGATACATACTACTACACGTTTTTAACGTTTTGTACTACAAGTTTTTTAACTTCTTTGTTTGTGTATTCCGCTCAAACAACATTACGTGTACAGCATGTTCACATAGTCTTCAACTGTAATGTATGTTGAAAATAGTTTGAATAAATCATATTGAATTGAAGCTAATTTAAAACTGAGCACTGTAGCTCTCAGTGGGGCTACTGGAACGTCCCGTGACCTCTGAACACGAGAACCGACCTGTGCACATATTATATACAGTAATATACATACACAAGCACACATACTCACACCCGCAAACAAACAAACACACACACACACACACACACACACACACACACACGAACGCACGCACGTACGCACGCACGTACGCACGACTGGAACGTCCTGTGGCCTTTGAAAGACCGCCCGGCAATATTATAAAAGTTATCATACACAAGCACACCAAATACACGCACAACAACACACACACACACACCACACAACACACACACACACACCAACAACACACACACACACCACCCCACAAAAACACACACACACACACACACACACACACACACACACACACACACACACACACACACACACACACACACACACACACACACACACACACACACACACACACACACACACACACCACAAAAAATAAGAATTTTTACACATACACACCCGTGCGTGCGTGCGTGTGCGCAATAAAAATTGATACAATATTATGTCAGCAGTACCCTATGCCCAAGGACGACAAACGATCTTCTGTAAACTTAATTTATTTTATATGTATAACATATGACTCATGATCTTTTAGTTACTAAAATGTGGGTAAACAATTCCCATGACTCATGATCTTTTTAGTTACAAGAATTTGGACCAATCAGAAAAGTCGCAATCATTCTGTCCTTAACGTAATGACCAAAATGGCGGTTTCCGGATCATCGAGTTGACCAATTAAACGACTCGACTCATAGCAATTGCGCAAAGAGGTATCGATAACCATTAATTCTAGCATCCCCTTTTGTCGCTCATCTTGACCTGGGTAGTGGGAATGGTTCATGTTGTCGGTCGCATAAACGGATGTCGTCAGGGATTGTGAGTAAATCGCACGAACCAATCGCAACACACGTCGACCGTAGAAGGACCAATCAGAAAAGTCGCAATCATTCTATCCTTAACGTAATGACCAAAATGGCGGCTTCCGGATCCATGATCTGGTCACGTGGACCAATGAGAGCCTTCGAGACAGCTGTGACCTTGATTATTTAAGTGAGGGTGAAAAGCACATATATAACTACTCATGGCCTATTGCTACATGAACCACGTTTACAGTTATGTACCCTAACAATTTATGAAAAGGTGGTGTTTGTAAGGCACATCGATTATTTAAAGAAAAGTACCTAAAACACAAAAATGCGTCTCACCGTTTTGTATTCGTGCCAAAGAAACAAATACGACGTTGAGTTATGTCCCGTGGAGTGTCTGTAGATACTACTACCGTTGCTGTAACTACATTACATACCAGGAATGCTGTGACATAGGAGCCCACTTTGGCCGAGGTGCCCACTTTACCCGCCCTTCCCCTACCTATGCATACATTTGAGTAATTGTTGAATTTTGAGTAACAATAGATCAGATGAAATTGCACGTGTGCACGTAATGGTGGAGTAGTCTTATGAAGACGTGGACAAACCGACAATTGTGAGGGCTGAGTCGTGGCTTCAGCGGGACACAATATCGGAATGGGAGGTGTTGACAGTGTTAGCGGCGAAGTTCGTAATTTCTCTTTCGTTGGATATTAACATCGGTACAGCAGACGGGTGATTGGCGGGCGAGGGGTAGTGCTACTGATAAAAGTTCCGGCGATATTTACAACTCAAGATTGTCTATGCGTTCGGGGTACTTCAGCTTCAAAGCATAATATGCAGTAGACGTACGTTATACTAATGGAATCATTGCGAGGCTAAATCGCAACGGTCTATGGGGACTCTAGCTCCTCCACACATCCTAGGTCCGCCCATAGGCACGTGTCTAAACACAGTCAAAGAAATCGTGTTCATTATTGTGTCCAGCGTATATCGTTGGTGCACTAGTCAGAAACAACTGCAGTGGTTGTTCTTTCAATTCGATTCATCCGATGGTTCTCTCACCCTCCCAGAAATACTAATTTACAACCCAACCTATAGTGTTTTCTCGAATTTCGTGGTGTTGAGTCTAACGAATGGACGAGGATTCACAGTGACCTAAAACTAATACGTCTCAACTTGCCGAATGTTAGCAAAATTCAATGTAGGATGTACGAAGATCTAAACCGGTATAATTTCTGTCGTTCGTGTCTATTGTCTATATGGCTACCAACGCTTCGATCGACCGCACAGCGCACAACGCCTCCAAACAAACAGTACAACACTTCTTTAATTTGTTTCACGTCTATTAATTAACGAATTTATACATCGAATGACGAAAAACCACCATCAGCAATCAACCAGTCACTTAGATTAGATACCAATAATCTGGTTAAAGTGACTGACAGTTGAAGATGGTCATGGAAGGAATCTGCAAGCCGGCCACAGAACCTCCAACCCTGGCGGTGAGGAGGACGTGTGATTTCCTAGTGCTTCAACAACGAAAGGAGTTTACTCTCCTCCCGACCATTGTTACCGAAAATAAATTACAACGGTCTACACATTATAACACTCTAACATTTAACGTCTGTCCCGATAATTATAAATAAATTCACTGTCACTTAGGTTTAGGAGCGCTTCGACTACTTGAGAGAAATCTGACGTATCTTCCCTTGCGATCGACGTTCGCTCAAGTCTCGTCTAGTTCCAATCCGTGTCGTACGCGTTGTAGAGCTGGTAGTCTACTTCTCCATGTCACCGTGGCCGTTTACTACAACATTGAAGCGATTTAATAGTAAGAGCATCAATAACGAGCAGAAAAGACGACGACTAAGAAATCGACGAAAAAGTTACAAAATTGACATTCAACGGAGTCTATTCCACTTCGTACGGCATCTTACTCTACTGTTTTTGGGCGGAAACGGCAATCACGTGACCACTAATTGTGCGAAACCGCAGTTGCGCAATGCGTAACTTCCTGGTAATGTGGTGCTGTTTTACGGGAGCGCCAATTCTTATGTTTCCTGTGTGTGGGTTCGGATGCGCGAAGGGGTGTTTGTTCGTGCATTTGTTTTCTTAAAAAAAACACTTGACTTTTAACGTTGAAACTGAACTTTTTGCACATTATCCCGCAGTGAAAATGTAGAATAAATTCATAGTGTGTGTGCGTGTGTACGAAAGAGTGCGCGTGTTTGTATGCTCCCGCAAGTATGTTCAAGTGTGCGTTCGAATACAAACGGGGTGAGATCACTTTTGA
Organism: Ridgeia piscesae; assembly: GCA_025642075.2. NCBI lineage: Eukaryota > Metazoa > Annelida > Polychaeta > Sabellida > Siboglinidae > Ridgeia > Ridgeia piscesae. The sequence continues at coordinate 274,008 of JAODUO010000653.1, read as the reverse complement.
TTTCCCCACAGGCGTCTATTTCGCCAAAAACGTGGGCTTCACATCGTGAATGTTTTGATGAGGACGATTCCTGAATTGTTCACACCTTATGTAGTCCTCTAAAGATAATTACGTCTGACATTTGTTCAATCACAAAACAACTAAACGGTGGTGCATGTTGTACTCATTTCCCAATGTAAAAATAATCTAAATACTTTGCAAGTACTGAGTACATATCTCCAGGGCAAATGAATGCGGCATTCACCTGGCAAAGACGCAGAAGAGGCAGAACTGCATTGTTGTAGGCTGAAGTTGAGGGCGGAGCAACTTCACGCGTGAGACAGTGACCACATTGTATGTCACTCTCATGTTTCTGGGTGGATTATGTCGCGGGTTCCCTGTAAAACCAATGTATCTGTTATTATACTATAAGAGGTTTCGCATGCATATGTAACTGGCAGGGTTAACAACTAATTACTTATTAAATATTTCATCAAAGTAGAACTAATCTTTTATCCATTTTACCTCAGTTAAGTTATGTTAATAAACCCCATTAGCGTCTATGAGTTGGGGAGAGTCTACAAGTCAATTACCTGTGGTGTCCTCTCTCCCAGCGGTCACCAAGCAGGGCCACCGAGGAGGGTCATACCCCGGTCACTAAGCCTTGGTTATGTATGAGAGGAAAGACCATTGAAGATATCAGAGAAAACATGAACATATAATTCCTCTATAGAAGTGAGAGATATGTTGGAGTTTTGGAGAGAGACATGCAAGCAACGTTAACGTAAGGAGGACATGTAGTGTGGCTATATACCTGCACTTAGTCGGTGCTCAGCGAGTAGCGACTGCATTTCCCATAGTCATAGACATAATAATAAATATAAGAACTTACTTAGCTATATAAGAAGTTACATTTGAATACATACCTAGACACAAAATACCGTGTACCGAGAAACTGTTCTTGATCACTTGAATTATAAATTTTCTTTGATTTCCTTCTAACGTTTGCCTAACGTTTGCCTCTGTACTATACCTTATTGTCTATCGAAATACCTGTAATATTGTCTTGTCGTCATTGTTGGACCTGTGCTATTCTGTTGCTGTTCACTGTCGTCATTGTTGATTGGTGGTGTTGTTTTGTGTGGCTTGCTGACGTCAGTTGTGCTGCTGCTGTCGATTTTAGCCGACGCTGTAGTTGGTGGAACTGTTGTTGCTTTTGCTGCTGTTCGTCAACTACTGTGTGTACGATCGATGCTGTTGGTGCTTCAGTTGGTACTGCTGTCGGTGCTGCTGTTGGTGCTGCTGCTGTTGGTGCTGTTGGTGGTGTTGCTGCTGGTGCAGCTGTTGTTCCTGCTGTTGGTTCTGCTGTTGGTTCTGCTGTTGGTTCAGCTGTTGCTGGTTCTACTGTTGGTGCTACTGAAGGTGCTGCTGGTGGTGCTGCTGGTACTGCTGCTGCTGGTGGAGCTGCTGTTGCTGCTGGTGGTGCTGCTGTTGGTGGTGCTGCTGCTAGTGGTGGTGCTGGTGGTGCTGCTCCTGGTGGTGCTGCTGCTAGTGGTGGTGCTGGTGGTGCTGCTGCTGGTGGTGCTGCTGCTAGTGGTGGTGCTGGTGGTGCTGCTGTTGGTGGTGCCGCTAGTGGTGGTGCTGGTGGTGCTGCTGCTGGTGGTGCTGCGTCCGGCGTTCTGTCGCCACAACTGCTGCTACTGCTGTAATGTGAACAAGACCGTGGCGCCGCCACAATGACAACCAACCATCGCCTTACCAAACGTGTTCTCTCGATGACGACTGCCGCACACGTGATGTCGTTCCCTCCTCGTCCCACGACCCTGCACCTAAAGTTGAGATTAGGTTCTCGGTCTTCACAACACACGTAGTCACATGTCTGAGACCGAGCCAGTTAGATGTGCACAGAAGGAGCGATAGTAGACTCACAGTCAATCATATAGATCCGTGTGACGCATAATCGATCATTTGCATTAAACCCGTTTTTGTTCAAGAACACTCGTGCAGTAGAATAGCGACAATGCTAAATGTTTTGACAAACTGCACTATTTGCTGATCGAAATAACATCGTCATAACATTTTGAAATGCGCAATACCACGCGAACAGAATGTGCCACTTGAAAACGTACCTTATAGCATCATACAGATCTAAGTGATACCACGAGATGGAAGAATGAATGAGAGAGATAATGCGCTGAAGAAACATCATAGAAATGTACCGTACGCTGCTATTGCCTGTACGACAAACACACACAGGAAGTTGACTTTAGTGTGTGGAGACTGAGTCTGAATATAGGCCCAGATACACTATGATCAGGCAAGGCCGCACCGTAGTGACATTTCGGGTGCGTTGTTATGGCAATATTTTCATGTTTATATCACCACCAAAGACCATCTGATGTCCGATGGCAATTCAACATGCGCTATTCTTATCAGATAATGGTGAACCGATAGCCAATGAAAAGAGCGTATCACATAGACACCCCACCTCGGTGAAACGGTGAAAGTGGCACTTCCGTCCGTCACTGTCTGGGCGAGTGGCGGTAGGAGGCCTTCCGACATAGTTAGTAAACATCAGACAGGCTGCATTTCGTACGGCGCTGTATCATAGTGTATCAGGGCCTAGTAGGGCGAGCCCAGGACAGGGTCAGTCTCCACACGTCGGTCAATTGACCAATCAACTACCCACAAACCGCGTTGAACTCCTGCATCAGCCCAACGTTGTGTTGTTTGTGATAATTACTTGGAATGTGAGCGTAGACCTCCACTTCACACAATGGCAGAAAAACGCTGGAGAGCCTGCGGGTTCGCTTAATGACGTACAAGAACCGTCCTCTAGGGTAGGGTGTGTCACACTTCAGGTTGACTGTCGCGCCAGTAGGCACTGATCCCTCGTACTTGACACACAGCGTGTAGTTGGTGCTACTGAGGAAGGGCGGAGCCTGAGCAGATGGCGACACATCTGTCAAACTAACCTCGAAATTGGCGAGATGACATCCTGGAAAAGGGTATGCTTTTTATTTCATCGCTGAATGTAATTTTGTGTTTAGTTGTTGTTTAGTCACTAACTGTTGTTGTTGTTTCTGTTTTCCCTTTTAACAACAAAGCAGCATAAACAGTGGTAGGAGCATGAGCAACATAGTAGTAGTTGTATTAGTAGTTGTATTAGTATTCCGTAATAGTAGTAGTAGTAGTAGTAGTAGTAGTAGTAGTAGTAGTAGTAGTTTTTGGGATTATAGTTGATTAGTATTCCAAAGTAGAGAGTAGTATAGTATAGATAAAATATCTTAACTAATGTGAGGAGAGTATGAAGAGAGGAAGAGAGAGAGAGAAAGAGAGAGAGAGAGGAGAGAGAGAGAGAGAGGAGAGAGGATAGTAATAGAAATTTTGTAGTAGAGTGTGTAGAGAGTAGGAGAATTTGTGAGTGTTTTTAAGTTTCTACAAGAGTTTATTGAGTTTTCTGATAGTGTTTTTATTGTTGTGTTGTTGTTGTTATTTGGTTTTGTTATTGTTATTATTATGTGTTTGTTGTGTTAGTAGTTTATAGTATTTTTTTTGTTTTTGCTTTTTTTTCTAGGTGTTGTTCAAATTTTCATTGTATGTGCTTACGGTTTTTACCCCACGGGTTTTGTTCCTGACAACGTGGCTTGGTGGCCTGGTGGAGTTTGCGGCCCACCGGGATTTGGTTTTTTTGTCAGAACGTCTTTCGTGTGGGACGGTTCCCGCCCGGGTGAGCCGGGGCTTTTTCAAAGTTTCTTTTCCACTGGGGAAATGAGTGCTTGGTTATATTTATTAAAAAAAAGGGGGTATATATATATATATATATATATATATATATATATTATATATAAATTGGGGGAGGGGGAGGGGGAGGGGGGAAAGGTTTTTTTTAAAAAATTTTTAAAATTTTTTTTAAATTAAAAATTTAAAGGGGGAGGGGGAGGGGGGGAGAGGGAGAGGGGGAGGGAGAGGGAGAGGGAGAGGGAGAGGGGGAGGGAGAGGGGAGAGAGGGAGAGGGAGAGGGAGAGGGAGAGGGAGAGGGAGAGGGAGAGGGAGAGAGACAGATAGAAAAAAACATCACGCAATCCCTTTCACGGAACTCTTATTTATCATACACTGCAAAACAAACACAATAATGACATTGACTTCATAGTGGCTATTTTTTTAGGAAGGTTGTCCGGTACATTTCGTTGTTGCACAACGACCTAAGCCGAGGCCTGTCATTTGCAATGTCAATCGATACACTTATTATTTCAAACACGTCCAAACAATCGATTTCGTGCGAGAACAGGAAACAAAACGCAGGCGATGGCAGAGCCATAATAATGAAATATTTAAGTCACGTTACTTTTCTATAGCCAAGCTGCAATTACTGCGCGAAGAATATTACCTTTTTTATTCTAAAGTTCGTTGTTCGTTCTATGTATGTATGTATGTATGTATGTATGTATGTATGTATGTATGTATGTATGTATGTATGTATGTATGTATGTATGTATGTATGTATGTATTTATGTATGTATATGTATATGTATATATATATATATATATATATATATATATATATTTTAAATTTTTTTTTTATTTATTTTTTATTTATATTTTATTTATATATATATAATATATATATATATATATATATATATATATATATATATATATAATATATAATATAAATATAAATAAAATATAAAAGAACAAAGGCATTTGTTTTTATTTGAACCCAAAAAGATTAGAAATTTCATAAATTTAAAAAACGGTTTTATTTAATATTAGTAGTAATAATGTATAACCCAAGATGAGGCGAAGTTTTCTCTTTCCCAAAAGGCCCCCTAGGGCAGGTCGTAGCGACGGTGCCAAAACGTGGGCAATTGGATGAAATCGGAAAGAAATATGAATATGGACACATGTTTGTCAACATCCTCGCCCCTCGCCCTTGTATTGCTTTCGGTGATACTGTGCGCTGTATATTGATAAAGCATTCCGCGGAGTGTATGGGGTGACCGTTTGATAGATTTAGAATAACACGGGTTAATAAGACAGTGACAAATACCTGTATTGCTACAAAACATAATCACATTTCTTTTGCTGTTCATATTTTGAATATTGCATACAGTGTTTATCAGAAAATACTACTTAGCCGATGTCTGACTAACAGTCCTTTTAATTAAGACACGACAACATTACCGGTGCCTCCGCTGACGTTGACGCCGACCAACACGACCAAGAGGGTGACGGTCAGCAGCAGTCGTCGTGCGGCCGGCGACTGGGTCGCACGGGACAGTCGCCGCATGATTCGATCGTCTTCGTGATCCGTCTTCTCTCCTTCAGTTCCCTCAATTGTCCTTCTTCTGCGGACCTTCCTCGACTCACTTTCCTCGCTCCACGGATGCCGCGAGATACGAACTTCGTTGGTGTGCTTTACGTCTGTGTCGTCTGGTGTCCAGCAGCGTTGTGTCGCTAGGACGACTGGACGTGTGCGGTTCTGGTTGCTGGGCGACGACCCCAAACAGTGTTGTATAAAGCCATAACCACATCGTATGTTATTCTCCTGTTGTTGTCCCTGTCGTCAGGAGTGAGGTTGCCCATGATTATTGTCCTATTTTCTTTGTTTTTTCTTTCTTCTCACTTTTCTCTTACTGCGTTCTCTGTCAACCGTCTCCAAATTCTTCTATATATAGCTGTTGTTCTCCATTCTCCTCCCTCTCTTTCCAGATCTCTCTTAACGCAGACCTCCCATCGCATTCTCTGTCTTCCTCGCCTCCTTTCCCCTTCCACTTTCTGGGCATCTGCTTTCTGCCTATTTTTAATCTTCCGTTCTTTCCACATGTCCAGCCCATGTCCAACAAAAAGTACATTTCATTATAAAGTGAACAGATATTACTTATACAATGAAAACAGTTTTTTACTATGCATAAACTATTTATATACAAGTTGGAGTGGGGCCAATTTACAATTATGTCAGCGTTAATATTGCTCATCAAGCAAAAATAGCAATTTCTTTATAGGCACAAATCCGAGTATGAATTTATAATAATTTGTTTGAGATTGTGTATTAATTTTATTTAGCGATAGGTGCAGTACATTAGATATATGCAACCATACGGTTTGTAGTTCATAAGACAATCCCTGTTTTTTTCTGTTCTTATCACACTTACATGAACATTTTTGTTTTGTCTGGTTACATGTATGACTGTGAAAATATTTATTCGTCTTGACGTATGTTAAAAGTATTTTGGACATTACTTTTTCATTATTTGATATCCTTGAATTAAAAATATATCTACTAATTTAAAAAATACTGTACATTTTAGGGATCGGTGTGTGCTATAAAATTTGCTTTTGTCGATCAAACGAACTGCTTATTTGTAGCTTTTAAAATAGTATGTTTATGTTAGTTACATTGTCATGATTGCTACTATATCAAGCATATAGTCCAAATGATAAATGGATTCAATTAACGCATTTGTTTGTGAGACTACTGAGGTCTTTGCCTGTATCATCAGCAAACAGTATGAAATGTGCTATATGTGATGATAATGACATATCATTTATATAAATCAAAAATAGTAGTGGTCCTAGAATAGATCTTTGTGGGACTATACATTTCGTTCTTTGATAATCAGACATTGTTTCTTTGTTTATAACGAAGTGCTTTCTATGTTCATGGTAGCTTTTAAAACGTTTGTGTGGGACCTCTCTAATTCCATAGTGTCATAGTTTGTCAAACAAAATGTTGTGATGTAAAGTGTCAAAAGCTTTCCTTAAGTCAATAAACACAGCAAGTGCATGTTTGTCATTTTAAAGCATATACTACGCTATCTATTAGTTCCAACTGGCAACTTTGTTTACCAAATTGGGATGCAAACAGAATATTGTCTGATAAGAAAGCCTTTGTCTTTGAGACGCCTTGGGTAACGTTTATAAAAAATACTGATAACATTAATTATCTTAACATGAATAAAAAATGTTCAGTCACCAAACCCATTGACTGACCCACGCATGTACAGTAACCTCCCCAAAATACCAAGAGCCTTATTGATCACGGATATTTCAGCGGCATTGCGTAATTGTCCCCTTTTCTGTTTTTAGCTAATTATATTACTCACGATGCACAAAATACAGATCTGTCCCCGCTGCTTCACCCATAATTCATTTCATTCCGGGCTTCCGGCCGTTGCTTTGGAGACTCCCCAGAACATGACAGTACTGGCGACAGCTCAGTACTGAGGGTTTCTCCAAGCATGTTTCACATGAGGTCACTGCCAATATATGTTAGGTAGTACACATAATTACCCACATAATTAGAAATGGGTAAATTGAAGCCGCACAAAAATATAGTTTGAAGTGAGTGTTTTTCTTTCAGTAGATTCCGCATGATTAAATTACCACGCGTCAACCTCCATCATCGCCCGACGTTCTCGCGCATTTCCTTGATTTTGTGTACTACTGTGTATTGTGCTTGTATATCCCTGTTAATTTAACTGTTTGTAGGCAATTACGGACTGTTTCACCAGTTAGTTGTGATTACTGGTCAAGAATTGTAGACGTTTTAGGCAACTTTTCATGTAATTATTAAATATAACCGCTTGTGCCAGCCAAGTCGGTGGGTACTTCCTCAAGTTCCTGTGTTTGGGCATTGATATATCATTATGATCAGTTGGGTAAATCCCATTTAGACTACTTAATTATACGATTGCCCCACATGATTAAATTTTAATCCAAAATGAATGCCATAAAATTTGCAGCATCCACCTTGTATGCAGATAATCTACTGTAACCTCTATCACTCTTGAGACTGAGTTAGTACTAGTAGGTGTCATGCTCATAGAGATAGCACAGAGTAAGCAGGAGACAATATTAATTGAGAGATCACTACAATGTAGGTTTATGTTGGTTGTAGCATCTGCAGCAGTCTAACACAGAACAACAATGAACGTGGTATGTGTGGCATCGTGTATGCTGGCATGGACAATTCTCTATGCATGGCTGTGTTACATGATGCCTCATAAGTCATGCGAGTGGAACTGTCGCATCGTTGCTGCTTTTCACGCCATGCTTGTCCTTTGTCTCTCCGCCTGGAGCATGTTTGTTCAGGGACCAAACCCATTCACAGACCCGGGTATGTACAGTAACAATGATTTTATATTTTTAAAATGTGTCAAGAGACCATGATGTCCTTTAAATTATATTGTGATTTTGGTGATTCATAGTGGCATTACAACATGGAGTGTCAATCAGACATGGGGTCAAATACATTTGTTTTCGAAAGTATACTTTTTAAAAAGAATTTGTAATTGTATTTGATTTTGACATCTAGAAATGAAATGCACTTGTATTTAAATACTTTCCTAAAGTATTTGAGATTTTGAAATCCATTGTCAGTATCAACATTTCTGTTTCATGGTCACATGTAACGCCTGTTAAACCTTCGGTGCAAATCACCTTTCACTAAACCAATAAATTACAGATTATGGCCTTTTCCTCTGTGGATAGAGGTTTCTGAAATTGGAGGAATGTTATGATAATTTAGTACCTTGTACAAGCCCAGCTTTACAAATAGAAGTTATACTTATATTACAGACAGACAACAAATGTTATAAAAAATATTTGAGTAGTGGAAGCACTTTATAATTGCCTTTTTAATATGGGACAGTGTAATCAACTGCAAGTCAACAAGGCTGCATGCAGTTAGTACTGAGTTTAACCAAGTAATCCCATAACATGAAATAGCGTTAATTCAGGAATAGTAAGCAGCACATAGTAAGCTTGTGTTGACGATTCGTGTGTTGCAGATGGTGTTCTTGGAGGCCCAAATACCAAACTTCATGCCATGGTGTGTGTTATATGCATGGGCTACTTCCTCTACGATCTCATTTGGTCAGTCATCTTCCAGACCGAAGGTAAGTCAAATAGTTGGTCTCGTCTCTTGCATGTTTTCCTCTTTGTGTACAGTACTGTTTGTCCGTGATGTCATCTGTCTGTGATGTAGTCCGTCTGTTGTGTGTGTATGTGATTGTGCGTCTGTAGTGTTATCTCTGTAATTTAGTCAGCTTGTGATGTTGATGTTGTCTGTCTGTGGTATTGTCTGGCTGTGAATGTGATGTTGTGTGTCTGTGATGCTGTCTGTCTATGTTGGGTTGTCTTTGTGTCACACTGTCTGTCTGTCGTACGCTGTTTGTGATGCTGTCTGCCTCACTGTCTGTCTGTTGTACTCTGTTTGTGATGCTGTCTGCCTCACTGTCTGTCTGTTGTACTCTGTTTGTGATGCTGTCTGCCTCACTCTCTGTCTGTCGTACTCTGTTTGTGATGCTGTCTGCCTCACTGCCTGTGATGTCTGTTTGTGTTGGGTTGTCTTTGTGTCACACTGTCTGTCTGTCGTACTCTGTTTGTGATGCTGTCTGCCTCACTGTCTGTCTGTCGTACTCTGTTTGTGATGCTGTCTGCCTCACTCTCTGTCTGTCGTACTCTGTTTGTGATGCTGTCTGCCTCACTGTCTGTCTGTCGTACTCTGTTTGTGATGCTGTCTGCCTCACTGTCTGTCTGTCATACTCTGTTTAAAATGCTGTCTGCCTCACTGTCTGTCTGTCGTACTCTGTTTGTGATGCTGTCTGCCTCACTCTCTGTCTGTCGTACTCTGTTTGTGATGCTGTCTGCCTCACTGTCTGTCTGTTGTACTCTGTTTGTGATGCTGTCTGCCTCACTCTCTGTCTGTCGTACTCTGTTTGTGATGCTGTCTGCCTCACTGCCTGTGATGTCTGTTTGTGTTGGGTTGTCTTTGTGTCACACTGTCTGTCTGTCGTACTCTGTTTGTGATGCTGTCTGCCTCACAGCCTGTGATGTCTGTGTGGTATTGTTTGCCTGTTCTGATGTCTCTGGTGTGCTGCCTATGATGTATGCCTGTGATACTGTCTGTATGATGTCTGCCAGTGATATTATCTGTATGAGGTCTCTGCCTATATGTCTGCCTGTCAATATGAAATGTCTGCCTGTGGTACTGTCTATATGAAGTGTGGTGTTGTCTCTCTGCCTGACTTTGATTCGGCTTGACAAATAACCCACGTAGCTCTAACAATGTATCCCATTATGGTAATTTAATGTACAAACAAATCCTATGCAAGTAAACCAACTGAATAATGATGATCTTAGAAAATGGCAACTAACTTCACCTTGAAATAAACTTTATGTAAATAAATTAATCAGTGTGTAAACATGATAAATTGTGATGATTAATAATTGAAGCTGGCCTCAGTGATGTTATCTGTTGTGGTGCCTATCTGTTGATGTATGTCTGTGATGTGTTTAATCTATGACCATTTGTGCCTATGACCGCGTGTGATAGCCATGTGTGCCCATGACCCATTGTGTTAAGACAGTACGTGCTTATGATCAGCGTGCCCTGTTGTCTTCAGGAACAGTGATGTTGCTGCACCACGTCCTGAGCATCTATGGGACCAGCTTCGTCTTGTACCGCGGTGTCAATGGTGCCGAACTGATGGCAACCCTTGGTGGCTCAGAGATAACAAACCCCTTTCTCCAGGCGCGGTGGTTTCTACGCGAGACTGACCAGCACCGGACTTGGTACGCTGAATGTAACAATGTCATCTTTATCCTGGTGTTCACTGTCACTCGTGTTTGCGTCGGCACGTGGTTCATCTCCATCTACTTGCGCCATCCAGGCCCAGATTTGGCATCGAAGATCGGCAGCTTCGCTTTCTACACAGTCAGCATGGCCTTATGGGTACAAATTGTGCGGTATGCTGTAAGACATTTCTGCAAGTTTTTATACAATGTCCAGGAAACCCCAGAGGTTACGGCTGAAGATTTAGCTAAGAAGACTCATATACAACCATCTGTCGCAGTACGTGACGGAGACACCAATAGCAGTGTCATCGTCAGACATAGCACTGCAGTAGAGTGACAACATGTCTTGGTGGAGCCGACGTCATACATGTGTGTTCCAGGTTGTGTGCTACGTTTAAAGCAATCTTATACAACAACTGATTGTTATGAAACTGTGATGCGTGGTTCAATCATTCTATCTATATCAACGGTCCTTATACCAACATACATGCATTGACAATAATTCGCATCCAGTATTCCCTTTCTGGCCTCTATATTTGACATTATCCGCAAGCTGTTTGTTTAGTAGATGTTGATGACAGTTGCGTGAACCATCTAGTGTCTTATAAGGTGAACTATCACCCGTAGTGGTTCCATCAAATTATTATAATATGTAGCAGTTGGTGGACATATATTAAGTAAGGACATCCTTAATTGTCACTGTTTCTAAACTGGAGGTAATTATTTATAATACAGTGACAGCATTAGGACAGGGTAGATAGTGTATTTAATACTGCATTTAAATGGCACAAAACAAAGATATTACAGGGGAATATATATATATTTTTTTACAAGGGCAGGAGCATATTATATTTTATATTAAATATTCAGCCTGGACAAAAGCTAAATACTAACTCACCACTCTGACTTTGGGGATGGGGTTGTGAGTTAATGTTTTTAAATATTGGCCCATTGAATTAACACTGTCGCATAGAGCATAGGAATAGCTGTTCAATCAGTTATTAGGTTGTTTCAACATTACAACAAAACTGGGGGGCGGGCAACCAGCAGCGTGTTGATATATGTCATGATGTTTTATAATGTGTGCAATTACATGAACACTTGAGAAACAATTCACATTACAATAATTGAAAGGCCAATGAAAACTACTGTAGCCTATCTTCATAGGGAAATACACTACTACTGGTTGTGAAAAATATTTTTGTATAATTTTAATGCAATTTTGGCTGGTTCTTCATATTAGTAATGTTTGGCTGTTGTGGTTAGACTTATATGGGGCCGACATTAATTCGGTGCTTACTAGGTGACGTTAGGAAGCAGTCATTATTTATTAGAGTGTATAGACCAGAAGAATAATGGGATTTTGTACATTGGTAACGCAATTGCGCACTAAAAATTGACCCAGCCATAATGGGATCATATCTGTACTTTATACTACACACATTTTAGCGACATGGCACGCATTGTGTAATTTATGTTTGTGGACCTATTAGGTACATGTTAACCTATTAGTTGGAATCTCATCAACTGTTGTGTGTGTGTGTTTGTGTGTACAACAGATCACGGAGCAAACATTGCATTATTCATGGTCGTTTTATCCTAGTGATTGCTGCATTTGCTCATTATTTATATGATAACGTCTCACTTAATGCAACTCAGATGGACCCACAGAAGCTCAACAAGGAATCAGTGAATTGTTTTATTATACATAATTATATATATATATATATATACACACACACAGCTGTATATATTTATTGACCAGCTCATTTCATTACTGTCATGACAAATCTGTGAGCATACATACATACATACATACATACATACATACATACATACATACATACATACATACATACATACATACATACATACATACATACATACATACATACATACATACATACATACATACATACATACATACATACATAACATACATACATACATACATACTACCACATACAACATAACATACATACATACATACATACATACATACATACATACATACATACATACATACATACATACATACATACATACATACATACATACATACATACATACATACATACATACATACATACATACATACATACATACATACATACATATACCTAGTGTAACCTATTCAACTGAAAGCAGTGTTACACATTTTTATGTTTTGATGCCTGTTTGTGGCAAGTTGTCAGTGTATGCACATTTCAATAATCTAGTTTTTACAACAAGATGCATCTATTTATATATAATGAGCAAAGAAATAAAAATTGCATAACTTCTCTGCCAACAAATGCTGTATCTTTGTGTATTTGAATGTATTATCTAGGTATACACAAGCTAACATGGTGAATGTATCATCTAGGTATACACGAGCTAACATGGTGAATGTAACATCTAGGTATACACGAGCTAACATGGTGAATGGATCATCTAGGTATACACGAGCTAACATGGTGAATGTAACATCTAGGTATTCACAAGCTAACATGGTGAATGTAACATCTAGGTATACACGAGCTGACATGGTGAATGTATCATCTAGGTATACACGAGCTAACATGGTGAATGTATCATCTAGGTATATACGAGCTAACATGGTGAATGTATCATCTAGATATACACGAGCTGACATGGTGAATGTAACATCTAGGTATACACGAGCTAACATGGTGAATGTATCATCTAGGTATACACGAGCTAACATGGTGAATGTATCATCTAGGTATACACGAGCTAACATGGTGAATGTAACATCTAGGTATACATGAGCTAACATGGTGAATGTAACATCTAGGTATACACGAGCTAACATGGTGAATGTATCATCTCGGTATACACGAGCTAACATGGTGAATGTATCATCTAGTTATACACGAGCTGACATGGTGAATGTATCATCTAGGTATACACGAGCTAACATGGTGAATGTATCATCTAGGTATACACGAGCTAACAATGTGAATGTATCATCTAGGTATACACGAGCTAACATGGTGAATGTATCATCTAGGTATACACGAGCTAACATGGTGAATGTATCATCTAGGTATACACGAGCTAACATGGTGAATGTATCATCTAGGTATACACGAGCTAACATGGTGAATGTATCATCTAGGTATACACGAGCTAACATGGTGAATGTATCATCTAGGTATACACGAGCTGACATGGTGAATGTATCATCTAGGTATACACGAGCTAACATGGTGAATGTATCATCTAGGTATACACGAGCTAACATGGTGAATGTATCATCTAGGTATACACGAGCTAACAATGTGAATGTATCATCTAGGTATACACGAGCTAACATGGTGAATGTATCATCTAGGTATACACGAGCTAACATGGTGAATGTATCATCTAGGTATACATGAGCTAACATGGTGAATGTAACATCTAGGTATACACAAGGTAACATGGTGAATGTAACATCTAGGTATACACAAGCTAACATGGTGAATGTAACATCTAGGTATACACAAGGTAACATGGTGAATGTAACATCTAGGTATACACAAGCTAACATGGTGAATGTAACATCTAGGTATACACAAGCTAACATGGTGCTTGAAGTAGCCTGATCTTTAAAAATGGGCCAAGAGGTCCTGAACTCCTTAGGAATGTATTGTGATGTTTGTTGAATCATAGTTACAGATCATCAAGAGTTATACTGGAAGTAAAATGATGGCATGGCTGTTGGAAATTATATGCCAGTAAAGATCGACTGTTTCGTGAAAGATCAAGGAGTATGAAATTCAGAACACCACTCCCGACAATGGTGATGGGAAATGAAACAATTGAGTACTTTCCAAACAATAAACCGTGGGTAGGCTCTGAACTGAAGAATCTCTTGTGTCAGAAAAGAGATATTTAGAAGAATGGAACTGAATATCAGTGGAAAGATGTGAAAAGAAAAGTTAATGGATGGATTTATTTAATATAAAATGTAAAAACACTGTACACATATACATAGACAAATACATGACAGACATTGACACAATCTGACAAATGTAACAATATTAAAACAATAATAAATAAAATGTGATAAATAATGACAGCATGTATTATACCAAAAATAAATAATAATAAATACAAATTACGTCAAACATTACGATTAAAAATAAATAAAAGAGCTGGCTTCCTGATCATTAAGTTAACTGCAGAGAAACTGTTTCACTAGACATTTAAATTGACTGATGTTCAAAACACACTGTATAATATGTTGTGGCAATTCGTTCTATGCTAGTACACCTGTGTAGTAAAATGAGGCTTGACCAAAAGATTTTTAACATACGATACATGAAGAATGGTATTTATGCCATGCTGCTTGCATGATACGTTTATAAAATTGGACAAATACCTCGGTGCTCTATCATTTATAACATTGTATACAAGGTTCAATTTTAATTGTTTTACCCATAGCTCAATTGGTAACATATTCACCAGCTTAAACTCCCTCAAACCGATGTGAGTTCTAGCTGGTGTATTTATAAGGAACCGGATTACCTTGTTCTGGGTACACTGTAGTCTACATTTATATTTCTTGGTTAACCCTCAGAACGATGATGAACAAGCATAGTCAAAATGACATAGTATTAAGCCTGAGGTAAGAAGTGTTTTGTTGACATGTTGTGTTTGTCTATACAAGAATTTTAATTTGGCATTTGACTTACAAATAATTTGTTCAGCCACTCTTTCTCCAGTTAGAGACTGATTTAACTCTATACCTAGATATTTAACATGTGTTTGACATGTCAATGTGGTGCCAGCACATTTCACCTGAATAGAATTACAGGTATGAAGTTTACGTTTTGATCCAAAAAGAATAGATTCGGTTTCCCCTAGATGGAGGGACACTTTGTTATTAATTAACCACTCTCTGGCTGCCTCGAGCTCTGAGGAAAGACTTTCTTGGGTCAATTGGTGATTTGAATATTTTTACCCGAAACTATAAAAGAGCTGAATCATCAGCATACAAAAGAAGTTTGCAGCGAACGGCCGTGGAAATATCATTAATATATATTAGAAATAATAAAGGTCCGAGAATTGAACCTTGTGGGACACCACTTGTGACAGTCATAGGTTTCGATATAGTTTCATTAATTTCAACTGATTGTTGTCGTTCACATGAATATGATTTAAACAGGCCAGACTATGGCAGATTTGTGAAGTCCTATTGCTTCGAGTTTTTGAAGTTTATGATTTACCGTATCAAAGACCTTCTGAAGACCAAGTAGCACCATATCTCTGTAATTACCTTTACCTTGCTCCTGTTTTAGGAAGTCAGTGAGTGATATTAAACATGTTTCGGTAGAATAGGAAGATCTAAAGCCAGACTGATGTTCATACAGTAGATGATGTGTTTGGACATACGTATTCAATTGTTGATGAACAATCCTTTCAAGTAATTTTGAGATCGTATTTAAAATCGAGATCGGTCTGTAATTACCGGCTTCCATTTTACTATTCTTTTTGTAAATGGGCATCATTTTTGCGGATTTCAGATTTACTGGGATTTCGCCGGTGGACAATTATAAATTTAAAATATGTGTAAAAGGAGACGCAATGAGCTTGGCACCATCCATCCTTGTTCCAATCCAGTTGCCTTGCTCGAGTTCCATTTGCATAAAATACTGAGTACGTTTTTCTCACTGACTTCGCTAAAACAGAAGCTATTGCTAGTTACACCCAGTGACCTGTAGAAGTCTTGAAAATGTTGCCTCTCATATTTGCCGTTACTTGGTAGAAGTTGGTCAACAAGTGTTGAGGCTACATTAGTAAAGTAGTTGTGATTTGCCAAAACATTATCTTATTATCAATGCTTAATCCTATGCTTCCTGGCTTACAGCTACAACGAGTCGACATTCCGAGGCTTTTCAGCAACTGCCATGCTTGTTTAGGTTGTTGTTTGAATTCATCAGTCTTATTATAATTAGCAATGAAGTCTGATTTGACTTGTTTCTTCTTATATTGAACCTGATTCCGAAGATAGCTGAATTTCCTGTACCAACTGACGTCTTTTTTCTTTCTGAATTTTTGAAAAAGCCCGATATCTTTTATGAATCAGATGCAGTATCTCACCCGTCATCGACATCGAAAGCAACAACAGAGCAGAAGAAAGACCAGTACAGATTAAAACTAGAAAACCAGTTTGCCTCAGGGAAACTAAGCAAA
This sequence comes from Ridgeia piscesae, assembly GCA_025642075.2. Lineage (NCBI taxonomy): Eukaryota > Metazoa > Annelida > Polychaeta > Sabellida > Siboglinidae > Ridgeia > Ridgeia piscesae. The sequence continues at coordinate 257,262 of JAODUO010000653.1, read as the reverse complement.
TGTTATGCAAATGGCTACGAAGGAAGGAAAAAAGAATTTGTGTAGAAAACGAAAACCAGGTAGCGAACGAAATGAACATCTTTGCTCGATTTGAAACTACTGATTTCGTCCAGGAGCGTGCACTGGAATTAGAAACACTAACAGTGAAAAATGGACATCCAATAACACTACAGGTAGAAGAAGTAAACAAGAACTTGCAAAGATTAATCCAAAGAAAGCTCCTGTCCCTGACAAGATCATGCAGTGGTAGATGTCTGAGAGAGTGCTGCAGAGAACTGACCCCCATCGTCCACCATCTCTTCCAGCAGTCGGTACACACACACACGGTGCCATGCTTCTGGAAATCATCCTGTATTGTTCCCATTCATTAAAAGTCTCGACCATCCCTGTGGCCCTCATCTCCCTAATGATAAAATTTCTGGAACGACTTTTGCTCCGGCGAATCTCCACGGAAACATCACAGTTTCAAGATGAATGTCGGCTGTATACATAGAGCACCGAATACTAGCCTAGCAAATTTAATGGCAATTTATCATATATACTAGGAAATCTTACCGGTAAAATGGTGTACATATGTGGTGATTTTAATATAGATCTATTACACTGTGAAGAACAAACTGAGTCGAAACATTTCCTTGATCAAATGTTCAGTTCTGGACTGTAGCCCTTGATCACCAGACCAACAAGAATAACAGCCACAACTATAATAGATAAAAAAAATCTGTTCTGAGCTATGCAGAAATAAAATGTGCGGCATTGTTTTAAGCGATGCTAAGGATCATATGCCAATTTTCTTTCTGTGTGATAATAGTACTTATGTGGCTAATATTAATGATCCAAAAGTGAAGTATAACAGAACATTAGACGATGAAGCCTTAAGCAAATTGGAACAAGACTTAAGCCATACAAACTGGGAAGAAAAAACCTTGGTTATCAAGAGGACTAAAAAATGCTTGAATTAAAAAATAACTTGTACTTAGTATTTTTAAAAAGAAGGTCATTAACAGAAAGTCGCTACAAAAACAAGTTAACAAAAATCTTGCGTATTGAAAAAAGAACTATTATAGACAGAAACTCGAAGAGTGTAAGACCAACACTATTGAAACGTGGAACATTCTTAACATTATAATTGGCAAAAGAAAGTCGCAAGCAAAATATTCAAATGAATTCATTGTTGATATCGATCGAGTAACATTAGACAATGAATAAATTGCTAATCATTTCAATAACTTCTTTGTTAATATAGGTACAATCTTATCTAACAGTATAGAGCCCTGCCAGGGAACACAACCAACTGACTTTCTACAAAAACAGGTATCACAGTCAATGTATATGTATCCCGGTACTGAGAAAGAAGTAACCGAAATTGTGTCAGGTTGCAAAAGTAAGACTTCGTACGGACACGACGAAATCAGCATGAAAACTGTTAAACATGCATGTAATAAAGCAAATTGTAAGACCTTTAACCTATATCTTTAACGGATCATTAATCACCGGAATATTTCCAAATGACATGAAAACAGCAAAAGTTATTCCTGTTTTTAAATCAGGAGATCGTCTCAAATTTTCCAACTATAGACCTATATCACGCTATACCAATCACTTGTTGAACAATATATGTCTTAATTATTGCCGTCTAGACTCAGAAAACTATCTCTGCTACAAAAAAGCTATACGAATAATTTATAGCCTTGATTACCATGGTCATACATCTGCATTTTTTTCACTGCTCAAAAATTCTTAAACTTGAAGATTTAATTACACATAGGACTATGGTTATGGTTATAACCATGATACCAGACAATCTAAACTATTTTATGTTAAAAAAACGATCGAACACCACCCATAGACTACTGTCAATTACTGTCAGAGGTATACACATATGCAACGGTTTAGCAAGTGATATAACATAGTTGCCAAGTTTGCAACAATTTAAGAACAGATTAAAGTCGACGTTATTTTCTACGTATTTATGAACAGTTAACAACAACAAAACATTATTGTTGCTTCGTATCAATCTTGTAACTTTTACTATAACTACTACGCATTTTAGTTGAAAAGGGCATAGCGCTTTGCAAGTCATATGACTTCTGCTATGTCCCTTTAACAACAGCAGCGATTCACCAATCATGAAATTGTATTATATTGTATTGTCGTTACCATTATGTATTGTATTATTTCCCATACTATGTTGTATATTCCTGTGTTGTTGAATAAACTTTCATTCATTCATTCGAACTGTCTCCAACTGAACCCCAAGAAAACTAAGTAAATGGTCATTGACTTCCGCAAATTGCAACATGACCCGCCTACACTATCTATCATCGGAGAGGTACTTAGAGAGAGACGACCTAGGCGTCGAAAAACTAAGAAAATGTTGTGTGTAGGACAATAAATCATCTCTTCTTTAAATCCACAGTCCATTCACTCGTGTGAGTGCTGCTAGATCGCGTAATATGGTCAGTCAGCAAAACCATTGGCACGACACTCCCAACAGTGAATGAACTTTACGAAATGTGTGATAAAAAAGACAAGGGACATCTTGAAGGACACCTATCACCCACTGCTCGAATTTTACTAAGTTGCATAATCTGGTTGTAGATACATATCCGAAAGAACACGCACGATCCGTTACTGTAACACTTTTCTTCCAACTTCTGTTAGGCTGCTAAACGCGAAATCGCGGAGATGAAAGTGATCAGGGAGGAGGAGGTGATACAATTGTTTGAAAGTGATACATGATATATTGGAAAGTTAAGAGATTCGCTAACACTGGTCAAAGCGGTTTACCCTTAACCCGTCTTCGAGCGGCTCATTTAAAATACCATTTAATACAACTGAACGGTACAAAGAATCCAAAACATCATTCAAAAAACCATTCAGATACCATTCAAATACCCTTGGCCATAATACCCCCTAGGACCATTCAAGTACCAATCAAATACCATTCAATAACCAATGGTATTTGAATGCTATTTGTTTGTAAGGGTAGTTCTTCTAAACAGGTAAAAAGGTCATATCTACTCACAAGGTAGTCACACTGTTCGTGTACAAACAGTCTGACCACTACGACACACACACAAAAGCATAGCAGGCAAATGTTTCCTAGGTGGCTGAATCAGTAATACACTTTGCAAAATGTTGACGCCATCTCTTATTGTTCCGTTCAAAAGTTATAATCTAAGGCTTCTTGTTTGAGGCGTCTTCAAAAAAACAGTTTACCCGTATTCAGCTTATTTGGTTTGCATAATTTAGCTGCAAGTCTTTCTGGTATTGTTGGTTGATATGTACTTACGTCGGAAGGTTGAACGCGGTGGATCAATGCAAAATCACAAATCTATTAATCCAACTGCTTCTTCTTCACACATCTGCTCTACTAGAGCGTTGATTGCCATCCTCTTGCAGTGTATATGTGTTGCTCCCCTTCCTCCCATTACTGGCAAGATTCCAGAGAGAATAATTTGTTCAACTCTTGTCTTCTTCAGTTTCCCTACCATCTGTCTGTATATCTGCATTATCCTAGTTGTCCCTTCCCTGTCTGCATTGTTCGTCCCTACATGTACTAATATAGATCCTCCCTGGCCATGTCCCAATGTGTTCCCTACTCATCCAGTCACGTGCTCTATCCTAGCCGTCGGAAGCCAAGTAACAACATTTTCTCCCTTGCTTAATGTCTTGTCTGTCTTTCGCAAAACGGAGTCGCCCATAAATACCGTTTCTGTTCTCTTTGCCCCTGCCGCTTTCTCTGTTGTTCCTATCTTTCCTGTCTCTGTTCTTCCTGTCATCATCCCTGTTATTGACTTTCCTTTCGATATATCGACTATCACTACCTTTCTTCCCTTCTTCTCTCCTCCGTCACACATACTTCTCTCCTCTCCTGTCCCGTTTTCCCTCCCTCCTTCTCTGCTGTCACCTTCCTTCATGTCATGTTTTCTGTTGTTCTTTCTCCATTTGTTTTCCTTGCAATCACCTTCCCTCCTCCCAATCTCTTTCCTCATTCTTCTTGTCACTGCATTCTCTCCCTGTCAGCGTTCTCTATTCCATCCGTCTCTTTGGTCATTCTCATCTTCATTCACTTCACAATATCGGATAAGAGAAGACTGGACGAAATGGGAGTTGAGGTTGGAGTGAAGGAAAATTTTAAGAAGAAATTGGTGAGGAGTATGTTGAAATGGACCAGACATGTGGACATAATTGGAGATAAACATTTGGCAAAGAGAGCAGATGTCCAAAAGTGGAATGGAAAAGGGAGACGAGAAAGACTGATAATGCGATGGGAGGGCTGCGTTATGAGAGATCTGGGAAGCGTGGGAGGAGCATGTAATGTCGTGAACAGACAGCACCACAGAGTATTAGTTTGTATTGACAGTCTCTGTGGTAATGCCATTTTGATTGACCAAAGTAACAGTAATCAGAGCTGCCTCAATCATTACGGAAATTTACCTCAGATTACACCATTTTGGAAACTCTCCTGTCTTTTTACTGCACCATGCATGGTTACCTATCGAGAATATATCGGCAATTAGTCAGGACAATTTAGTCACAAGAAATAATGTCTTCCAACTCAAGAGGACCCCTCGATGACTATTTCCAGTGTTGCCGGATTGACCTGAAACAGAAGACAACATCACAAATGTGTCCAGGCTATAGATAAAGGATATACTTGTTGCGATTTGATGTAAGGGTATATTGCCTCCCTTCACCAACTCCATTCAACCACCACCCTCACCCCGGACGAAGGGTCATTACGGAAATTATTTTGATTAAATAGGCAGCCCTGCAATATAGTACAAAAGACTTCAATGCCTCTTGGCCCATTTTCCCCCACATCCAAAACGATGTTTGCCTGTCCAGCTGGGTGGATAAGTCTAGCTGAAGTTATGACTTCATGTCAGTTTTTTCAGTGGCCAAGGTTAATGATGTTGTCTGTGGTTGAAGTTGACTAACATCGGTAACGAACCCTCCAACTGTTGGATTAAGGGAGACGATTTCACTGACTAGGCTTTGCCCCTGTTCAATCTGTCATATAAATGAACAATGGCATTCCAGTGATGGGATTGGTATGTTGGGATTGTAAGAAAATGCAGCTTTTGTGCAGCAGTTGCAGTTTCGCTGAATGCTTCAAAAGAAGTCGAAAGTGGTGATAGCCTGTATAGATCAGCTGGGACAAAGTGTGATAGATTGCAACTTGCAAGCAGTGAACATTGGATAATAACTGAAATATTTACTTTCCTGCTGTTTCACTGACAGTTTGTGACTATTAATTTTGTTTTCCAGCAGGTTGTTCTCACTCATCCATCCCGGACCCTGAAGAGGAAACCGTGTCAGAGGAAGACTACTAAAGTCTAAAACATGGATGCGACTCAGTTCCTCTCACAAGATGTAATATCTGCCCGAAGAGATCCAGTACTAGGGCTGTTCAAAGGGTGCACGTATTTTGCCATCTGCACTGACACCAGTAGACAGTTAGCATGCAAGCAAGTGAACTCTTCTTGCTCTCCCATTTGTATCTGAAGGCCAGGTTGGGTCTGACTCGATGCAAGGTTTTGATATTTGTATTCTCTAGTCTTTCACTATAGTTTTAACAAGTTTTCGCTCGCACTCCACTCCTCTCTCCACTCATTCAACCTCACCGTCCACTCGTCTCTCCACTCACTCAACCTCACCGTCCACTCCTCTCTCCACTCATTCAACCTCACCGTCCACTCCTCTCTCCACTCATTCAACCTCACCGTCCACTCCTCTCTCCACTCATTCAACCTCACCGTCCACTCCTCTCTCCACTCATTCAAACTCACCGTCCACTCCTCTCTCCACTCATTCAACCTCACCGTCCACTCCTCTCTCCACTCATTCAATCTCACCGTCCACACCTCTCTCCACTCACTCAACCTCACCGTCCACTCCTCTCTCCACACATTCAACCTCACCGTCCACTCCTCTCTCCACTCATTCAACCTCACCGTCCACTCCTCTCTCCACTCATTCAACCTCACCGTCCACTCCTCTCTCCACTCACTCAACCTCACCGTCCACTCCTCTCTCCACTCACTCAACCTCACCGTCCACTCCTCTCTCCACTCATTCAACCTCACCGTCCACTCCTCTCTCCACTCATTCAACCTCACCGTCCACTCCTCTCTCCACTCATTCAACCTCACCGTCCACTCCTCTCTCCACTCACTCAACCTCACCGTCCACTCCTCTCTCCACTCACTCAACCTCACCGTCTACTCCCTCTCCACTCACTCAACCTCACCTTCCACTCCCTCACCACTCACTCAACCTCATCGTCCACTCCTCTCTCCACTCACTCAACCTCACCGTCCACTCCTCTCTCCACTCACTCAACCTCATCGTCCACTCCTCTCTCCACTCATTCAACCTCACCGTCCACTCCTCTCTCCACTCACTCAACCTCATCGTCCACTCCTCTCTCCACTCACTCAGCCTCACCTTCAACTACCTCACCACTCACTCAACATCACCGTCCACTCCTCTCTCCACTCACTCAACCTCACCGTCTACTCCCTCTCCACTCATTCAACCTCACCGTCCACTCCCTCTCCACTCACTCAACCTCACCGTCCACTCCCTCTCCACTCATTCAAACTCACCGTCCACTCCTCTCTCCACTCACTCAACCTCACCGTCCACTCCCTCTCCACTCATTCAAACTCACCGTCCACTCCTCTCTCCACTCATTCAACCTCACCGTCCACTCCTCTCTCCACTCATTCAACCTCACCGTCCACTCCCTCTCCACTCACTCAACCTCAACGTCCACTCCTCTCTCCACTCACTCAACCTCACCATCCACTCCTCTCTCCACTCATTCAACCTCACCATCCACTCCTCTCTCCACTCATTCAACCTCACCGTCCACTCCTCTCTCCACTTATTCAACCTCACCATCCACTCCTCTCTCCACTCATTCAACCTCACCATCCGCTCCTCTCTCCACTCATTCAACCTCACCGTCCACCCCTCTCTCCACTCACTCACTCAACCTCATCGTCCACTCCTATCTCCACTCATTCAACCTCACCGTCAACTCCCGCTCCACTCACTCAACCTCACCGTCCACTCCTCTCTCCACTCATTCAAACTCACCGTCCATTCCCGCTCCGTTCACTCAACCTCACCGTCCACTCCTCTCTCCAGTCACTCAACCTCACCGTCCACTCCCTAACCACTCACTCAACCTAACCTCACTGTTCAATCCCTCACCACTCACTCAACCTCACCGTCCACTCCACTCA
>JAODUO010000653.1:200000-245000 GCA_025642075.2 Ridgeia piscesae | reverse complement strand
TACTATGACTCCACAATACCATGACTCCACAATACCATGACTCCACAATACTATGACTCCACAATACTATGACTCCACAATACCATGACTCCACAATACTATGACTCCACAATACTATGACTCCACAATACTATGACTCCACAATACTATGACTCCACAATACTATGACTCCACAATACTATGACTCCACAATACTATGACTCCACAATACCATGACTCCACAATACTATGGCACCACAATACTATGACACCACATTACTATGACTCCACAATATTATGGCACCACATTACTATGACACCACAATATTATGGCACCACATTACTATAGGACCATATTACTATGGCACCACAATAATATGGCACCACAATACTATGACACCACATTACTATGATGCCACAATATTATGGCACCAAAATACTATGACACCACATTACTATGATGCCACAATATGATGGCACCACATTACTTTGACACCACAATATTATGGCACCACATTACAATAGCACCACATTAATGTGTCACCACAATACTATGGCACCACAATACTATGACACCACATTACTATGATGCTACAATATTATGGCACCACATTATTATGACACCACAATATTATGGCACCACAATACTATGACACCACATTACTATGACACCACAATACTATGGACACAATACTATGACACCACATTACTATGATGCCACAATATTATGGCACCACATTACTATGACACCACAATATTATGGCACCACAATACTATGACACCACATTACTATGACACCACAATACTATGACACCACATTACTATGACACCACAATACTAAGGACACAATACTGTGACATTACAATATTATGACACCACAATACTATGGCACCACAATACTATGATGCCACAATACTATGAACACAATACTATGGCACCAAGAAGGGAGGGAATAGAATGGGGGACAGAAAAAGCACTGGGGTGGGGGAGGAGAGCAAGAGGGAAGGGAGGAAATGAGGAGAGGGAGGGAGAGATGACAAGGGAGCAAGGAAGGAAGGAAGGAGAGATATAGGTGGAATTGGGAGGGATAGGTGAAGAGGATGGAGATAAATGAGATAGAAGGGGAGATAGAGACAGAGGGAGGGAGGAAGGAATGGAGGGGGAGGAGAGGGAGTTGAGGGTGGCAGGATCATTAACAGAAGGGAAACTAAAATCCAGAAGCAATAACAATTGTATCATTGTCACTGTGGAGAATCACAAAGCAACTAACAGAGGACGTGACCTTGTGACTGAAGCCACTAACAGAGGACGTGACCTTGTGACTGAAGCAACTAACAGAGGACGTCACCTTGTGACTGAAGCAACTAACAGAGGACGTGACCTTGTGACTGAAGCAACTAACAGAGGACGTGACCTTGTGACTGAAGCCACTAACAGAGGACGTGACCTTGTGATTGAAACAACTAACAGAGGACATCACCTTGTGACTGAAGCAACTAACAGAGGACGTGACCTTGTGATTGAGGCAAATAACAGAGGACGTCACCTTGTGACTGAAGCAACTGACAGAGGACGTGACCTTGTGATTGAAACAACTAACAGAGGACGTGACCTTGTGACTGAGGCAAATAACAGAGGACGTCACCTTGTGACTGAAGCAACTAACAGAGGACGTGACCTTGTGACTGAAGCAACTAACAGAGGACGTCACCTTGTGACTGAAGCAACTAACAGAGGACGTGACCTTGTGACTGAAGCAACTAACAGAGGACGTGACCTTGTGACTGAAGCAACTAACAGAGGACGTCACCTTGTGACTGAAGCAACTAACAGAGGACGTCACCTTGTGACTGAAGCAACTGACAGAGGACGTCACCTTGTGACTGAAGCAACTAACAGAGGACGTCACCTTGTGACTGAAGCAACTGACAGAGGACGTCACCTTGTGACTGAAGCAACTAACAGAGGACTTGTCACCCAGGTTGTGACTGAAGCAACTGACAGAGGACGTCACCTTGTGACTGAAGCAACTAACAGAGGACGTCACCTTGTGACTGAAGCAACTAACAGAGGACGTCACCATGTGACTGAAGCAATTAAGAGGACGTCACCTTGTGACTGAAGCAACTAACAGAGGACGTCACCTTGTGACTGAAGCAATTAACAGAGGACGTCACCTTGTGACTGAAGCAACTGACAGAGGACGTCACCTTGTGACTGAAGCAATTAACAGAGGACGTCACCTTGTGACTGAAGCAACTAACAGAGGACGTCACCTTGTGACTGAAGCAATTAACAGAGGACGTGACCTTGTGACTGAAGCAACTGACAGAGGACGTCACCTTGTGACTGAAGCAATTAACAGAGGACGTGACCTTGTGACTGAAGCAACTAACAGAGGACGTCACCTTGTGACTGAAGCAATTAACAGAGGACGTGACCTTGTGACTGAAGCAACTAACAGAGGACGTCACCTTGTGACTGAAGCAACTAACAGAGGACGTCACCTTGTGACTGAAGCAACTAACAGAGGACGTCACCTTGTGACTGAAGCAACTAACAGAGGACGTGACCTTGTGACTGAAGCAACTAACAGAGGACGTCACCTTGCGACTGAAGCAACTAACAGAGGACGTCACCTTGTGACTGAAGCAACTAACAGAGGACGTCACCTTGTGACTGAAGCAACTAACAGAGGACGTCACCTTGTGACTGAAGCAACTAACAGAGGACGTCACCTTGGGACTGAAGCAACTAACAGAGGACGTCACCTTGTGACTGAAGCAACTAGCAGAGGACATGACACTGTGACTGAAGCAACTAACAGAGGACGTCACCTTGTGACTGAAGCAACTAACAGAGGACGCCACCTTGTGACTGAAGCAACTAACAGAGGACGTGACCTTGTGACTGAAGCAACTAACAGAGGACGTGACCTTGTGACTGAAGCAACTAACAGAGGACGTGACCTTGTGACTGAAGCAACTAACAGAGGACGTCACCTTGTGACTGAAGCAACTAACCGAGGACGTGACCTTGTGACTGAAGCAACTAACAGAGGACGTCACCTTGTGACTGAAGCAACTGACAGAGGACGTCACCTTGTGACTGAAGCAACTGACAGAGGACGTCACCTTGTGACTGAAGCAACTGACAGAGGACGTCGCCTTGTGACTGAAGCAACTGACAGAGGACGTCGCCTTGTGACTGAAGCAACTGACAGAGGACGTCGCCTTGTGACTGAAGCAACTGACAGAGGACGTCACCTTGTGACTGAAGCAACTGACAGAGGACGTCACCTTGTGACTGAAGCAACTGACAGAGGACGTCACCTTGTGACTGAAGCAACTGACAGAGGACGTCACCTTGTGACTGAAGCAACTGACAGAGGACGTCACCTTGTGACTGAAGCAACTGACAGAGGACGTCACCTTGTGACTGAAGCAACTGACAGAGGACGTCACCTTGTGACTGAAGCAACTGACAGAGGACGTCACCTTGTGACTGAAGCAACTGACAGAGGACGTCACCTTGTGACTGAAGCAACTAACAGAGGACGTCACCTTGTGACTGAAGCAACTAACAGAGGACGTGACCTTGTGACTGAAGCAACTAACAGAGGACGTCACCTTGTGACTGAAGCAACTAACAGAGGACGTCACCTTGTGACTGAAGCAACTAACAGAGGACGTCACCTTGTGACTGAAGCAACTAACAGAGGACGTCACCTTGTGACTGAAGCAACTAACAGAGGACGTCACCTTGTGACTGAAGCAACTAACAGAGGACGTCACCTTGTGACTGAAGCAACTAACAGAGGACGTCACCTTGTGACTGAAGCAACTAACAGAGGACGTCACCTTGTGACTGAAGCAACTAACAGAGGACGTCACCTTGTGGCTGAAGCAACTAACAGAGGACGTCACCTTGTGGCTGAAGCAACTAACAGAGGACGTCACCTTGTGGCTGAAGCAACTAACAGAAGACGTCACCTTGTGACTGATGCAACTGACAGAAGACGTCACCTTGTGACTGAAGCAACTGACAGAGGACGTCACCTTGTGACTGAAGCAACTGACAGAGGACGTCACCTTGTGACTGAAGCAACTGACAGAGGACGTCACCTTGTGACTGAAGCAACTAACAGAGGACATCACCTTGTGACTGAAGCAACTAACAGAGGACGTCACCTTGTGACTGAAGCAACTAACAGAGGACGTCACCTTGTGACTGAAGCCACTAACAGAGGACGTGACCTTGTGACTGAAGCAACTAACAGAGGACGTCACCTTGTGGCTGAAGCAACTAACAGAGGACGTCACCTTGTGGCTGAAGCAACTAACAGAGGACATCACCTTGTGACTGAAGCAACTAACAGAGGACGTCACCTTGTGACTGAAGCAACTAACAGAGGACATCACCTTGTGACTGAAGCAACTAACAGAGGACATCACCTTGTGACTGAAGCAACTGACAGAGGACGTCACCTTGTGACTGAAGCAACTAACAGAGGACATCACCTTGTGACTGAAGCAACTAACAGAGGACGTCACCTTGTGACTGAAGCAACTAACAGAGGACGTCACCTTGTGACTGAAGCCACTAACAGAGGACGTGACCTTGTGACTGAAGCAACTAACAGAGGACGTCACCTTGCTGAAGCACTGAAATTAGGCAACTAACAGAGGACGTCACCTTGTGGCTGAAGCAACTAACAGAGGACGTCACCTTGTGGCTGAAGCAACTAACAGAGGACATCACCTTGTGACTGAAGCAACTAACAGAGGACGTCACCTTGTGGCTGAAGCAACTAACAGAGGACGTCACCTTGTGGCTGAAGCAACTAACAGAGGACATCACCTTGTGACTGAAGCAACTAACAGAGGACATCACCTTGTGACTGAAGCAACTAACAGAGGACGTCACCTTGTGGCTGAAGCAACTAACAGAGGACATCACCTTGTGACTGAAGCAACTAACAGAGGACGTCACCTTGTGACTGAAGCAACTAACAGAGGACGTCACCTTGTGACTGAAGCCACTAACAGAGGACGTCACCTTGTGACTGAAGCAACTAACAGAGGACGTCACCTTGTGACTGAAGCAACTAACAGAGGACGTCACCTTGTGGCTGAAGCAACTAACAGAGGACGTCACCTTGTGGCTGAAGCAACTAACAGAGGACGTCACCTTGTGACTGAAGCAACTAACAGAGGACGTCACCTTGTGGCTGAAGCAACTAACAGAGGACGTCACCTTGTGGCTGAAGCAACTAACAGAGGACATCACCTTGTGACTGAAGCAACTAACAGAGGACATCACCTTGTGACTGAAGCAACTAACAGAGGACATCACCTTGTGACTGAAGCAACTAACAGAGGACATCACCTTGTGACTGAAGCAACTAACAGAGGACGTCACCTTGTGGCTGAAGCAACTAACAGAGGACGTCACCTTGTGGCTGAAGCAACTAACAGAGGACATCACCTTGTGACTGAAGCAACTAACAGAGGACATCACCTTGTGACTGAAGCAACTAACAGAGGACATCACCTTGTGACTGAAGCAACTAACAGAGGACGTCACCTTGTGACTGAAGCAACTAACAGAGGACATCACCTTGTGACTGAAGCAACTAACAGAGGACGTCACCTTGTGACTGAAGCAACTAACAGAGGACATCACCTTGTGACTGAAGCAACTAACAGAGGACGTCACCTTGTGACTGAAGCAACTAACAGAGGACATCACCTTGTGACTGAAGCAACTAACAGAGGACGTCACCTTGTGGCTGAAGCAACTAACAGAGGACATCACCTTGTGACTGAAGCAACTAACAGAGGACGTCACCTTGTGGCTGAAGCAACTAACAGAGGACGTCACCTTGTGGCTGAAGCAACTAACAGAGGACATCACCTTGTGACTGAAGCAACTAACAGAGGACGTCACCTTGTGGCTGAAGCAACTAACAGAGGACATCACCTTGTGACTGAAGCAACTAACAGAGGACATCACCTTGTGACTGAAGCAACTGACAGAGGACGTCACCTTGTGACTGAAGCAACTAACAGAGGACGTCACCTTGTGACTGAAGCAACTAACAGAGGACGTCACCTTGTGACTGAAGCCACTAACAGAGGACGTGACCTTGTGACTGAAGCAACTAACAGAGGACGTCACCTTGTGGCTGAAGCAACTAACAGAGGACGTCACCTTGTGGCTGAAGCAACTAACAGAGGACATCACCTTGTGACTGAAGCAACTAACAGAGGGTTTGCTGTTTGTTGAATTAGTCAACTCAGTCATTGGTGTTACTTATAATTTAATATTTTGAAAAGCATAACATATCCACAGCCCTTCTAAAACGTAATGATGACCTGTACCTGAAGGAATCAACAGCTTAATAATTAGTATTATTAAAAATCACCTTTTGCACAGATTGCCAAACCAAACATGTCTGTTTTATGTTTTATCAACTGTTAAACATTACCAAGGTAATTATGAAAATAATTAAGTAATTTTCAAGTGTAAAGTTGGTAGCTGTGCACATATGGTTGCCTGTGATATAAATAGGCAGACGGTAATTACAACATTCTTTCTTCATTATAAAAAATAAAGATCTTAATGATAATTTTTTTACAAAACTAGTTCTTTGAAATTCACACACAGAGCCTATCTATGATTACAAGTCTTACTCAAAAAAACACATGAGAAAGAACAGGTAATCAATATTTCTCTGGCATTCTCCACGTGATGTCTCTGGAGAGAGCATTACTTTCATTTCCTGACAGCCTTGTTAATGGTTTATTAGTTTTATCCACAAAATAATGATTCAGGTTAACTTACTTACTTGCTTCCTCTTTGTTGAAACAAGGGTTCCCAGCAAACAACGACCTGTGATTTCACATGTTCTGTAAGTGAATTCAATTGGCTCAATTCACATGTTTCCATACGTGAATTCACTGGATTCTGTGAACAAATTTGGTGTGTCGACACGTGTTTACCCTGAAATCACAAGTTTTTCACGTGATGACACGTACCAGTGAAACCGTACCAATTCTGACCCAGTACGACTCGTGTCAAACTCATTCAAAACTCGTGACAAGGAGCAGAACACATGTATTCACGTGAATACACATGAAAACAGGTACTGGTAAAGCGGTACCAATTATGAACCAGTACGACACGTGCCAACTGGTTCAGAAATGGTTACTTGTTTGCTGGGTTCTCCACTTGCCCCTGTCTGCAGCCTGGCCCCACTTTAGGGGCAGTTGCTTGAGTTGTTTCTAGTCTTCCTCCAGGTTTTCTTGGGTTGTCCACATTTCTTTTCCTACTGGTGTCAATGTAAGTGCTGATTTGCAAATGTTGTCACCTTTCTTTCTTAAAACACAACTGGTCCATATTCTAGTGACAAGTATTTTGTTTTGTCTGGTAATACAGAACAGTTGCTATCTTGATTTTTATTGCCAGAATATTCTCATATTTTGAAGCCATTTGTGTTGTAGCCTGAAGGTGGAAACAGTCTGAGGTAAAGTTCTGTCCCACGCCAGCATTCTGGGTCATAGGGAAGAGTGGCGAGGACACAACTTTGGTGTAGGTTCCATTTTGTTCTTCTATAACTTCTTATCATTATGGCGTGTTATATCACACATGCACTGTTGTTTGTTGCAGTCTTAACATTCTGTCTTGATAAAACAGAACGAGAGCGCTCCTTTCAATTAGCACAAAAAACAAGAAGATTTTGTCTGCATAATCATATGCCCATATGACGCCTGCCATGATAAATGGTTCATATCTGACTAATGACCTTCAAACGTGTTCACATTTCAATGCATAACTACTGATTTAAATGGCAAAAAAATCCTAGAAAGTTGGTATCATATCAGTCGCTGACACTATATATTCATGTATGGAGTGAAACAATTACGTATCCCTATCAGCGGCCACGAAGTGAGGGACTGAATCACTTATCCAAGTGTTGACAGTAGTGCTTGCTCCTATCTGCCTGTAGTTATCAGCTGTGGCCTGTAAACATTCCACTCAGTAGCTGGTCACATAAATATATTCCCACTGTCATAAACAACATTGTGATGTGATAGTTTGAAAGGACTTCTGCTGCTGATGTTAGCAAACTGCAGTGCTGCTTTGTTTATTCTGCTTTAATTAGCTCCTATATTGTTTTAACTGATAAACAGTGCAGTACACAGTTTGAACTTACAGTATATTCAAATCATAAATGTTTTCTTATAATTATTACTGTTTATTGTGACTATAGGATATGTTTACAGTATGTAATAGTACTTGTCCATGGTGGATGTTGTCTGGGCTCCACAATATGTGACCAACATTGCAAAATGAGACGCTTCATGATAACATTTGTTATGAGCAAAAACACTAGTAAACAGATTTTTTTTAAGTTTACAGAAGTTTTGAGCAGTCTCATATTTCTATTAAAATCAGGTTGTCATCATTGCAAGCAATTATTAATTCATGACATTCAAGTGTCCATTGTATAGAGGTTTACTATGTATAAGTGTCCACTGTATGCAGGTGTCCACTATAGAGAGGTTTCATATAGACAGGTGTCCATTAAGGCATTGTACACAGTACACACAATGGAGACTTTGCAGTCACTCAAAAAACAACACAAATCTTCATAATAAAAAGTATAAATTTTATTTCCTCTTGAACACTTTAAATGCGTAACCTACATTTTCTACATGCGCAAGGTAAATGACAGCTTGACCACTGGTCAGCAGGAACTACTTATTCGGTCGACAAGACGCCTTACTAAATATGAATATCCGGAAATAGGAAATGGCTGAAACATCCACTGCTATGAAATAGATCCCTTTAAAAAATAAAAATTATGTATCATTTGTAAATGTGTAGCCATCACTGTTTTGTACACCTGCAAACCGATTCCCCAAACATTAAATGTTGGAAATTTACCAGCTTTCAAATATACTAATTCGTCGCCTAAACTGACAAAAACTGTACATTTGTTAGAATGTTATACAGCCACATAAGCATCACAGCTGACCCTCAAAGTTACGAGGTTTGACTCTTATTGTAAATTCATGACTTCATGTTACATAGACATGATCCTGTCTACCAACAATTCAATTCTAAAACATAATTTGACTGCTTGATATAAATATGTGTATATATACACATATATATATATTCATCACATTTATCACCATGTTTGCTGAATGGCGAGAATGATATATATACATATATGTGTTGCATATATCGTTCTCGCCATTCAGCAAGCAATGTAGTAGTCATGATAATTAATGTGAATCATTCAAATTATATATTATTCAGGTAGTCATTATACTACAATACAGGCTGCATGTACCCAGTAATATTACACATATATATATAATGCTATATTTATAGCATTAGTTTACAATAGCAAACTCTGTAGTACCTTTAATAATTGTTTTAATGCCAGTCCCATGTCAAGTTTTGGAACAATGCAGACGGCTTAGAAAATGGCCTGGCAAGAATTGATAAATGAACAACATTGCCAACTACAGCTTTGTAAACATCTGTCAAAACCACCCGATGTATAATCATAAGTAGCAAACTCCACACAACATTCTCCGACACAAGATTAATTTACAAACATCACTGTACGGAAGCATGGTCTACGGTATCATATTATGTTATACAAGCGCAAAACTATACAAAAATTACGTCTTCTTTCACACATAGTATGTAAATCACCGATAGAGAGATCAGGGTTTGTTGTCATGGTTACAGGACCTGCTATGGGTTTGCCTTACAAAATGTTTCAGCAGACACTAAACTGCAAGGTTTTTATTGGTATTTTTTTGTCCCATTCCATGACCATATTAGGTCGCCCTATAAAACAAGGGCGACACCAAATCACCCATAGCTGTGTGCACTGTGCAGACTAGTCATTTCAGAATTTGAAAAAAGACAGTCTACAAAAAGAACATGCAACGTCAATGAACCTTCATGTTGGCTTGTGGGCATTGAGTGACAATGTAGCAGACACTGTCAATTAAAAACTGGATTTGTCAGTCGTGTCGTGTTCTATAATTAGTTATATACATGTTACTTCATACGGGTAGATCCATGTTCAGAAAAGCAACATGGCAGCTATTGTAAATCTATAAAATGTTCATCCATGTATTACAAACACAAACATGTGCTCTCTGATTGATGGATATAGTATTCTTATAAACACACAGAAAGGAATGAGATTTAAACAAATGTTTCCGAGAATTTCAGGTGAAATTTGCATTTGTGTCAATATCTCTGACACAATCATAATGTTCACTAAGTATTGAAAAATACAACTAATGGTGACAAAGTTTGTTCACGTTGTTTAAGCTGGATCCACCAATTCATGGTAGTTATAGTTTGTTGCAGGTTCTATCATTACATGGTGAAAATATTAGAAATATCCACACAATAACGTAGAACTGCACACAATAGTGAGATCACGATTGAGATTTGCCAAATATGTCGCTTCTGGTCTAGGGCAAGACTTTGATAGAGTAAAATAAATGCAGTGGAAATACCCCCACCCCACTGATAGACAGATACAAGAATTACACAAATTTGGAAGCATGGCAGAAATACAAACTCAGCATTGTGGCTAGGAAAACAATGAGCTACACAAGTCTCGCCAAGCTATGTACACATACCAAAGTACAACACCAGCACATTGGGGCGAGCCATAGCCTAAAGATGTATTTACAACCCAATGAGATAATCTACAAAACAAAATCTACACACCACCGGGGATGAAACAGGGCCAGATCCAGAGAGGGTAGTGGGGGGGGGGGCAAAAACCACTTTGAAGCTTGCCAAAAAACCTCCATTGATGACCAAACTAAACTTGTATAGTTGGTTGTGGCACTCTGTCGGATCATGACATCAAAAAGTGATGGTGGTGTTTTTTATTGCCATAACTTTTAGATTCTTCCCACCCAAATGGGGGAACATTCTAAAGGTACAGGGGTGGTGTGTGAATGGGAAACATATAAAAAGGTCTAGGGGGACACCAAATCCAGGGCTTTGGGCAGAGGAACTGTTCTTAGTTTCTTACACATCGGGGTTGTCTCTGGAGACCCGAATCTCCCTATAGATGGTTCAGCATCACCAGGATTAGGTGATTTCTGCTCCCAATGTGAACTCTGTCTATTAACCTGGGTGTATGCTATAAGTCTGACTTAAAATTAACTCTTGGATCGGATATTTTCAAAATATGAATAAGCAAAGGAAGAGATGATAGGCAGGTTCTCAGCAAATGACTAAACATAACTCACAATACCACCTGACAGGATTCAACCATAGAAGTGAAATTCATTTTAAAATGTACCTATACATCGGGAAAAGACCCTTAAATTGCATAATTCACAATACAACCTGACAGGATTCAATCATAGATGTGAAACTTCATTTAAAAATGTACCTTTACATTGGAAAAAACCCTTAAATTCCTTATAAAACCAATATTTAGAGACACATCGCCAAACCACGTACAAAATTCCACTATGACTTTCAGGAACGCATCAACCTCAGCTGTCGCATTCGGTTTTTAAGACTTTAAAACTTTACATCTAAACAACATTTCTAAGCATGCTCGCGGCCATTTGAAATTTGATCGACACACGAAAAGAAAGCAACGGTAGGTTTACAAAATGTAAACTTCACAAACCACATTAGTGTACAATATTTACAGCACATGGTAGTTTCTAATCCTAACCTCACCTGAACATACATTTGGACATGTCAAGATGACGTTGACACAATCTCCTTTTTGGAGACACAAACAAGATGACAACCTTTGGTCCCTCACAGGTACAACTGAGTTGACACTTGTGTGTGACTTTACACCCTCTGGACACTGACAGGACACTTGATGTTAAACCAGAGTCACATGTATAGTGGGCATATTACTTGATAAATGTCCAACACAACTTACGTCCATGCAAACTGTGTATTTTGAACAGCATGTTCCATCTATTCACAAAGATCCCATCTTTGAATGGAGCCACATATCCTTCAGCTACTACTCTGACACTGGACTGGAGCTGGACATTTGTCCTTAATTGTTTTTTTGTCGGCTTGTGGCAAGAGTCCAGTGCATCAGGTGAACATTTGCTCTCTCGTGAGGAAGAAATATCCAGTTATTTCTGCAAGTCTCTGCAGTTTATAGCGAGTTTTTCTCCATGCATCAACTCCACTGACCACACACAAGGCACACAACAATCTGATGACCTCCGTCCACCGGCAAAGAGGTCATAACCCTTTGCACAACAGGTCACGTGATGTAACTGATTCTGAGTTTGGTATCAAGGTCACAAATCCTATAATATTTGTCCACTATGGCCACGTTTGTGACCCAAAACCCGGTCATGTGATATAACTCCCACGTTCAACATCATGATCAACAGGCAATGATGATGCACCAACGTTGTCACAGCGACGGCCTCACACAGACATTTCCAAGTTCGAGCACAGCACAAACCTATTGTTCTTTGGGTCAACCAACGTTGTCGTGACGACGACCTCATACGGACGTCTCCGAGTTCAAACGCAGCACAAACTTATTGTTCTTCGGGTCGATCACCTCCTCGGTGAGGTTGAAGTGCGGCAGCTTGCGTACAGTGATCATAAGTGACACGTCACCTTGACGCAGCTGGAACAGAGTGCCGTGCTCGACATCACGACTCAGCAGCTGCTCACAGATCAGCACCCACGTCTGTGTCGCGTGGTACTCCTTGTCGTTCCACAGCACCGGGCCGTGACTGAGGTAGCGCTCAAGGAACGACTTCGGACTCATGTCGTGGCTGATGCACTGGGCGAGGTGCTGCAGAATGCCGTCCATCGTGTAGCGGGGCTGCTGGCGCGTGATCCGCAGGTACTTCTGCAGGGCACGGGCCATCGACGGGAAGATAGCCTGGGCTGATTCCTGGGGATCCATCGGGATGGCGGGACCTGGGGACAGACGGAACGGCTCATGAGGTGATGGTGTACATTCACGTTGTCAAATTTCTTGCCGGTATTGAATATAATATGCTCTAAAGTAAGTGAATTTTGTTTTACAAAAAAAGTTTTTACCGTTATTTCATTTGGTTTCTTAAGTCTTTTAAGTATAAGAATGTTGTGTGCTTATGGCTGGTTCAAATTGCTTGCTATTTTCATGATTGACAACTGCTATTGGTGTAAAACATCCTTTTTACTAGGTGGAAACACTAATTCACATACTTTGGGATTACAAGTTATCATTTCTATTCAACAACTCATTTGTAATTTTTTTTTATTATAATTATGATATTCAAATGTCACTGTAAATACAGTGGGATCTTTCACTACAGTGCTCGTGATGCCATTCTACTGTGAATTCCTATAAACCTACAGGTGTAATGATTAAATATAATACTAATTGTGATAAGGTTTTGAACGTTATATACTACCTGGGTTCAAAGTGGGTTGTGTCTGATTTTAAAATTTTAGGCTTGAAAATACATCACAAAATGGTCATCAGATGTTGCTACATGTACAAAGGAATAGCCTTAACATTTTTACCATTTTCTAAAAATTCATTATACAAATTGAATGTCAACTGGCACTGAGCAACAAGCAAATGAATCAATTTAAATTCACCTGATTTGTAATATTTATATAAATTGGCAGCTGCATAGCAAATGTAGTTTACCACATTCCAATCAGACTAACTTCACCCAAGAGATTAAACTGAAAAAATGTATTGTGTACTAAATTTCCCGAGTCGATTTAAAACACTGCATTATCTCAGGCAGAAATCCCGCAGGAAACGAACAGTTATTTACATAACAGCGTCAGAATAACACTATTGAAAAATGTGTGAAGGACCATGTGCCACTACAAATCAAGTTATCCATCCATTGGGGTGATCTAGACACTTGAGATGATTAATGAGTGTTTGGTAATAGGGGCAAGCTAGCAATGTCACAGTACAATTGCTACAGCACTGGCCCGTGTAATTGGAGATCTGGTGTTGAATCACCAAAACGCCAACTTAGACTTAGGTATGCAGGCCAATAAATACTGACTAAGAGTGAACTGTGTTTCAGTATTGTCAGTGTGCATTACTAGTGCAAAATGTACGTAGGTCTCAAAGAAAATTGCATTTAAGACTCATACCCTGTGCAGTGAAGGGCTTCGAAGTGTACACATGGTTTATAACACAGTGTTTAAATGCATACAACTCAAAGGGACAAAATGGTAATTCAAATGTTAAACTGTTGCTTTATTCTTATTAAACATTCATACAGCTCTCAGCATATGATAAATCACTGTGACAAAAATATTTTAATTATATGCTGTGATTTTTTATTTAATTAAGTATTATTACCCATATGGGTAGAGTTGGATTTCATGTGAGCAAGATTCAAGATTTAAAAGACTGTATTGTCCGTTTAAAACATCACATTAAAAGCAAAACAAATTCTTCAATTATACATTAATATGTCAGTAATAAGATTAGTGATCCATGTACAGTTGATTAAACACACTAAAATGATAATAATTCTAATCAGCACTAAACTGGGTAAAGTAAATAAAATAAGTATTTAAATAAGTACTCTAATAAATGAATAAATAAGTATGTATGCAAAAATACTAAATATATCTTATAAACATGAGTATTTATGCTTTGCCTGCAGAAACTGTAGCACAGAATTAATTAAACTTCACTGTAAACACATTTACGTTCCACATGAACAAAACCACATATTTTAACTACACGAATGATGAAAAATGTCAGATGCAAGTAAATGGACTTGGTAAACAGAACAGCCATCAGTTGTAACAGGTATGGTTTCATAAGGTGTTGAGTGGTGCTCAATTTTCACCCATTCGCTATTGCATGACCTATGTTTAGGTTGGAGGTATCTCCTCCCTATGCCTGGCACAGACAGCTGCAGTGAGTGTAGTATGATGTGTGGGGTAGATGCAGCGTGAGTGACAGCCACGGCATTTCATATAATCACAGTCTATTCTAGTCACATCTCCAATATCTCAGGCCCAGATCTCTGAGTGAGAGAAAGTCATCATATATAAATTATTTATAATGGAGAATTGTACAGATGGATGACAAATGCAAAACTCCAAAGAAGCTCTCAAAATGTTTTATTCGGATGACCACCAAAATGACTGCCTGGTAACGTTCATCCATGTTACTACTTACTACCATGAAAATAATAACCATTAAACTGTGCTTAACTGCTTAATTCCTCTGGAATTTGAGAACAGATGTGCAACATACACATTTATTAAGTGTAACTGAAATGGAGCCAGGCAAGAGCAATCACTGGAACATGGGATTTCAAGCAAATAGGGGTTGGTTGTTTTAAGTGGCTGTAGCTTCAGAAGATTTGATAGTGATAGAGAGTTGATTCTAGATTTTTGGCACAGCTAGTACACAGAAAGCGTGTTTGCCAGTATTGAGCCTAGTTTTAAGAATCGAAAGCCATTTGGGAATGGATGATCTAAGGGTCGGGGATATAAGAAAAATGCAGGAGATTAATTAACTAGGATGGTTATTATGTAGATGGGGCATGAGTTCTTTAGTCAATTACACAATATGACCACAACAAAGTCCATCATTCATGAATCAGAATGGCTTATTGAAACCTATAAATATTCCTACATGAGTCACTAATAGCACCAGACACCAGGTGTAGAATAACCAACACCAACAGCCATTTTGTTCACATTGTTTCTCTGTCAAAAGCCATCTCTTAGGAAACTGGGCCACTATGCGAAAATGATACTGCCCAAACTTTTGACATACACTTTAAGTGAGGGGTGTTTGGTAACTACCCCACCCCTGATCTTTATCCCACTCTATATCAGTTTGTACTTTGTCATATTTTTGCTCTCGTCTTGTGTTTCCTAGAACCAGGTCAACCACACTGATCACTTCAAAGAACTACCTGACACCATACAACCAACCACCACCAATAACAACAACTAACAATTAACAAGAACATAACACATACTACCTGGGTAGTCAGTAGATTTTACTGATTTAATTTTCAAACAGGAGCATATCTATCATGGTTTATCTGCCTGACAGCTATTTATTTTTTCACGATGAAATGTTTCAGAACTTTATCAATAACTTACAAGCAACATCATCAAACACTCCACAGGTTTACAGTGTTGGCCTGGATCGATAACCAATGAACATGAACTACCTGATGTCTACTGATTGTGCTCAAGCATGCAGCTCGAGTATGTGCCTACAGCATGCAAACATGACAGGCACACACAATCAGCAAGCCTGTGACAGTTGCAGCAGGAATAACATCACTGCAAAGACAGATGTCTCACAGCTGTAATTAAAAGCCAGAAAGACTTTGAGGTATGATGTAATACGCAATCAATGCTGACAACTCATGCTCAATGTGACCACCATTACTGGATGCCTTACAGGCGTTGTTGCAACAATAAATAATTTGTGACAATCACAGTTTATAAGACGACATTGTGGTCACCTAGGGGCTGTAATTTTCACTGACCACATGCATGTAAACTGCCCAGAGCTATTGAAGGAACAGTGCTAAATTCCTGTCAGTGACTGTAAATACACCAGTTAGTAACACCTCTCGACCTACACCATTTAACCCATCCATTAATTAATTCAACTACAGGCCGTGTATCATCAATTTTGTTCTATCGGGGCTCAACATAACGATCTTGGGTTCATAAATGCATTGTCTAACCTGCCGTAATTACATTTCTAATCAATCTAATTTTGTTATCTGAATAAATTGATGATTTTACACAAATGCATAACCCTTATTACTAAAACAAATCTTAAAGTTATTCAAACTTTACCAAAACAAATTCTAGCTCATGAACCTTTGCCTGTTAACTACAGCCTATATATCCCATCAACCATTCCAAAACCAAGGCAATATGAACTGCAGAATAAACCATTAGCCTTCAGTGTATTCTCACTGCTCTAGATTACAAGTTACCATGCTGCACACGTATGGTGCACGGACTGCAACTGTGCAGAGTATTGCAAAGACTGTCAGAGTGTGGAGCAGCACAGCTCTCTGTGAATACCAAGTCCAGCATACGTCTAATCACATTGCACCACTCTCAGATATTTCCACATGACAGCGACATGGCCAGAAAATGAGTCGGGGACCGCAATGAAGGATCCCAACGGAAGGACTGTGGGGAATCAATACAGATGCGAGTTTCCCGCCAATCTAATAAGAATCGCCGCACAAAATGAATACATATGAACAGTTGCCACGGAAACAACAAAATCTTTATGCGGCGGTGAACGTTCGTTGCTCGTCACTGTTGTGATAGGTGGGAACATTGATTCTATGAGGGTTGAGTCATAGGCCAGAAAGGCTGTGAACGCCTGTGATCTATATCACGAGAGGGAACTGTTGGTCATCTATCTACATTGACGGTGGCTGCTGGGTGGTGTAGAACTCTCACACCTCCTAGGCACGTTCTCGCCAGAATGCTGATGGGCTGCCAGCAGGCGCAATATGATTAGCTGCAGAAATAAATATGGAAAAACATCCCACGCTATCAAACGCAAACCAAAATTGCAAAACATATTCGGTGCCATTCTAAAAAATATGAACACATGTCTACTGCTAAGATTAAAGTTTGTTTACAGTTATCTCTTCATGTATTTAAAATTAATTTGTTATCATAATTCAGTTGGAAATACTATTCGTTTAATTAAATGTATATTTAGTTTATAGATAAAGTACACCTGAGATATATGGGTGACTCATTTTTGGAACAACATTAATTACAAGAATACAGCATATACCTAATTATAATAATTTATTATGATATACCACTAATTTGGCAAATTGTAAATCATTTCTGAATTTCAATTTGAAATTTTTTGATTACATAATTAATTTGTTTATAATTTTAATATATTTATTATTCAACTAACATTCAGGACTATAATATCAAATGCAGGTTTATGGTGTTTAAAATCCAAGACACACCATACAGACATAGTGCCCTTCGTGACAAACTGTTTCAGAGTTGCATTTTCAAACGGATTTCCTTTAAAAAAAATAATATTCTGTTTAATAATGGAGATAACTAATCGCAGTGAAATAGTCACACTACAACTCATGGTGCCACAAGACTCACCTTCCTGTTCCTGTCTGCGTTTGATGTGAGTGAATGCCTCCTCTGCTGCCACCAGTAGCCTCGCCCTACGTTTCCTCACCCTCCGTTCGTATTCCTGCTCCTCGTAGAAGCGGTCATTATGACTCGTGTCGCGGCGTCGGGCGGCTGCCGCGAAGATCGCTCGAGACCGTCCATCGGCCACCGGAGCACTCTCCCCGTCAACGTTGTAGAATTTGAACCCAGTAAGTTTCGTCTGGTACTGCGGTAGACTGTCGAGATAGGGGTTATAGATGGCGAAGTCCTTATAGTACTGTTCCAGACACCACACGGCCATTCGCTGGATGCTCAGCTGACCCACCGTGTAGCTGTGCGATTCGCCGTCCGGCGACCGTACGACCTTGATGACGTACTGCGGCTGGAGCTGTCGGATTTCGAGGAGGATGATCGCGAGATAGTGTATGAATAAGAGGGCGTCAACCAGCGAGACGGCGAACGACACGATGCTGTGATAGTCCCGCTCTAGTGGCTCGTAGATGCGGACGCCGTAGAAGAGCCAGAACGCAAACGTGAGGACGAACACGAGAAAGAGGATGAGAGCGCGGAAGATGAAGATTCTCGGCATTGTCGCTTTTGGTCGCCGGAAGAATAGTGCCCATGTGCCAACGAGAAGAATGAGGAGCTTGAAGGCGAAGCTGATGAGGATTCCCTCGCACTTCGGCCCACACGGGTCCGTGTTCCACACCCACAAGTTCAGTTTCGGCAGTATCACCATGGCGATGGGTGACACACTGGACACTATGGCGAATACGGCGGTTAGAAGTGACCCGATGTAACGAGCACAGTTGAACCCAATGCTGTCCTCCAGGTTCTTGTTTATACGCGACATGTCCTCCATCGAAAACCCGGCTTCGCTTGTCGCTCCCGTGATCGCGGTGGTTGTCTCACCCCAATTATCGTCCTGGGGGAGGATCTGGACCTCAATGCGTTCACCCTCGACATGGTTCTCATTGTCATCACCAGGATTGTCGCCGCTTCCGCCCTGGTGCATTGGGATGCTCACCGAATCTTTGTCTGTGTCATGGTCGCGACCGTACTGCCTGTCGCGGCTGTGGTGACGACTGCTGCCCCCTGTGTGCCGTGATGAGCGATGTGACCGACTGCCATGGTTCCTGTCACGCTGCGACCGCTCTGAGCGCTCGCTTCGACCCGATCGTACCGATTCCGTCTCCATGGCAACGACTCCGGACATCTCAGTTATAAGCCTTGCAACATTCTTCTAGCGAAACTGGAAGAAACAGAAGGAATAAATTAAACAACATATTCATGACAGACTGGTTATCATCAAAGCATTGAGATCATAACCTCTGACACACACGAACAAAACTAAGCATTTTCTCACTAACAAAAGCTAATGGGAGTTGGAAATTGTTAATACTTTTGTATTATATTAGTTTGTTTTTATTACTATGCTCTATCATTTATGCACTGAACATTGGGGATAAGGCTGGCTTTAAGGGCCTGATGTTTTCCTTGATTGATTGTTTCTGTACGTTTTCCACCAGGTGCTGTCTTCATTCCCCACTGCATTGGTGAACTCTGACATCTCACCGAAGATACAAATGCGTTCTACATAATGCAATATCCAGTCCTTAGGACTGTTCAAACTTCAAACTGCTCTACACTTTATGCCCTGTCAGACCTGTTCAATGGAACAACACCTTGACATATCTGGGAAGCATTCAGCCATTTTGCAATTACTGCACAAAGACTGTACATAGTTCTGCACACACAAATATTCATTATTGTTTACAACAGACAGCTGAGCAATCCAAATGTACCCAAGATGGCAGAAAGACAATTCAAACTGGTTTGCTCTCTCTCGATTGGGTCTGACACTCCTGATCCAAACCAAGTTAGATATCAACATTTCCTCATCCTCTCTCATGGATATGGGAACATTGGGAAACAGTTTAGCAAAGTTCCAACACATCCCATATAGATGGTATACATCTACAGCTTCAGAAATGAACACCACAAGGTCTACTATTGGAGGTGAGCCTGAGTGAAAGACACAGTGGAGTCTGGATGTATCCCACAGAGGTGTCGTGTATCGGGTGGTTTTGGTAACAAATATATTCGTGCCACTGCTGGTTTCGTAATCAAAACTCAGTACGATGTAAACGGCACAGGGCTGTTCTCATCAACACCTGTTTAGAATGCTAACGAATATACCGCAAAAACAGAAATGTTACAATGAGACAAGTGCAGTCCATGAGATCGGGTACCTATCTTACAATGCGACATGTGCAGTCCATGAGATCGGGTACCTACCTTATCTAATTATATTTTATGAATCTGTTGTTAAAAAAACACTTTAAATAAAGGTCGTGATTTTAATTTTTTACTGGTGTACCATTTATTTCATGCCGAATGTTGTCATAATGATAAGGTTGATTATTCTATACTAGAATCTGCTCTACAAAAGTCACAAACCTTGATGCTGAAATGGTTGACCAGAATTCTCAGAAGCATCAATTCAACCCCCTTTAAATCATGAATAAAAAATGAACAAATGTTAACACAGGATTATAACATTAAATAAATCTTCTCTGCGGACCCATGAAAATTAATAATTTGAAGTGTCTTGCAAACAATTTTGAGAATGTCCCAGGCCTGGGGGTTGTCTGGTTGAATTCAGGCATTAACCACCCTGTGAAGCTACTTGTGACTACCTACCATGACACTGTCACTTTCACACGCAACAGTTTTTATAAGTAGAGTTCCAGTTGGCAAGAAAGCCAGTTATGAAAGCACCAATCTCTCAACTATCGTGAATACATTTCACAGTTCTTATCATGCCTGACTGAATTACTACACTAACAACTAATTTGTGAGAATATTACAATTGATCTCTGAACAATAAATTTAAGAAATATATATACTCTATGAAATGTGCATCGAAGTGCACTTCAAGATTACTCCATAAACAAAATGTTGGATCTTAATGATTAAACATAACAATATTTTCTGACTGAACACCTAGGCAACCTATCCCAGCGGTTAGCTTTCACATCGAGCCACCCATTGGTATTTTCTAAAACAAACTCCAACTGAGATTATCTATGAACGTCATAAATAAAACAGATGAGCTGTTCTCCCGTGAGTGCTGTGTGTATTGCAGCTAATGCGTCCCGGCAACGAGCGGTAATTGTACATAAATGCAAGAAACACATTCAGAATTCTCGTCTATTATTTATGTCCTCACGGGTTTCGTGTAAAACGCACACACTATCAGTTGCGTGTTGATATGCACACAATACCCTCCGTCCTATGTACATTCTGGGCAGATGGCTGGGACGAGACTTGAGTTATGACAGAAGGGGCGGTGTCTTTGTCTGGCCGGCCGACTCACAATGTATCACTTTGTTTCCCGACACTAGACTGTTCACATGGAAAGATAGTGGTATAAAAGGTACGATTTGAATTGGCTTCGCCCTGGTGCGGGCAAAGGAAATTCTAAACTTTGATGTCTAATCTACCCTGATGGTCCTCAAACGGAATTGTTTAAGCCGACAAAGCACGACTTTTCAGATCGTGAATCCACACTAAATCGGTGATGCCTAAAAACAATGTTGAATAAAAGGCAGGATGCAACATAAAGATGAGGGTAAATGAAAACGGAAAATAAATTAATGCAAGTATACTTGTTTTGAGCCGGACTTTATAGAGCATTAAGTGCACTGATTTAAATGTTTAAGAGTTTACTGCATGACTCTACGGGTACAGCTGCAAAAGACGGAAGAAACAGCACAGGACATTATCATGGTACAGAGTGAGACATAAAGTGTGCAAACCAATCCTACCTAACTAATTCCAGCTCATTGTTCCCAGTCTACACTCATTGGACCAACAATAGTGTTGAGTATTACATCTCCCACAGGAGGTAACACAAGGCCATCAAATGTTAACCCTTTGCCTGCCGTGCTTATTACCCAGCGCTGACATTTTGGCGTAGGAATTGGTGCACACAAGAAAAAAGAAGAAGCATGTCTGCCTGACGAGAAAGCAGCAGGGAGCAGTAATAAATCCACCCAGTATCTGCGTGACTGACATTAACAAACGCATAATATTGAATATACTATTTTTCGGTTAAAAATGTTCTGTCATTGACTTGTGGGTGTATCACGTGCAAACTTGACAACATTTGTTGAACATTTATTGGGTGAAAATGGCTAATAATTCATCAGATTCTGATGGTCACTTTGCAGTTATCTATAAATAATTACTGTACTAAAACCAACCCACATTTCATAGCGCTGCCGACTGACAAATGACATTATTTGAACCGACCTAGATAAACCATGTGTCTGGCTGTCTGCACATACATCGTGGTGACAGAAACTCTCAGCAATATTTAGAGGGTCCATATATAACTGTCTGAAACATGTGAGTATTACTAACTCAAGCACTCAACCATGGCACATGAAAAACAACAGAGAATCACACATAGAAACATATTATACCTCAGACCAGACTGCTAGACAGGAACGAGAATAGTACATTTACAGGACTAAAGAACAAATTTTAGACAATTTTTATTTTCTGTTTTTATACTAGTTGATTAGAAGCTTTTTTCATAGATGCCTCTGTAATCTTTCACTTGCAGCATTGTTCATTGCTCTATCTTGGCAGCCATCTTGAAAATTTAAATCTTCAGCCAAAACTTTTACAAAACTAAAATGTGGACAAAACTGGACATACGGAAACTATGTCTAACTTACCTAAAAGCTATTCTTATCTAAAAACAGGAAAATAGTTTTCAGACAGACACCTAAAGATACTATGACCAACTTGTGTGGGACATGTTCCTTCAAACCATAACAAGATGGAGAATGCCGCAACACCTGTGACTGTCTGGTGATCATGTCCCTGGTGTGTTCCACATCATTTCACTGTTCTCTGTCATTATTCACTCTAAAGGCAGGCGATCTGATCTCTTGGTCATTCACTGGTCACAGGCCAGTTTCCCACTCCATGACTGACCACACAGATCTGTCCAAGTGAACTAACACCTCTGATCAATGGCATCCCAGGGCAGATTGTCCAGTGGAGCAATTTGTTTAATGAAGCCTGACTAGCAGTTGGCCCTAATTATGCTTCTTTCAAGGGAGTTGTTCAGGAAAACTAATCAGGACTAAGTTGAGCTACACAGGGAGAAGACCTCTGTGACCAAAGTGATTTAGTCAACAATAGCTGCTCCACTAAAATACACAAAACTGTGAAAGGAGAAGCTTCTCAGTTTGATGACAGGTGGTGACATGCATCACTTGCCATGCAACCCGTCACCAAACCCAGGCTGGTCACCTGCATGAATACGACCACAAAGACATAATCTACACACTGGACAGCAGATTTCATTGCAAGAAGAAGTTACTTAACACCCGAGATGTTCTTGCTATACTATAAAATTATTACACAACTTGCAACTATTCTTGTTGAATCTGGTGGAAGGGAGAGAGCGACACAATTCCACTATTTGCTATTCACTTTTAATCTAAAATAACTTCACTGTGAACGTGATTGCTTCTCCTAGGCAATCATTCCTGCTGTTATCCCTGATTAATTATTCTGGTACAACTCAGTAGGACAGGGGGGTCAGGGGCTTTAGTTCACTCCTTCAACCTTCATACTAATTACTCCTTCTGCAACCTGCGAACACAAGGGGCACTTATAGTCGACTTCCTCTACATCAACAGAGTGAAACCATCACCCCTGTTGATCACATACAAACAGTAATTAAACAGTAAGAGATTCTACTTTCACCTGAGAGAATATAATCCAAGGACCCAGCGGCCAGTTTATAAAGCATTGTTAAAGTTATGCAACTACTAAGCGTTTTGTTTTGTCCAAATTCCTGTGCTTGTACAAAATCAAGTCATTAAATAAGTCTATCATTTTAGTGTAAATACTTTCTTAGCTTCTTCTTGAAACAATCCCCAGGATTTTGTCTGCCAAAAGCATTTTACTTAGAACTAGGCTATTTGAAACATTATAAAAATGCCATAAAACAGAGTCAAGATGTCAGTTACACTGACAATCTGTGACAGACTTGAAAGAAACACCTGCAGACACACACAAAGTTCTCTCTGTAAACAGTTGCAGAAAAACACCCAAGAACAGATCTGTGGGTTGCAATATTTTGCCCAATGATCTTTTGCTTAGTGGAAAAGTTAGGCAACAGTATTTTTTCATTTGTAAACAAATAATGTTGACAGTTGCAAATTTATCTATCTATCTATGGTATCAAACAAACCAAACAATTCACAATCCATGTAGTGTTCAATGAAAAGTCAAAATATAATTGTATACAAAAATGTGACTTATGTTCTACATTCCATCATGTGCTGACACTGGGAAGCCATCCATTCCATGTTATACTCTCAGTCTGTAATTAATCCAGTTTTATCCATAGGACAACTGGGAAGCCACAAAGCAAGGTGATGTGATCAAATAAACTGGAAAGGCACAAAATATGTGAACTGTGTGGACTGTTGTGCAACTTTTTTTTCTTCACAACTGTGCAAAGATTCCTTTTCCATTTTCTCATTGGTTAAAACCATTTAACACTGTTGGGCAAAAGACCTACATTCTGATGTGAAGCGTCAGATGCAATAAACCTGAGTCTGATAACATATCGCGTCAGCTCACAGTACAGAACACACAATTAAATACAGACTGGCAGCCATGCAGGGTCTGTTTGCAAGTACAGACAAATACCATACCCCCTATAAACCTACACAGACCTTGGTGTCTGGTGTCTGCATCAGCAGAGTCATGCAACCTAACCCCTCTGATCTGTGCCAATAAACCCTTTCCATAAAACACCCCACCAGACAAAGTGAACCAGTGGCATTCAGACTGGTGCAGTGGAGAGTCCCAGTAGTGCCATAAAGTTTACCCAGTTACTTAACCCCCTCCCCTGTCAACCAGTGCACAGTGCAGACTGCACTAAGTGGATTAAACCCAGTCTTCCACAGTTGGTTACCCAACAACTGATTTCGCCCCCAAAAACATTTAAGTTACCACCGTAGGCTCCTGATATTCTACAGCTGGTGGGATATATTTAATTACCCATATGCAGTATCTAAGACCCCAAAAAATTGTTTCGTAGAATTCATAATACATGTTCAGATCTGATGTGTGACTGTTTTGTACGTAGACACGTGCAAAATAATAAAACATTCCTACCAAACAGCTGCCTAAGTTACACTGTTGGACACTGTTCCTGATATTTTAACATTTGTACATAATCCTACATTTATAATTACACAAACAGTGAAATAAGACCACACAATAGAATGTTGATATGTACATCTCATCATTTTAAAACATAACTTTAATGTTTCCTATCAATCTACATTTTGAAGCCTTTCACTCTGGGCACTGTCTGTTGACCTAGGTCCCACTGACCTGACCTAAAAACAAAGGTCACAAAGACAAACACTGTGCCACGTTCTGGCTCAGTTTTGCACAGATGGTTTCAATGACTCTAAACTGGCTTCACATTGGACAGTTATAGGCTTTTATTGCAGCATTCAGCATATAATTGCCAGATGTTATTTACCTGCTCCAACCAATGCTGAAGGCAGCCAGGTGGCACATGTCTGGCCCAGTCATTAAGACTGATCGCTCACCCACTATTATACACATTACACAAACTAACTACTTTTATTCAGTCATGTAACTGCCAAGGCAAAATCATAAATTATTTATATTATTATCATAGCTTTATGCAGAGACCCGTCCAACCATCATTTGGACAGGTAAAAACCATTGTGGAGGGGTAGAAATATGGGTGGATGATGGGTAAAAAACTTTATGAGGAAAAAAAGGTGTTTGTAGTCCATTTCAATAATTTGGACCTGCATAAAGCCCTGATTATTATATACATGTATTTTAAGCAGACTTTTATATGGGGGTTTAAGTCAAACAACTAGATATGTTGCTACATAAAATGGTATATTTCATATACTTGCAACAATAACACTGGTCTAACTGTAATTATGTTGTTACTTGTTATGTTATGGAGATCACATTCATGAAACAACATAAAATAAAAGTGCTGCCAGCTAAAGTTATAAGATCTAATTATAGTTACAACCTTACAGATCTATTACTTGTTAAATTCACTATACATATCATAAAAATAAATTTTATAAGAAATATGTATTACATGTCTCTAACAAAACGCTGCTTCTGCATAATACTTATAACCAAAATAGTGTAGCTGCAGCTGATGTGACCATTTTGATGTACAACTGTAATGTTCTGCAGCCTATGACTATGAGTGACTATCTGATGTTGTGTAATAGAATCCAGCCCCCTATAGAAGGCCTGGCTTCTCTTGCAGTCAAACACATGGTAGCTATCCTAGAGAGGCAGGTTTAATCAACCTCTTGATTCTTCTATTACCGAGTACAAGTGATGTTACTAGCAGCTGTCTGTGGTGAGCAAGTCTGAACTAAGTGTCAACAGTCTCTGTCACACTACTAGAAACATCAGTAGTGCTCAGATCCAGCTACATCAAGTTTAACAGGGTACACTTCCAGAATAAATGTCTGAGTTTACACAAGCTCATCTGTAAACACACACACCCACACACCCAGTGGCACACACAAAATCTCTCACTCATACACAATCACTTGCTCGCCCCCCCCCTTCTCTCTCTCTCTCTTGCCCACTCACCCATACACAATCACACCTGGAATTGTACATGGAATTGTACTGCAAACTATTGTTTTAATACATAGGAAAAGATATTGCAGAGGCAAAATCGTATCAATGATTGGCATGCACATAACATATGTAGTTTACATTATTAAGTACCTTCATAGCTTCAACAAGTTGGTAAGAAAATCCACATACACTTATGCTCTTCCAAACACAAATGC
Organism: Ridgeia piscesae; assembly: GCA_025642075.2. Lineage (NCBI taxonomy): Eukaryota > Metazoa > Annelida > Polychaeta > Sabellida > Siboglinidae > Ridgeia > Ridgeia piscesae. The sequence continues at coordinate 217,911 of JAODUO010000653.1, read as the reverse complement.
TCAGCCAAGGGAGTTCAATGTTGGCCTTTTGATGCCTGAAAATTAGGCCCCAGGGGTATTGAGAATTTGACAAATTAACCCAATCAACACTGCAAGTCCAGCAAACTTCTAAAACTTAGGTCCAATTAGATGACCTTTGAAGCAGATGGCATAACACCTCAGGAAACAGTGTCCAGCTGAGAGCAGCAATATACACTCTCTTTCAAGTCCAAATGCTAGCACACAGGAAATAATACCATCTGCCCAGGCTTCCAATGCCCTCGGGAAATGTCCTAGGGCATTGTTTGTATGGATACCTTTGTAGGAGCTCCTCACAGCAGATGTTCAAATATGAAGTGGTTGTGTCATGTAAATTGAAGATGTTAGTCATGTTACACATTCATGTGTTGAAGGTGTGATGCTCAATTTCTACCATCAAATTACATCTAAAACCAGCACTGGAAACACAGTTCACAATCTGACAATTTTGAGGACTAATGTCCAGAACATAAATAAAATGGTTAGATTATAATAAGCACACCACTGATAACATGGGGGATATTGCCAAGGCATTTTGGTGATCATCACATTGCCATTCACACAGAGAACTGACTGCTAATATTTACCACACATGGATGATTCCAGGTAATGGAACAAGCTTGCTTAAAGCTGACCAGTGATATGCTAATTTATTTATATCCGTAAAATTGCTAAATATGGGTTTTTTATTCAATCTCCTACAACAAAGCGACTCCAACATTTCAGTGCGATTCAACAACCCTGCCCCAGGGAAGAATTACTGGACACAGACAGGTGTGAACTGAGTTCAGAAGGAATCACACAGGAAGAAACAGAGGGAGAAAGGGGGTGGTTACAAAGTGATGGGGTGTTAATGGGACCCTTGGAACAATGCAGCAGGGACACTGGTGTCCATCATGTGGGGGTAATGACAGAGAAGACCAGAACACAAGAAGGTGCTTAGTGTTGAGCAGCATTGCAAAGTGCCCTGCCATGGAGGTTGAAAGTCACAGCTAGAGAGAGGCTAAACAGAAGACCAGTGCCAGTATAAACAGCACACGAGTGGCCCATTAGCAACTCTGAAAGATGGTGATATCTGATTTTGAAGCTACGCAAATGTAGTGCAAGCCAAGAATAGCTAATGTGTTTTTTAATGGGTTTCTAATCCAGAACTTTCAGTCTGCAATTTACAGATAGTTTATTACAACCATATGGCCATGTACAGTTCAATAAGAAAATAACAATAACTAATCAAAGATTCATTAAGTACAGTGAAATAGTCATTAATTGAAAAACTATAAAAGATAATAAAAGAAATGCAAACTTTTGTAATTTACTTATTATATTCATAGTAAATTGAAATAAATGGTCCGTTCACATATTGTCATGTATGCCAGCTATAATCTAGTTATTTGTTGTGAGAATCAGGAGGAAGTAGACAGGTCTATGTGTAATGAATGAACAGTTACCAAAACATAGTAACATTTTACAATATGTACAGTGTATTTGTAAAGTAATTGCTTCATGTAACTTTAAACAGAAATATTTCCCAAATATGGTTTCTAACTTTTATGTGACTGTATCTATTGCCACCATAATAGTGAACATGTAAATCTTATAATGCCATCCAGATGTCTGACATGCACTGTTAGATATCATGCTGAGATCTAGCGAGATTCCAAAACCATGCAATCTTGACAAGACTGGGGGTGATTGCTACATGAAAGACACAAATTTAGTTTTATCTAATGTTCGTAGACTAATGACCACAGTCATGTCGGGTGTTTGCACATTTAAAACAGCTGTTTTTCCTCTCACTAAAACTAACTCTTTAAAACAAATAATTTAACATACTGAAAAGTACACTGTAAATCTTATCGCACGCACTCAGAAAATCATTTGTAAAGGGCAAACACGAAAATGGTACTACATGCGCCAAAATTAACCAGTCAATTATTTCCAACAATGTCTTTGAGAAAAGCTATCATCGACTTGTCATCGCATCGCCATCCCCCAGGGTCAGCAAGTCTAGACCGTACAGCAGTTCTGTGTGCACTCAAGCGTGACACATACGTTGGCCTTGTATTCTGTGGCCCCGTATGACTATTTTGACCAATAATACAATATGTCGACTGCTTTCCGTTAGTCCTGATCCACCGCGGCACTATTTGAATACTGATATCGCCGACGTAACCAAACAATTTTAGATTGAGATTCGGGGACCCATCATTCACCAGACCTGTCTTTTGTCCCGTGAAACACCACGTTTCAGGGAATACGTCAGAAAACAGACTGCAGCAATCCAGAGCAAACAGCATTTTCCTGCATTAAATGCGCTTATCCTGTAGGAATTATTCAGGTCTATCTAACAACCGGCACTGCGATCGTAGCCATTTCATTCGAAGCGAGCTGCCGCAACGGAAACGGCTTTCGTCGAGAACTGGCTCGTGAGTCGCGGGACGGGGCAGGCTGCGACAACGCAGCACCGCTCCATTGACTCACCTGAATCTATCGGCGTCTGTCTTTTCTCGGTACTGCGAACATTCCACGTAGCACACGTTACGCATGCAAAGTTCCCCGATACAAGCCGGTGTCAGGCTTATGCAGATGAATTCAATTGCAAATACGGTTCAAACAAAAGATTACAACATCACGATCGCTGACCGCCATTTCAAAACACATGCTAAATCGCAGGGCCCGCTAGGCTCTTCCGTTTCACCCCCTCTGCCAAGACATCTAACGGAGTTTCGACCCCGCTGATTTCTTTTTGAAAGACTCTGACATACAGCTAATTGTTGTAATTTGATAGTGGTATGCTGAACATTAAGATTCCGAGCACATTTGCACGTTCAGATGTACTTTGTTTCAACTTTTGCGCTGTACGAATTCGTCTTTATGATGCGTTTGAAACGGGGAGTGAATAGATCGGCAAATAGGCTACGCAAGGAAATCATTGGCGGAAAACGCCATCAATCAAGAGCCCAAGCGTCACATGACCAGACCAATTCGTCATGCCAGGTGGCCTTAATTTGACTGGCGAGCTTTGTGTATTTACAAACAAACGCGGCGGTCAGAATAACAGCACAAACGCGAAGTTCCGCCGATCAATGTATTTGCCGTGTACTCTACATAGTAATAAACTGAACAACAGTGCTCTGGGGTCGAAATTACGCTTAGGCCTACTTGAATGGTAAAAAGTATAGGCCCTACTTTGTCAATAATTTTCATTATATTTAATATCTAGAAGTTGTAGGTACGCCTGATTCAATTAATTGACTTTTGCAATATTACAACGATATCGTAATGATAATGTTTTATGTAATTCATCAACAGATTATGTGCAGTTCGGCCGATAACGATCGAGGGACTTACAATACGTTATAGTCACAGAAGCTACGAAAACCCACCAATTGAGTAGTCTGATGGCCGTCCCATATTGACAGATGAGCTATAGATTCGAAAAACCATCAGATCATTAAAAAAGAGAAAAGGACTGGATCAGACCATATTTCGAGTCTTTAGATAACATTTTGATTGATTTGTTAAGGAACTTCTGTAGGAAAGTAAATCTTGCATGACTTTTGCGTTACCTCAAGTTTGGGCTATTTGAAGCAAATTGCCTAAGACCTTATCATGGCCCATTTGTGTATCAGTAACACTTCACACAGAGGAAGAGGAATGTTACAGTGATCGTCATATTATTGAAATCATATTAATGAACATTAATAAGAAATCAATGAGTTGATGAGAAACGTAAACGTAAGACGATCTTACTAGAAAGAAATCGGGAGACATATATTTACAACAGCAATGCGCACAGAAACAACATCAGTACATTATAAGAAATGAAACATGGCTTAAGACACGGGTGTGTCCTGTCTTCCGATTTCCTTCCATTAAGATCATCTCAAATACGAATTGCTTAGGTCAAAACAAAGCTGTTGATTTTTTCCATATTTCTTATTTTCTTCTAGAGATGGAACGTAACGGGACACGTTGAAAAAACTACGAAAACCCCAGGCCCCAGGGATTCGCCCACGCACCCTAGCGCGCGAGGATACACCTACGCAAATCGAGAGATTACTTTGGAGTGCAACAGAAACTTACCGTAGGCTATAGTGCTGTGTTGATTACACAAAGGCATTTTGCATAGTTCGTTGAGAAGAAATTGTGTAAATACTGTATTGTCTGAATACTGGTGGGAAAATTATGCAGAGGACATCAAATAATATAAATAGAACAATTCGCACCAACGAACATTGCACGAATCTCTACAACTCCTCCATGTGCTGTTGAATATCCTCAGCCAATACTTCTTCACATCATAAAGCAACAATCTGCAAACACTGGCTCGGGGAGGGGGCAAATTTGACACATTTCCAGCTAGCTCGCTAGATCAATGTACTAAAACGGTCCTATTGTATATTTGAAATGGTAGATTTGCTTATATTCTGGGTATCCGGGACATTCACCATAATCCGGGATACTCACTATAAGAATCAACCTCCTACTTTATTTGAGCAACACGAAGAGCGCCTTCGATATTGGAGGTTGTTTTGCGACTGAATTTGCTGTCTCAATGGAGGTTGGCTTAGTTTGTCGAAGAATAGACAACAGATGGCGGCACCTGGTATTGACTGTAGCGATTAAGTGCTACCACCTAGCGAACAACCATGTCAGTAAACAACACGTTCCACTTGGTAGAGTTGGGCGCGTTACAGACGTTTACCAGAGCATTGTCATAGTTTAATATAGGATGTCATGACGCCCTCCCCCACTCTCTGTCTCGCTCTGTGTCACTCTGGCTTTGTCTGTCTTTCTCTCTGTCTCTCTTTTCCCTCTCTCGATCCTTTCTCTCTGTCTCCACCTTTGCCTGTCTCTCTCTGTTCTGGGAATCCGCCGTCATTTAAAATATACCATTATAACCTTGCCTATCCCCAAGACCTCCCTTTCTGTCACAACCTCCCTATAATAATATGCCGTATTTGTATAACAGAATCTCACAGAGAAGTGAAGACGTCTACCGATACAAACTGTACAAATAGACAACGATCGAAGTCGGATGTGAAATATAATTTATTTATACACCTGTATATACATGTCAAAGGTCAATAGTGACGTCATCAACTCATAATTACAACTCTGTACAGCAGAACAATTTCATATATGTGAGACATTCCACATATATCAGTAAACCCACCAATATAATTGGGAAGGACCCAATGGGGTACACATACTCAGGGGTAATAACCAATGTTATCCTTTATGGATAGTTCGATCAGATGACACAAAATGACATTTGCTACATCGCTTCGTGACAATGCTGCTAAAAAATTATAAACCATATAGAATAATTCTTAAAAAGCAATAATAAAAAATTTGTTAAACTAAATAAAATAATTAACTCCATCTCAAGTACAATTAAGCTGAAATTCATGAGTCTTATTTGTTACTGGATTAATAATAAAATATTTACTATAAAACATTTGGCCAATAAAACTTTTGTTTGAAACTTTGAATAATCGATGTATATTACCCTGGTACATACTGGATGAGTCTCGCGGTGCTGCCCAGCAAACAAAGGGTGTCATATGTACCAAACCCATCCCAAATATTTCCAGCCTACCCACATTAATCAACTGTAAAGATAAGTGACCACTGGCCTATTTGTTAGGACAACCTACTAAAGTTGGAACTTAACATTTTGAGATACTAATGTTCTCAACCCCCCACCCCCCGGATGCACTCTGAAAATATTTAACTCCACAAACTATCGCAACGAGCGCGCTAGAGCTCACGCAACATTTTAGCCAGATAGCTGTTGGAAGTGTGGGGCACAGACAAACAGAATGAACTGTCTTATATACACCACATATACCTCTAAGACAGCATTTCATAATTAGCTTAATTTGTACAACCATTTACCAGTCAGCAGTTTGCAATGACATGTGAAAAGCAAATGCATCGTTTGAGATAAAAACGATGAACCACCACATTTGTTGCTAGCAGTCAGTCTCAAGTAGTTGCTGACATATGGCAGAAGAAACAATTCCTGTTGATTGTGTGACTAGATTCACAATATTTACAGTGTCCTTCCCTTCACATTTTATAATACATTTGTACATTCAGTCAACTGACCACATACATTTGAGGAGAGATGCCAACAACTGTATCCACGTATGTACAGGCAAACCATAACTTTCTTATTTAGCAAACATCTTGTTTCCATTAAAGCAGAGTAAAACTCAAACTTAAAAGGCACGTTAAGTTATTGCCATAAATTGCCATCTCTGTATAAATGAAGTTATTTTATCAGCCAAGTTGACACCTTTCTAAAATAGACAATTCCGAGCTGGTAACACGACACAATGCCAGAGAAGCAAGAGAGAGGAAGATAAATTTTTTTACTTGAGTCCAGTACTTGATAAATCTATCTTGGCTCACTAACAAAGCAACACAAAATGAAACAAAAATCAGCAGAAGTGGCCATAAACATGAACAGTTTACCTTGACCTACTAAACTCAACATGAGTTTACATGATACAAAACATGGCAAAATTCAAAAAATTCTTGGATTTCATATAGCATATATGGCATCGCAATATTTCTCACTGTTTTCATGATGAGAATAATATAAAACAAAACAGAAGAACTACCATCAGCAACAGATGTGGGAATAAAACCTTTCCACTGCTATGTACCCAGCATGTTGCCGAACAAGTAATGCTGAACGTAGTCCACTAACAATTCATACAACAACAACAGCGTGTCTCCATTGATCACAGACCCGAGAGAAGATGGTTTGTTATCCTTGCATCCACAGAAACACAATCTAATTGAGCAAGGAAGAAAGACTGACCAACAGAGGTGTCGCTGTTCATAAAAAACCTCTCTGATGTGGTCATTCTGTTAACAGAACCCTGAAATATGATTGGTACGTGTTGTACATCTAGCTGTGACACTGGGTGCTAGGATAGTTACATCCCAGTTGTGATGATGCGCCATTGTGTCTTGCTTGGCATTAGCTGGCAAGATATGGCACTAGGAAGCATTGCATTCATCAACAAAACAAGGCATCACCTTCCAATAACAATACAGATGACATTAAAGCGATATTGTGGCACACTCAAAATAGCTTCAACAAAATATCCCCGCTGACAGCATATACTTATTAATTTCACTTGGATTCTAAATGGTGGCTCTTAGAGCCTAAGGACCTGCTGAGATATTACTACTGTTTATTGAGTAAGACAAAGTCATTGCTTTGGGAATATAATTCAAAGTTCCACCAATTTCTGTTTTACAGACAACAATTCCATGTTAAGCAAACTGTAAGTTTAACTGTGTGTGTGTATCATACTAAAACCAGTCTTCAGTCATCAAACTGTGTAATCTCAGGTATATATAAAAATTACCACATCGTGTATCAGCTAAAGCACATTTTGCAATGTTTAGAAAAACATCTAAGGTAAAAATTTCTAAGTGAGATCATTCTGCACTTAAGACTGATATACTGCGACATTTCCCATAGGACTACAGACCTGATTTGTAAAAGAATAAACAAATACTAATCCGTATTTATCAATGAAAAATTTAAGAAATTAAATCTGGTGTTTGTTCAGATGCAAAAGACAAAAATACAGAGAACACAATATTGCAATTAACTGGCAACATCATCACATATGATCTGACTGCTTCTTGATTTCCACCCAAAATCACTTTGTATGCCTCAAATGTAAGACGTACTCAGAGTACCATTGTTATGCAGATGGTTTCTTTGGTGTAGCAGCAACACTGACATTATATGTCACCACAGGATGTCACAGTAAACACTGAACAAACACGACACTTTCTATCCACTCCGAACTGTCATCAGAGGTGATGATGACAATTACCCAGTAGAAGCAGCCCACTGACAATTTAACTGACACCCAACATGTTTGATCATTTCTGGACATTCTGTCATGTTCTGATTTCTGATGACACATGTTGGTGGATCCAGATGTCACATTAGCAACATAGGAGACACCACTGCAGGCGATGACACAACATGAGTACAGCCACCTGCCATGTTCTCTGTGTGTTGGTTTAGTGTTTGTACACATCACCTGACCACTTCCACACTCAAAGCCACCAGAGTACATATGGCAGTAACAACCCCCTCTCCGGAGGGGTTTGAGGAAAGCACAAATGGACAGGACCAGCAGATAGTAATGTCCTTAGTCAACAGATGACACCATGTGACATTTCACTGTCACCTGCTGCTGTCATCTCCCTTGGTATACGACTCTGCAGTCACACCACACATGTGACAATCAGGTATCCATTCCTGTCCACCTCTTTGGAGATGTCATTGCAACTATACAGTAGACTGTCTCTGCATATTCCCTCCACCTCTCTTGGTAGATATCACAACAGGCGCAGTGTCCCTGCTCCCCTCTTCCAGTCGTCCATGTACATCCATCCACACCAGTGACAACGTCTGGCAAACACCTTCAGCATCTGTCACCACTTGTCACATGCGGAATGTCCCTACACTTTGGCCACATTCATCCTTGGCCTGTACATGGCGTCCTCCTCGGGATTGTATCCCATGTTTTTGCGCTGCAGAAACATTCGGATCTCGCGGAATGTTGGTCTCTCCGCGGGTTCACGGTTCCAGCACTCCCTCATGAGGTCATAGATCTCACGAGGACAATTGTCTGGCTGAGGCAGACAGACCTCGTGACCGTCGTTGCGGTAGTAGTGTCCACTGTTCTCCAGGATCTGTTCATCCGTGAGTCCGTCAAACGGCTGGTGACGCGCAAAGGTCAACACCTCCCAAAGTGTCACCCCAAATGACCAGATGTCACTCTTGGTTGAAAACTTGCCCTGCAATGAGCAAATGTAACAAGATGTGAAAGATGTTGTTTATGGCTGTGAGTTGTTGACAGACTGCAAGAATATCTACTTATTTTGGAGTATTGTTATTCACAACTTGCACTGGTCTGTACGTCTACAGCAAGTGGACTGAAGTTTCAAATGACAATGCTCCAAAGTAAGTATAAATTATTGCAATCAAAATATAACAAGATCTTAGATTTATCAGTGTGAATCTGATTTTGACAATAATCAAATATCAATAAACCCTTGACTGTAATCAACAGTCTGATCATACATACTGTATATATATATATATATATATATATATATATATATATATATATATATATATATAATATATATATATATATATAATATATATATATATACACAATATATATATATGTATATAACTGTTGATATATATATATATATATATATATATATATATATATATATACATATATATATATATATATATATATATATATATATATATATATATATATATATATATATAACACACACATATACATATATAGATATTTAATCAAGTCCTATATATAAGTATTTCCATAACAGTTTCATTAGTTACTTGTGACCCAACTTCATGACTTGTTTAAAATGAATCAACACAAGAACCTGACAATGAAAACCTTCCCACCATGTTCCGCACCTGCCATCATATCTAATCAAAAAGTCTCTAAGTATTGCATGCTGTAGCTGTAAATCACTAACTTGTCTTATGGGCTGAATAAGCAATTAAGCCTGAACAGCAAGAACAGATGATTTGAAGGAGTGATTTGGTGCATAATGAAATGGCTGGTTGGCCAAAACAAATATTTCAAGCAGTGTGCATACTTAGTATTTTTACTTACCAACAAAATTCCTTCCCATGCCATCCACCTTATAGGCAGCACTGCTCTGCCCTCTATCCGGTAGTAGTCTGTTGTATACAGGCTTCGGCTCATGCCAAAGTCAGAGATCTTGATGTTGAAATAGTCTCCAACGAGGCAGTTGCGGGTTGCAAGGTCACGGTGGACTGTGTTCAATGACTCGAGGTATTTCATGCCAGATGCTATCTGAGACGCCATGTAGACTAGGCACCCATTGCTGTCAACATACACAGGACTTATTAGATGTGTAAATCTGTACCACAGATTGTTTTGTAAAGGATTTGTAAGACAAGATGCTGCCTACACTGGTGTTAGTGCTGCCACCTAGTGGACTAACTACAGGGGTAATAACTTTATTGTGCTGTCATCTGGTGAATACGTCCCAAATCAATTTGATCAAATTTGGGTAATGCATCGTCTTCAATTGCCAATGATGTTGACACAATCTGACAGGTAAATGAAAAAAGAATTGAGCTTTATCTATGTTTCTGTGTCATCCAATAAAATACGTTAATGCTGTTACATAAATGCAGTTTGCGTTAAATAAAAGTGTAAATGCTTCACTGTGACAATCTACCCATGCACCAACTTGCATATCATATTGCACATTATGTACTGTTTATCAACTGTGTCCAAAATGTGTATACCTGCTCTTGGCTTCCTGAGTAGCTTCAATATTATTGTGGCCATACTGATGTTTACGCTATCCATTGAGTGCATCGTGATGTACTGAGAAACTACTAGGATGTTTTCGAGGCAAGACTCACCTCAAAGTCTTCATGTTGCGCGACGGGGTGGTGCCCTCTTCAGGCACATGTTGTTGTAAGTACTGGTTCAGGTCCCCGTATCTCATGTACTCTACAATGACACACGGTGGCTCCTCTAATGTGCATATGCCTAGTACCCGCACAATGTTTGGGTCTTTGAGGCGTGCCATGATCTTGACCTCCTTGTGAAAGTCAATTCTGAAATACACAGAAGCAACAATTACTGTAAAAATACAATACTTAAAGCTGCATTAATAATTAAACCTGTACAGCAAGTTTTCACATGTATCATGAATTATTTTCTACAGACATAAATGTATTTAAATATTCACACCGACACTTTGAGGGAAGACTGTTTTGTATTTGCTGAATGGCTAGCTTCCTCTGCTAACCAGCTCCTCGTGAGTGAAAACGGACAACCCAATATGCAAATCTCCTCTGCTGATACATGGCTTCTCAATAGTCAAATACTTAGTAAGACGACCTCGTTGTGGTAAGGCTATCATTTAAGGTTGAACTTCCTTAGATTACATGATTCACAACGAGTGCGGGATACAAGATGTCTGGAGCAGAAAGAATCATCAAACTGAGGTCAAAGTTTAACACTGACCTCGCCTGTTCATCGGCATTTATGTGCAGTATCTTGACGGCGACCAGTTTCGACCTTGACCCTGTGGTTCGGTTGAGAATAACATCGTCACCAAGCAGCTCAGCCAATCGAACAGCCTCATATAGGTGAACCTGACAATATATACACATAATTACACGTCAGCCACGTCAACCTATATAAACAGAGGTTTGACAGTTGTGGACCATGCACATATTCATCTCCAATAAACAATTGGCCTCTTTGTTCAAAACTTCACGCTGAGAGGAACTGCAGATTTCTTGATGTTATGTTCCTAACTAGTTTTTCAGCAAACACTTCATAAACAAAATAGCTGGCCTGTCTGCAGCAATTGTTCCTCTACAATTTGTTTACATATGTTAAGTATTGAAAGTGAAAAAAATTATCATGCTTAAATTGCCTGATAATACATTGCAAACCAAAATTATGAAAAGAAACTGTAACTATTCATAGCACATATATCACGGAAATGTCGTAATTAAAAAAATCAATATATAAGCAAAATATTAGTTAAAATCAAATCTGCTACAAGACAGCCGCCCACACATAAGAGCCCTCTGTAGACGCACTCACCTCTCCAAATTGCCCTTCTCCTAGTTTCTCAACGAAGCGGAGATTATCACGTGGGAACTCAATAATATCAGGGTCACTGTCGACAAGGTCAAGGTTACCGGGGACTGCATACACGTTGTTCCCGCTGACACCTTGGATTGACGTCACTGCCATGTCTGTCACCGTGTATGGCACAGCTGTGGGTGTGTTGTGCGCGGGTGTACAAGAGTGTATTGAAGGGGGTGCGCACACACTGCCTACATGGTAGGGGGAGGCGGTCGAGTTCACTGATGACGTTGGGGGGATGTTTACAATCAGTGCTGACTTTGCCATGTCGGGGATTGCGTAGTCACGAGATGTGTTCGTGTCTGAAAGAACAATGACAGTTAAGAGAATATGGATGCCTACTTATTAGTTCCACAAGTAGTAAAGCCTCAAATATAGTTATTCATATTTAAGCCATTTTTGAATTTTAATCATTCATCACGGGACGGTCTGGGTCGGTCGGTCGGTCTGTCGGTCGGTCGGTCTGTCGGTCTTTGGTCGGCCGGTCTTTGGTCGGTCGGTCTTTGGTCGGCCGGTCTTTGGTCGGTCGGTCTTTGGTCGGCCGGTCTTTGGTCGGTCGGTCTTTGGTCGGTCGGTCTTTGGTCGGTCGGTCTTTGGTCTGTCGGTCTTTGGTCTGTCGGTCTTTGGTCGGTCGGTCTTTGGTCGGTCGGTCTTTGGTCGGTCGGTCTTTGGTCGGTCGGTCTTTGGTCTGTCGGTCTTTGGTCGGTCGGTCTTTGGTCGGTCGGTCTTTGGTCGGTCGGTCTTTGGTCGGTCGGTCTTTGGTCGGTCGGTCTGGGTCGGACTGGGTCGGTCTGGGTCGGTCGGTCTGGGTCGGTCGGTCTGGGTCGGACTGGGTCGGTCTGGGTCGGTCGGTCTGGTCGGTCGGTCTTTGGTCGGTCGGTCTTTGGTCGGTCTTTGGTCGGTCTTTGGTCGGTCTTTGGTTGGTCTTTGGTCGGTCGGTCGGTCTTTGGTCGGCCGGTCTTTGGTCGGCCGGTCTTTGGTCTTGGTCGGCCGGTCTTTGGTCGGCCGGTCTTTGGTCTTTGGTCGGCCGGTCTTTGGTCTTTGGTCGGCCGGTCTGGGTCGGCCGGTCTGGGTCGGCCGGTCTGGGTCGGCGGTCTGGTCGGCGTCTGGTCGGCCGTCTGGCGGTCGGCCGGTCTGGTCGGCCGGTCGGTCGGTCGGTCGGTCGGTCGGTCGGTCGGTCGGTCGCGTCTTTGGTCTTGTCGGCCGGTCTTTGGTCGGTCGGTCTTTGGTCGGTCGGTCTTGGTCGGCCGGTCTTCGGTCGGCTCGGCCTTGGTCGGCGTTTGGTCGGTCGGTTTTGGTGTGGCTGGTCGGTCGGTCTGGTCGCGGTCTTGGTCGGTCGGCTGGTCGCGGTCTTGGTCGGTCGGTCTTTGGTCGGTCGGTCTTGGTCGGCGGTCTTGGTCGGTCTTTGGTCGGTCGGTCTTGTGGTCGGTCGGTCTGGTCGGTCGGTCTTGGTCGGTCGGTCTTTGGTCGGTCGGTCTTTGGTCGGCGTCTTGGTCGGTCGGTCTTTGGTCGGTCGTCTTTGGTCGTCGGTCTTTGGTTCGTCTGGTCGGGTCTGGTCGTCGGTCTTTGGTCGGTCGGTCTTTGGTCGGCCCGGTCTTTGGTCGGTCGTCTTGGTCGGCCGGTCTTTGGTCGGTCTTTGGTCGGCCGGTCTTTGGTCGGTCGGTCTTGGTCTGGTCGGCCGGTCTGGGTCGGCGGTCGGCCGGTCTGGGTCGGCCGGTCTGGGTCGGTCGGTCTGGGTCGGTCGGTCGGTCGGTCGGTCGGTCGGTCGGTCGGTCGGTCGGTCGGTCGGTCGGCGTCGGCGTCGGTCTGGTCGGTCGTCGGTCTTGGTCGGCGGTCTGGTCTGGTCGGCGTCTGTCGGTCGGCGGTCGGGTCGCGTCGGTCGGTCCGGTCGGTCGGTCGGTCGGTCGGTCGGTCGGTCGGTCGGTCGGTCGGTCGGTCGGTCGGTCGGTCGGTCGGTCGGTCGGTCGGTCGGTCGGTCGGTCGGTCGGTCGGTCGGTCGGTCGGTCGGTCGGTCGGTCGGTCGGTCGGTCGGTCGGTCGGTCGGTCGGTCGGTCGGTCGGTCGATTTTTAATCAGCACATATTTTGACTACGATCATGCATCATAAATAGTTATTTTGACAAATTGTACTTAAATTTACAACTAATCAGTTACCACGCATATTTTAATGCAAATTAATATTATCTTAAAAGTGCAAGCATCCATGAAATATGCTAATTCAAGACAAACTTAGAACTGCTAGCATGAAAATATGATGCAAACATTTTTAATAGCAGGGGTAAGTAAACTAATAATTGAAATAAGTATAACTAGTAATCATCGCAACAACAAAACAATGTCACAAAATTAAATACACAGCAGTCAGTTTGCATTTAAACAGCATATAATTTGTAAGGTTGTTTGATGAAAGTTATTAATATGAGACTCACAAAGGTGTGCAATTATGCTTTATTATATAATAGACATAGTATTAGTTCAAATAATTATTAATATACAAAAATATAAACATAACTTGTCCATATTAATAACAAAATGTTGAGAGTGGAACAACATATCACATAATCACATAACAAATCACATTAGTTAGTTGCCAATTATAACTAAACCCAGCACTCAAAAATGCACAAAATATACAAGCTCATCAGCTATATTAAATGGTTCACTCTGAAAAATTTACTCAGATTTAAATAAAGGGCATACATATCCCAAGGTATCAGCATTCTTAAATCAAATTAAGAAAACTTGTAAGATAGAAAATGCCTTACAAAATCGCACAATAAATTATGTAAATGCTCAAGCAACATGCACAAATGTATGACAGTGAGTATAATACACTGTCATACATTCATATAACCCATGCATTGACAACCAATGACAACACAGAAGGGACTACGGTGACAAGCGATGTATGTGTATGTGAAAAGTGTGAGGGGGACCAGCGAGTATTTACCTGACGACTCAGGTGTGCGCGGCAACTCTGGCAACTTTCGTGTCTGAATACCATCATACTGGGGTTTGTGATAATAATCGCCTCCGGGTCCATCGAGCGCAACGCAGCACCTAGTGGCGCCCTCATGGTCGGACTCGCCGTCTGATGCCGCAACACCGTTGTACATGATCCCATTGTTGAGCTTCGCTGGTGCCCCACAGGCGGCGCCACCGGACGATGCCCCACCTGGGGTGAGTAGCCGACATGTAGGTGGTTTAGATCGAGGGCGGCAAGGCGGGAGTCTATAGGTTTGTGCTGGTTGTTGTTGTACTTACTACGTCGTCGCCGGCGAATCATCACGATGACGACGATGAAGAAGAGGAGAAGGATGAGGGCGACGAGTGTGCCGACGATTATGCCGATAAACTGTTCACGATCACGTGTCTGTGGTGGCTCGTGTGGGCGATCTTTTGGCCCTAAACCTGCACCTGACAACAGGAATGTTTCTGGTGAAGCAATGCAACAGGTGAAACAGATGGGATGCTGAAAAGGTCAACAACTCAGTCATATTTGAAATATATTCGATACTGGACTAACACTGACAACGGCAGTGACTTTTGATGTCCCTTTTATCGTTTATTGTTTTGACTTGATGGTAATGTTGTTTAGTGTATTGCAAGAGGCAGATCTAGCTAAGTTGCGTGTATTTCTGCATCGCAAGTGTTTCCACGTTTTCTGCACATGCATTCACAGCAAATCTTAATATTGACTGAACAAAATAAGTGATGTCTTAACAGAAGAAACTGTTTTCTGCCTTCACATGAACAACAGATTTCACTAATATCAATGAGTAATGAACACTAAAAAGCCATAGGTTAAACATTGACTGATTTTCCCCACCTGTTTGGTTATTTTTTCGGTCTGGCACCGCGAGCACATCGACTTCACTTGTTGGCACATCGCTACCGCCTTTGCTACCAGCGCCCCCTGGTGATGACTTGGTGGCCGTCCCCCGAGGTCCAACTGTCACTGGTACTTCATCGGTGAAATTTCCCCGAGCATACTCTGGAAAAGATTGATAAAATACACGATTACTAATGAGTGTGTTTTTATTGTAAATACGATACTATGTCATAGTTGCTGTTAATGTAAATACAATTTTTTTCATATCTACTACAGCCTTGTTTTCTCTGTACAATATGGACAATACTATACTTACCATTACATAAGCTGTTACAGTTATTACAATAACATCTCAGTCATAATAACATTACAATAATATAAGCATGATACATTGCTTCTACCACTACTACAATTACACCTTTGTCGTGAATCTACTGGTAGCTCTTACTGTATTCTATATCTCAATGCTAGTGCTGTCACATTCATGCTGAAAGGTAACAATATGTTAGTCAATCCTCACTTTAAGGTCACCTTAGTAATGCAGCCTCTTACCATTAAGGTCACTCTATTCCAATTCCAAATAACATCTGTAATAGCATAAAGTAGGAAATCATTGAATGGATTTTTTCGCTATGACAACCAGTTTAGGAGTCCCAATGGCATTAATAGAGAGGTGTGATTTTAATATAGAAGTGTGACTGTGACCTAAACAGAAAGGTGTCACCTTAATAAAAGTGACACCTCTTCACAGAGAGCCCTTGGTCACCTTAATAGAGACGAGTCACCTTAATACAGTCTGCAGGTGGAGTTTGTCTCAAGAGTGACCTTAATACAGAGGTGTCACTGTACATAATACATAACAGTCAGCAGGTGGAGTTTATCTCACAAGTAACCTTAATATAGAAGTGTCACAGTACAGTATACATGACTGCAGGCAGAGTTTGTACAAATGGAGACCTTAATTGAGAGGTATCACCTTAATAGAGAGGTGTCCCTGTACACAGTACAGAAATGTCTGCAGGTGGAGTTTGCCCTGACTTACCTGACTCGAACTGCACCTCGCTGATCATCATCCAGCGACTATCAAAGTAGAGCCTCAGTCTGATGTAGCGGCCGACGTGGTTCTCCAGCGAGATCACGACATTGCGGGCGTACTCAATGAGTGTGTCACGCATGAATCGATACTGCACGGGCGCACCGAGGTAATACTTCCCGCCGATACTGAATGCAATTTCAGCCATGCGGAACACCCGGATATCTCTTCGGAATGAGTTGCTACAGTGGATTTGCATAGACGTGAAATTTCGCACATCATCGAATTTGAAGATAATCTCAACGGGATTCTGGCCGAACGTCTCGTTGCGCCAGCCAACCCACTCGTAACCCTTGAATTTTACGTTTTCATTGTGGTGTCGGAAGTTCTTTTGACCTTTCGCAGCATCTGTCAGTTGGCCAAGGCCTCCCACGAGTAACTTGTCTTCTTTCTCTCCGTCATATGTGAGATCGTAGAGGAAGACATCAGAGCCTCGTCTCTCTCCTTGTGGCATCGTGTACGACACTGTGCCATCTACAGACAGACAGGGACCGTGCCAGTGTCAACTCCATCCATATAACAGGTCTTTCAAAATTAGAAGACATCACATATTTTATTTTAAAAACCCTTCGTGATTTAAATAAGACTTTATTTATTTTTTATTTATTTGATCAAATTTGTCTACACAATAAATGTTTCTATAAATATTTAATCCTGTAGTCCTGTAATCCTGCAGCCAGTTGTTAAAAATAGTATCTACATATCTTTGTCCTCATGTATTTTGATTGTTTGAAATTGAAATATCCAAATAATTTTTTTTTACACAGTTCTTGGTTTATGAAAACCTTTTCTACTAATTCTGCTGAATAGCTAACTGACATATCCTAGATGTTTAAAGTTATTTATAGGCATTGGAATATTTAAAAAAGTCAGTATTTCCAAGTAAAACTTCACAGAAAGAGTGCGTACCTTCCCAATTGCAGCCGTGAAGTTCCACGCGCAGACACACAGTGCGGGGATGACCACTGTAGGGGACGAACCGAACACGCCTCGCAATGATTGGAGGGTCGACTGTCTGCATCTCTGCTATGTATGTATTAGTATTACCCTCAAACACCTGCAACATGAAGGGTGACTGTCTAGCAACATATTGTCATTGATGGATTGGTGGATTGGTGGATGGATGGATGGATGGATGGATGGATGGATGGAGTGGATGGATGGATGGATGGATGGATGGATGGATGGATGGATGGATGGATGGATGGATGGATGGATG
>JAODUO010000653.1:132500-195000 GCA_025642075.2 Ridgeia piscesae | reverse complement strand
TATTAATATCAAAATGGTCAAGAAAACAATTTAGTGAAATTTAGGTCTGAATTTACAAAATCACTGACTAAAGAATTTAACACTTAGAAAGATGAATACTAAATGTTTACCTTTTTCATTAAAACCTCCTAATGAAACCAAATTTTAATGAAGTCTTTGAACAGAATGCTGGCTCAAGGATGATTGACACATTTGGTCGCAACCTCAGGAACGTTTGCGGTTGAGTGACAACTGATATTTTGAATAATCCAAGATGTTTTTTAAGTTCAGACAACTTGGCTCCATCTCAAGAGCCAGAGTGAAAGGAAACAATAGGGAAATGGACGTCACCGAGTGTTCCTTCATCAATCAAAGAGACGCGGTTGTCAGCTGTCAATACACTGATGTGGCGCCTTATATATTATTTACTGATTTATGTCAAGTGGGATTCTAATTGGATGACTTGGACAGCATCCAGGGCCAGCAGACACATTTCTGAGAATGTTTCCCACAGATGTTAGCCCATTAAGAAGTTTTCCACGTTAGGTATGCCACTAATTAATGTTGGACTTATTAAAACTTAAATAGCTAGTGAAGATATTACAACATGTCTTTGGCAAATGTGATCAAATTTTTATCCCCCGACCTGGATTTTCAGCCAACCATGCAAAAAAGTTCATTATGACTTTCCCGTGGGCTTTCATCAGCTGAAGTGATGTTTGTGTGAATAACAAATACAGTCACAAAGGTAATAAACATCCTATTAGGGCAGTGTAGCGGTCATTTCATCTAACTTTAATTTTAACAATATTGTCTACAAGGCTATAAGTTCTACATGACATGTTAATTTATCCAGGGTCTAAATTACAAAATAATCCACATGTGACACTTTCCTGTTGGACATGTGTGTGTTAGGATGGATGCTGGAAAGGTGCACACGTTACTGAAGATGACGATTAAATGAACACTGACTGTGATGATGATGAAAACAAAGAAGACGATGAAATACATCTCCTAAATGATCTCCCATATTTTATGTGGATCTCACAGCCTCTTTAAAAATAAGAAACTCTCCTTCTTTGGCTTAACACCTTCAACACCAGCAAACTGTCAAGGCTCCACAAATACCTCCAGCATCCCCATGTTTTTTTGTTCTCCTGGATTTCAAAACTCAAATGCTGATTGGTACACGAAAGTCACAAAGACAAAAGAGAATTACAATGAAAACAATGATGTACATAATCAAGGTCATCATGACAAATACACATAGAGCTAGAGAAAGAGTATACAAATGATATAAAGACTGATTACGCAGACATAATATATCATTATAAAGGTAACAAGTCATCACTCACCTCACGTCCACGTCGGTTTCGGAACTTGAACCACTGTCCATCGTCCTCCCTCTGATACTCCAGCCGGTACTGGTCAGTGTACTCCTGGCCCTGAACACAGTGGACACTGGTCAGACATAGATACAGGTAGAACCCAAACACTTGCCAGAGAGCGACATCAAAGAAAACAAAAGTTTGTAGATAAAGCAGAATTCATTCCCAAGGACTGCTTAGGGTGTTTTACACTTTACTCACTGGCAGACCTGTTCCAATGAACACCACCTCAATTTCTCTGGGAAGCATTCAGCCACACAGGTACAAAAAAGATGGATAGGCTCCACCAACACACATCTGATATCTCATAGGCACAGTGATCACCAGGTGTCACCACATGTATCTGCAAAATGCTGGCCAACTGAATCACTAATTCGAATTTTTGTCATTATCCAGCAGAGGAAATTGCAAAGCATAAAATGACAGGCTATGACAGCATAAAAAGTCCTGCCAAGACAGTTTATGTTTCCTAGGAGCTATTTCCAAAATTAACAGGTGCTGGTTATCCAATTTCACTACGATGAAGAAACTAGAGGTTTAAAGGTGAGACAACCCAATCTATGAGGGAGATCATAAACGTCAACAACAATCACCAAGTATCTCTCTGCGAGTGTGTATTTATCAACAGAGCTGTAACAGGTGAAGACGCCAGTTCTGCACCAATCTGAGCATCCAGGAGCACTTCTGGACTGGTACTTCATTTACTGTGTTAACACTGCAGCTGTATGAACAAGCACACCTACAGCCTCTGGTTGATAAGTTGGATAAGAGCTTGCAGCAGCCACATATCTACATCTATCTAGATCTCATGGTGTGTAGGTGTTTATACATACAAGCATGTTTGGCATATTTCCTGTTTGATATTCATGGGCCAACTTGAAGGTGGGTATGAAGTCACATTGAAGTGATAATAAATTTGTATTCAAAATTGTGATTGGTTAATCGGCATTACTACCGTGGTAAGCATAATCTATTATGTGATTAGTTTGTATGTTCTATTTATCTGTTTATGAAATATAGCTACATTTAATGAAATCTGTTGAATTTACTGAAAATGGTTGGGTGCAAATCCACCTATTATCAAAAGTATAATTCTAACTTATATAAATCTGTTATTTGACTTTATATATTTGATAAACATGACAAAATATGGATTCTGTTATTTTTACCTTTAAAAAATCTCACTTAAAATGGATATGCCAGTGTACATTCTAAAATATGTATTGTAAACAGGAAATATATTTATTATACGGCAAATGTACACATATGTAAACATGTGCGTGCTCTATCCCTATCTATCTCATCATCATGCCATTACACTGTTGACAGCCTGCTGTAAACACTGTCATCATCACCCATGCTCTCACATAAAGTAGACACCAAACTCAGCCTAATACTCTTTCTAATTGCCTGCCATTGAGTTTGTAAGCTGACACAAAATTCAACAAATACTGGCCCAGTCAACCATCATTCTGTCTGTCTGAAACACATTAACTCAGGTCGATAATCTGACAATAACAACCACAGCACCATTTGCCCGTAATTAAGCTTAAAACGGGCAAATATTTACTCTGCATCTGGTTCATTGTTGAAAGGACACAGCGGTGAACGGTGACAATCGATGTCCTACTGCATTGATCCTTTAAAGCAAAAACAGCTCAGACAATAATTAGGTAAATTTCTTAATGTCACTTAATCCAGTGGCCATTTCCCAACATTGGGCAACATTTTATGGGTTCCATTAATAAATCAATGATAGGCATATATACGAATAAATATGTAAAATGTAGTTAATAAAAATCTTAAAATCGATACTAAAAGCAATATTCTAACTCATCAGTTATGATTAAGATGTATGGTTATAGGATCTTTCAAATTGCTTACACCTGAACAAAATTGCAGTGTTTTTCTCCAGCAACCCAAACACAACACCTGTGCTTTATGACAAGCCTTCTCTTGGTTTACTAAATTTAGTTACATTCTCAGCCATGTCATTGTATTTAACCAAGCAACCAGAATCTTCCATAGTTATGTGTCTGGTGAAAGAACCAAATGCAGGTGTTTGTGACTCATATCACGTCCTCTAATACTTTGAGCTGCTGACTTATGTGTGTCTGGTTCTATGTCTGCTGATATATGTGTTTCTTGTTCTATCCTTGTCACTCACCATAGACCCACCCACAAGCCAGGCCAGGCCAGCAGTGAGGACTGCACCGTAGAAGGGCACAGTCTAATAATACAAATCATATCATATTGTACAGTGTAACCTAAGTCTATATGTGTATAGTATATATACATATATATGTGTGTAGATCCAAATAATAGGTGACAGGTTAATTATATGAAAATATTGTGGTTTAATATAAGTCATTTGGTGTGTGTGTGTATATATATATATATATATATATATATATATATATATATATATATATAATAATATAATATATATATATATATATATATATTTATATATAACATATATATAATATATATAGATAAGTTAAATTTCTGAATATCATAAAAATTCTAGATACACCTGTACAAAACAAACGATGACTTCATAAAAATAAGTGACACTTAATTACATTTTCCCCACGCGGCAGAAATTCAGGGTCCACGACTGACCGCGTTATATACAATTCGCGTTATAACTAGGCACATTATACCGAGGCGCGACTGTATATATATATATATATATATATATATATATATATATATATATATATATATATATATATATATACACACCAAATGACTTATATTAAACCACAATATTTTCATATAATTTAACTGTCACCTGTTATTTGGATCTACATTAACTTATCCTTAGAGAAGACATCAGGGAATATATTTGAACCTACTTCTACACATACATGACCCTTCTGTAATATCCTTCCCTAAGTCCCAATTTTCTCTGGCTTTTTTCCTATAAAGACTGGCAAAAGGAAGAGCCCTCCCCAGGGAAGGAGGAGGGACCAGGCACGCTGGATCAGTAACCTAACCCACCAACAGATGCCTGCTGGATTTAATATGGGATAATGTGAGAGCCACTGGAGAGTTAAACACAATCACTCCCATTATCTCCAATCTGTCTCCATCTCCTGTCTCATGTCTCCATCTCCTGTCTCTACCCTTTTTCTGCTCTCTCTCTCTCTCTCTCTCTCTCTCCCTCTCGCACTCTCGCACTCTCGCACTCTCGCACTCTCGCACTCTCGCACTCTCGCACTCTCGCACTCTCGCACTCTCGCACTCTCTACTGCATGCTCTTGCTCTCTCTGCCCATAAGTTTGTCACAAATTCTGTGTAATGTGTACACTATTCAAATCCTGCTTAGTCTATACCCTTAAAGGGAGCCATTTAATTCCTCTACACAAAGTTAGTAGACTTGACTCAACAACAATTGCCAATAAACCTTCATTTTAAGCTGGACGTTTAGTCCACCATTTGAATCTGTTTCAGGTTGGAAACTTTCAGGTTCTAAACAGACTTTTATGGACTCACTAAATGAATACAAGTTGGCAGGCAGTATGTCACCAGTATAGTTATTATAATGTTAAGACCAGTGCATTGATTAATAAATAAAACACGAGGGACATATTGAGTTCTGTTGACAGTTGACCTACAGAAAGCTACACTTGAGGACCTGGTAGTTCCATCTGCTACAATCTTGTCCTTCATTAGGAATAAATAGTTAAAGTAAGGGAAACTTGTTACAAAGCACTATCCAATCCTTAGAACTGCATAAAACACTTTTTGTTTCATTTCATGGCTGATGTGTTCAATCCAATACAACCTCAAGGTTTCATTGCAGCAAATGCAACATATAATTCTAATACTCAGTACGTAGTAAGAAATGTGTTATCTGTAGCAATACATATACACGTGATCAGTTGAACAATATATATATATATATATATATATATATATATATATATATATATATATATATATATATTTTGTATGTATATATATATATATATATATATATATATATATATATATATATATATATATATATATATATATATGTATATATATATATATATATATATATATATATATATATATATATATATATATATATATATATATATATCTGAAGCATTAGCAGCATATTTAGTGATAGCTACACTAGGCTATCTATTCTGGTCACAGGTCTCTTTGATGTTATGACAGATAGTACTTAACATTAGATGTCTCATTAGGTAGCCTGAATAATGACAATCTGCTTCCTTATAATTTCCCTTCCTGGGAGCACCCTAATCCAAGACAAGGATTGAACTTAATTGTCGACCTTCCTTTGATGTGCCGTTCTAGGATAGCTGGGCTTGAGGTGACTGTCATTATGTCATTAATACTTCGGCCTTTGAAATAAATGATCAAGCTAAATGGGCAACTTCCAGTAGAATTATTTTAACAACAATATATGGGGTAATCTGCAGCCAGTCTGGGGTAATCTACAGCCAGTCTGGGGTAATCTGCAGCCAGTACATATATTTTATGATGATTTACATGAAGGAATGTACATACATTTTATGTACAGTGAATTATACAAAAACTGGAAAAGGAATGACAAATTTAAAAACAAACTAATAACTGCTAAAATAAATACATTCTACCCAAAATAGCACCGCAGCATCTGCGTATTACCAGCGAATATATCAAATAACAGCTGCATTTACTGAAATATATTTGCTTGAGGTTTCTTTGATGTATTAGATGCTATGCAAATATTGGTTTTATCACAACTAATTTATGTATGGCATTACTAATGTTTTGCAGACATGACTGACTAACATAATTTCAAAAAATTAACATTTAGACACCTAATACATTCCCACAATACATCTTTTGAATGTGTTAAATTATTAAAACGTCAAACTGAACGCATCCATGTTCAGCTACATTGTACTAGCATTTGGCTTTAAATTAACTATATCTGGAGTCAGACCACATTTGCATTTTCCATAGGCGACCATTATAACGTTTCCTTCATTTCCTACTAATCTTGAAGAGCTCTGTTATTGACAATTTCACAGAATTTCACCCTCCATAGACAGATGTTCTGTGAAAAAATGTTGAACTTTTAATACCTCAGGCTCCCACAAACGTCTTTCAAACCTTCACCCCTCCATTTCTGCTTGAACCACCCACGGATTGCCCCTGATTACATCACCAAGCAAAATGACAACTGTATTAATATGCAGAAATGCACCGACTGACAGCTGTCGTAATTTGACAGCTCTGATGCCACCCTGCACGAAAACATCATCTCTAATCACTCCGCACTACATAATATTATGTGCTCACCGAAATTCAGACAACCTGCATAATGCTGATTTTAAAGGGTACTCTTTGGTCGGGGAATGGCGGATGAGCACCTTATTGTGGTCTTACTTCACCTAAGAGTCAGGTCTGGCTTGCACAATGTAATCTTTCTTTGTTGACTTGACACTTTGTTTAATATCCATGGATTCACATCAGCTACCTTGGGGTACATGTCATTGTGGATACAACTCAGGACAGTACATGCTGCATGTAACGCCCCTAAACGTCTTTGCACTTCTAACAAGTGAAGTTTGTTTGAAGTGCTGGGCCTTTAAAAATTAAACGCCCAGTCCAGTGTTTGAGAGATGAGAACAACTTCGATGCAGGACCATCACATGCACCTGTCTATACCCCTAGGGTAACACAACTGATCTGCTGTTATCTGGCAATAAACTAGCAAATTACCCCACAGGGGCATAACACTTGAGTAAGAGGGGCGCCTGTTGACAGGTGGGATTGGGCTGGGACATGCCAGGTTTGTATAAGATTTCAACATGTGCTGACACTCTAGATAAGACTAGCTGCAGATTACCCTGTCCCTCTGGTATTTAGATAACACCTCACACTTCTATATCAATAACCCCCAGCAGTGCTCGTGATAACTGGTGTACAACAAGTGGCTGCATGATCACGTCATCACCATCAACATTGGTATTTCTTAATTGGATTTATTCATGACAAACCACCAAGTAAACTCTCACAATATTATGTTAACCCATTGCTACCACTGTCACGGTTAAATCATCACATCATTATCAGAACTCTGATGCCAGATATTTCATCATGAAGTAGAGTACTATAAAAGTCAGACTACAAAACATCAAGCACTTGCAACCACATTATACATTTTACTTAATCATTTATTTTCCAAATAATTAAATTTGCATAATATCTCCTAAATGCCAGCCTACATGATATTGGCCCAAAAAGGTTGTCATGAATTCTCACCTGTCCATTGCCGAAGCGCCCCTGAGTCTCGACCACGGTGATGACCTTGAGCCGGCCAAGGTCAATCTGCAGATACTCATAGGAGTCCTTGGCAATTTGTGGCTTTGGACACCACGCCCCTCCCTTGATCTCATTCCGGATTCTGTGGCATGAGGGAAGTGTGTCAGGAAGAGGGGAAGGGAAGGTTGGGAAAATATGGGAAATATTATGGGAGCATATGAGGGAATGTTTAGCCAGAGACAATAGTTGTGTTGACAAGTCGTTACATGGCTAACTGTAGTAACATAAATTCAATTGTTTGGATAATTTGAAATGATTGCGTTCTCCCAAACACAGAATTAAAGTGTTATACAGTATGTTTAACTTTGCTTATGATTGTGTTCTCAATGAATGAGGCTCTACCACGGACTTGGGCGTTAATTATAGAAAATTCACATACAAGTACCCACTAGCTCACTCCACTCAGTGGCCATACAGCACATACGCATGCAGTCATGCAGTCATGCACACACACGCACACCACACACACCATACACACCATACACACACACCACACACACACACACAAACACACTCACACACACACACACACACACACACACACACACACACACACACACACACACACACACACACACACACACACACACACCATACACACACACACACACACACACACACACACACACACACACACACACACACACACACACACAATACACACACACGCACGCACACACGCACACACTTACACCACACACATGCAAGCACGCACACATGCACGCACGCACACACACACACACACCAAACAATAGCTGCTATACGACACAACATGAACTTCAACCAGGGTTGGTCTGTGTCATCCTCCATCCATTCATTCAGCAGGAGACTCCCAGCCATCAGCTGCTTGCTCCCTCCCTGGCTGACTCAGCTGTGGCCGCTAGATTAGCCTCTAATGATACAGCTGCTTGTTTCCTTAATCCCACCCACCACACCATCCCAGGCCCCTCACCAATACAGTCACCAGGGGTTCTGTCCCCAATAAATCTCAGTTGGACAATAAACCACTTATCCGCCATGATTGTTTGCTGCAGACTTCTTGCATGCAATTACGAAATTTAATAACTTGTTTTGAAAAATATTATGCTGATTTTGTGTTATTATTAAACCTTACAACTATAAACAATTATATTATTACTAACTGTAATGTAAACACTTCTGAACGGAGGACTACTTTGGAGTTTACTGTATAAATAAAGTTATTGTTATTATTATTTAACCTGCTTTTTAGATTTAGCTGGCAATTTGCAAAGCTTGAGAGCTTTTAAATACGTGTAGACAATTATTCATATTATCATATTACCTCTCAAAAAATTGGATTCTAATCTGAACATATTGATCACATCTTGCATTCTTTGTCAGCAGAATACAGTCACAGTGTC
The DNA here is from genome assembly GCA_025642075.2 of Ridgeia piscesae. Taxonomy (NCBI): domain Eukaryota; kingdom Metazoa; phylum Annelida; class Polychaeta; order Sabellida; family Siboglinidae; genus Ridgeia; species Ridgeia piscesae. Next base: position 185,915 of record JAODUO010000653.1, on the reverse strand, counting down.
ATTTAGATCGGAAACTGGGTTTCATGAGACGTAATTATGTCTAATATTAACAACCAAGAAACCAAATCATCAATTCACTTTAAAATTATAAAGTCATCATCATTAACCTGTCATTCACATTTTAAATTTAACTGGAAACTTACTATAATTGAGAGAGCTTTAAATATTGTGTAAACAACTGCATCATTAACCTGTCTTTTACATTTTTAATGTCACTTGAAAATTGGCAATAACTGAGCTTTTAAGTACGTAAGCGATTATTTTCCAATTAACCTGTCTTTTATGTCAAGCCACTTCAATCGTGTCTCCCAAAAGAGACAGACTCAGTCTCTCAGAAGAGACATAAAGGCAATTTTGTATCTGTTTTATGCCAGGTGAAGTAGCAGAACCCACAGTTGGTAAAACATATGTGTAATTTGTAGTGAATTCAGAACTGGTTATCTCTAACTATGGATTACATAAAAAAAACGTGTCATCCACAGTACTGTGAATGAGCTGAGAAAAAACTCCCACAATGCAACACGCTTCCTGCTGTGTCTTAGAGTCATCTGCTCTGCTGTGTGATTAAATTAACTTCCCACTCTGAGATCATTAACTAAATCAAACAGATGTTTTCTGACAATAACACGTTTCAGTGACACGCACAGACAGTCAAATTAACTTATGCCCTGCATGCAATAGAATGCTAATTAACGCAACCTGGCAGCTTTGAGGAAAATGTCCCACTAGAAATTTCATTACTTCACAAAATACAGTAATTAATTTTAGAAAATGGCCACATGCAGGACAGTGACATTGGCAGGTGTGAAATAATGTATTTTATTCACTGGACGATGAGTTGCATTCAAGTTATTTAGACACACTGCTGCTGAGTGTTTCATAGCGTTGCTAACATGGTGTCTTACATCAACTGATTTATCCTATTGCAAGTAAAATTGTTTGATGATCAAATAATTTTATTGTCTTGATAATGAAAGCAATATTCAATGCAAAAAGCATTTATGATTGGAAAGTTTTGACCAGACCTAGCAAAATATGTAACAGGTTGTCCAGTGATTTCAAAGCAAACTCATAATAAATTTAAATATAACATGAAACCTAGCATACTAGTAGAAGGCACTAGATTTTTTATTTTTCAGGAAACAAAAGAAGCTGAAAATTGGTTTGGCCTTTAAAGTGAGGAATAATTGGCAAGTGTATCCTATGAATGTTTTAACACAATAGTTAATCAGAGTCTCTCAGATTGGTTTGATCGTGCATTTTCTTCGATCCTCAGTTGTTCTCCCAACACTTAGGTGACAGATTAATTTTTAACACACTTTTCCTGTGAAGCCTCCATTAAAAGCTATTCAGATGTTGAGTTGTGGGCGAGAGACGTGAAATCTCTGTCGTTAAATCAGTGAAATTTCAGGGCATACATATTTAATGGTACAACTTAGTGGCTGTGTCTTGGAAGGCTAATCAATCTTACACTAATCTAATATGTTGGCACCAAGCTATCAGCCAGGGTTGTCCTGTTGGTGGGTGGGAGTGGAGGCAGAATCATTTCAACTGGCGCTGTGGGTTTTGTGGAGAAGAAGGAAGAGAGATGTGGTGACTGCAGGTACAGGTAGTTGTAGTCATCGTATGTCACCACATACAAGGGTGACAGTTTCAGTACGGTCATGTGATGTCATGTGGTAGAGGAATAACTGGAGACAGATGTGAGTGGTCAATCTCATGGGACGTAGATGTCTTGGTGATGATGACTACTGGTGGCCTGTAGTGTGACAAATTATTTAACAGAACAACACAAATGGATGGACACTGATGGACACTGATGGACACTGATGGACAGTGACGGACAGTGATGGACGACTGATGGACAGTGACGGACGGACGGACGGACGGACGGACGGACGGACGGACGGACGGACGGACGGACGGACGGACGGACGGACGGACGGACGGACGGACGACGGGACGGACGGACGGACGGACGGACGGACGGACGGACGGACGGACGGACGGACGGACGGACGGACGGACGGACGGACGGACGGACGGACGGACGGACTGCCTTACCTGGCGCTGGCAGGTCCTAGTTCGAGGTCGAATGATGAGCTGGCAGTGATCGCTTCATCTGGTATCTCCCCTGTCTGCATGCCCAGGGCATCCTGACAGTGTTCTGTAACACAAACATCACCGTTGTACAACACTGCACATCAGGCAAATCTACTTTGTCTTTTTCCACCAGTTACAGATGCACCATCATGAAAAGTTATTTACACGTGTACCTAGAATTGTGAGAACAATTATTCTGTCCACCATGTCATATACCGCAATAAATTAAATGAGTACCAGGTACGTGTAAATGTATACAGTTGGCCAGTGGACACTAGCTGCCCAGTGGTCAGGTAAAAATGTGGACAGTTAGATGCTCAGTGGCCAAAATATGGTTACTATGCATAACGCGGGAAGAAAAGCGTAGGAACGTATGCATATCTGAGCTGTGGTTATTATTGTCTAAAAGGGACTTTTATTTAGTAAATTTAAGAATTTTTTGTCACTGAGCAAGTGTCCACTTTTTAATTTGTCCACTGGGCAAGTGTCCACCAGGCAACTGTCCTATGCTCACATATAAATGTGAGAATTATTACGATTATGGCAATGTGTGACCACAACAAATAAAAACAAACTTGTTATTGACACTTAGCATCAAAGCAGAAATAAAGCAGTAATCGATTATTTGCGTCATTGTTCATCCGCACTATATATCTGATGGCCTTAAGTGGGTTGCACTGCAGTAAACTACTCCGTACTTTATGGTAGAGTAGCCCTACAAAGTACACATCCTTGACCAAACTGTGCAATTATGTTATTAAGCCGCCACTCAACACTTCTGTTCACGGCAGCAGACTACATCTTTGTAGACCCACAAAACGATATCGCCAGACACGCAATTAAATGGACGCCATCACAACTGTCCGCACATTCTTATGGCATGTTCAAATGTCCGTTTCATGTCCCTGTTTACTGCCAGGCACCTCCAAATTGCCCCAATGCTGATTCCGCAATATGCAATGCAGCCCTTTCACAACCGTCTTATGTAGGTTTTATGCAAGGGCCATCAACACGCTGACGTTATATGCACTCTAGAAAGTTCCACACGTTTAACTGTGCCTTAAATGTAAGTGTTTGCATAGCTATGTAACGATCGGTCGTAAACTAACCTCAACCAGCTACAGAACGTGATGTACATTCTTAGAAACATATTCGTCTACGCCAGTGGACATATCAAGGAACAATCTTTGAGGACTGTAATTTTGTTAGAAGATAAATCAACAACAAATCAATCAACTACGAGTAACCACTGACCGGGGCGGGGTATGTATTGGTCAGTGATTTGGTCCATATCTGAAGTGGTCAAGTGATCTGGTCATTGAATGTGTCAACTGATGATGCATTTCCCAAAATAGCTAACTTTGGGGGGCAGTTTAGTAGCATCTCCTCCCAGGCTCCACAGGCCATCTAACATATTTTATGTTCATTCATTTTTTTAGCTACTGGCATCTGATCTAACAGCTGGTGATGTATTTGAACGACAAATTCGAGTGGTTAACTTAGATATTAGTTGGGAGAAATGGGGAAAAAGAGAGTTTGAGTGAGGACATCAGCGGGATACGTCTGTGGTTCTACTTCCTCTGTATGTTGACTTTTATGGGAAATAATCCATTTGCATTTTGTTCTATGGACAGCTAGAAACTGGTGATACATGGTTATACTATCTTAGCTGTCACATGAGTTAAATTGAACTGGAAGTCAGACAGACAGACACAGACTGGTCAAGCCAAACAGCTGACCCAACTACAGGATGTCCAGCCAGATAGAGATGTCAAGTTAGACCAACACAGATGTCTGGTGGACGATAGATGACCGGTGAATGTTGATAGGTGGACGCCTTGGACATTCATCACGACCCAGATTGGGACAAGATGTCTAGCCCTGTTTCCCTGCGGCTCTGGCCATTTCCCTCATTCTGCCCCCTGCCTGGCATTCCCAGGGAGTCCGGGACAGATGAAAGATACACAGCCATTAACATTTCTAGGATCTTTAACAAGTGCACCTGGCCAGCAGCAACTGTGGCTACCAGCCAATTTCCTGGCAGTTTCTATGTATCTGGTGAGAGACAGGAATAGACAGAGACAATGTCACAGCTATAATTCAAGAGAGCACGAGACAGATAAATTACCTACAGTTTGGTTTAGGGAACATGGGAGGAATTTAGATCCCCTTGTATGTATGACTTCACAGCACAATGCTGGTGAAAGATCACCTCATGAAGTAAGCTGAATTTGTAAATCATTCCCTCCTGAACTACTTAGCCTTGCTGGTGAAAAATAACCTCGTGTACGAAGGTGAACAAGTACCTTATTAAAGTCATACTAGTAAAAAATTACTCCTTGAACAAAACAGTCCTGGTTAAGAGTTAGGCCTACTCAATGAACAAAGATATGTCAAAGGTCAAACACAGGTTAGTCCACTGAGCTATTTTATATTGAATGGCTGGTGATAACGTTTATTTGTAGTACAACATCTCCATTTAGCCCTTAACAAGATCAAGACTTAGAGGATTATCTCTGTAAACATCAATACAGGCCCCAGCACTAGGGGGATTATCTTTGTAAACATCTAGGCTGACAGCTTCGTATTTTGAACCTGACTATCTGTGTGATTCTGGAGATAAAAGCAGTCTCCTGTAGTCATTCTCCATTTGTGAATTTGCTTTGACAGTAGGAATCAACAAACTGTGTAATCTTCTAGGAAAGGGACCAACTCTGCTGCATCAATACACAAGACCTGCTCATGTTCCTTGTAGACACTTTGTGTCTGAAATGCAGTTCTTACAATGGTGGATCCTTACAATTACTGGATGTTCTCAAATTTTATTTATTTATCAGAACCACGAACGAATGACAGCATCTGGTAAACATAATTACCTAAAACATGCTGTAAATATTTATAAAACAATTCTACATCACTTCAACTATTCTGTGCAATTAGCCCTGGCTGTTTCTAGCACTATTCTTTCTGTAAATATGACACTGTCACCTGAGGAATCAGCTGGTCCCGAGACAGGTCATTCAACTAGTCAGTTTTTTAATTAACATCACTGATGTGACCTTTCTATGGTGGCATTGCAAGGTCATCCTCAGTGATCCTTAAACATCCCAATTAATGAGAGTGACGTTAATCCAAGTGCATAGTTCACGATATTGAAAAGCAGCTTTTTACACCGAATGTACTCGTACTTGGTTCAAGGGACCTTTTCACAAGATAATAAGGTCATGAGGAAAATCCATCATAAAACATAATATTTTTCAAAATATAAAAATCCACCATAATATCACTGAAGAAATTATTTCCGTGACACTCTGGTGAATGTGTTGCACTGAGGCTTCTTGATGTTGCCAGTTTTCATTTGATTTCAAAGAGAGAACTTGGTTTTTTAATTAAAATTAAATACTTAAACAAATGCTGGTGAAATGGTTCCCAAGAGAAGCAAGACAATTTGAACCCTGAAGTCTGATACGCAAGGCAGGTATGCTAATCACTACATCTACCATATCTCTCATAAATGAAATAAACATACTATAACAACTATAATAATTAAGGGTTTTAAGTGGACAATTCCAATAATCCTTAGATACACTAGACAGGATTATCTTAGCCACTCTTTATACAAAAATGCATCTATTCCCAATACAGTGAACAAAAAGATACTTATCACAAAACAGCAAAAATGTTTTCCCTTTTTCACACAAATGAATGGAGCTGTGATCCTTCCTTATTGTATTACTTGTTGTAAAACTACTTACATAGCCTCTCAGCTATATCTCTTCTCCAGCTACTTATGAAATGACCAGGGGGCAAATTGGAAATAGAACCCAAAATGCCATATATCTCTGACCCAGTGGCCTGCTGCAGATAAGCCTGTGTTGTAATTAATTAATTGGCAGCTGATGTTAAGTAGCTGAGACTGAGACAGGTGTGAGACCACTAGGCGGTCACACTTGTGTGTTTGTTTGGCCGTTTATTACTGGACACTGACATTTACTCAGTCATCACCACAAAGGTCACCCAGTTCACCTTCAACAATCTCACTCTCTGTAGATAAATCTTAAAACTTCCTCTTTGATTAACTTAGTGCATCTTAGATAACATATAAAGATGCAGTTGGTTTAATAAAAGACTGCACACATTTGCTAAGCTAATTACATATATATCTTTTCTGTTATACAAAATTTTAACCAGTGCTATAACAGATAAATATTACCTGCTTTTAACAAAATTAAATAAAACATTACACAAAATGAACTAGATTTTTGTAGAAGTTTTTCCTAACAGCATATGAAATGAGACAGACAAGATTGTTTTCTGAAAGTATATTTCCACTGTCTCGCCAGTTCTTTTTAATGGCAAAGCTTATTCAACTAAATATGTCTACTATCTTCACAAAGTTGTCAGAGTATAATCCTACTGACTCCCAGTATATGCCTCACAAGTATTTGATAAAGAGACTGATGTGTTTGTCAAATATAACCAAGTGGTCTGGTTATAACCGCCTTCCTCTGTTGGCCCTAGCCTCTCTTTCCAATCCCTTGTTTGCATTCCGCTGTAGACAGACAGTATTATTTGAGAGATTAACAGCCTCCTAAAGCAAACCGCCTGCCACTTTTACTCGTCTCTTGTGAGTTCTCGTGCCACTATTCTTTTGATTGCGCAGACGCGCAGTGTTTGCTCAAACAGGCGGCTCAACGAACTCACTCTGGTTAGCACAAATTGGACGTCTCTTAAGTGTATGTAAAACGTTTCTTGTATTATCACACTGCATGTCCATGTTGATAATTGCATTTTTCTTTACTGCTCACCAGTTGTTTTCTTCATAAACCGATCATTAAAATGCATTTAGGAAAAAGCTTGATGTACATAATTTTATATAGTTTATTATTTGTGCCAAAATCCAACCAATATTGACTATTTTTGTCAACATGGTTCATACAGGACCAGTATATTCAAAATAATCTCCTTTCTATTGCATGAAGGTTAGTCAATATCAATACGGATACAAATTTTTAAAATGCACCCACTGATAAAAAGAAGCAATATATGTAAAACATAAATGACCCCTTCAATAGGATTACAGAATCAATCTAACACTTCTCAATGGGTGGTGCAATTCTTTATTTTGTCCACCATGGGTGGTTCTCTGGAACAGATTTATTGAGGAATACTCTGGCTTCTCTTTTGTGCAGGTTCAGCCATAAACCATTCCCTCTGTCTGGGTCAGCTACATTTCTCGCCAGTCAGTCACAACAACTCGCTCATGAATGCAATGAACTCACAGATTTGCTACATTGTCTGTCAGTGGATATTAAGTCACACAAGAAAAAAGTCACAACAAGAAAATCACAGTATAATTGATCTGATGATGACTGAATAAATACAAGGCAATGTTTGAAGACATTAACTGTTACATTCAAAAGGTGGTTAGTCAAAATGTATAATAGTTTATGACACGATAAAAATCAACAGACAACCACCCTTTAACTTTAGCCAGCCAGACAACTGGACATTTGTCAATGCCAAGTTGTGTGACAGGTGACAGTCAAGTAACAGTTGCCTATGACAAAAAATGGTCAGTGCAATGTCACAACGTTTTCTTGGGACATCACACACATGTCCTTGTGGAAGTATCGATCAAATGTTTCGACATAATCTGTAGCAGTTTGTCAGTTCTGGACATTTATCTCCGAATGCAGGAATGTTCTGAATACAAAGAGTCCCACCCATGACTTGCACACAAACATCTTTTCTCTACAACTGCGGATAAACACATTTTTCTTTAGATGCATAGGTTTAGGGTTGAACTTCGCTTTAAGTCACCTTGGAAATACAGCCACTTCACAATTAAGGTCACCCAGGACAGTCCCGTATACAGTAATAAAGTACATGAAATTAATCCTGTTAATTGGGTCACCTGACTAATAAGGTCACCTTGAAAATACAGCCACCTCACAATTAAGGTCACCATACACAGTATTAAAGTACATTAAATTACTCCTGTTAATAGGGTCACTTCTCTAATCAGGTCACTCTTGTCCAGTCTCAAAGGGTACCTTATTAGTCAGGTTCCACTGTAGATATTCTACAATTCTCTGAGTGACAGGACAACAGTGCGTATAATGAGAGAGGGAAATCTTGGGAGCCTCCTATTCCCTGGATCTTCCCCGGGGCCTGCCCCCCCCCTCAGGAGACAGACTGACACACAACAACAGGTGACCAAGGTGGGTTTGACAAGAGGTGGTTTCCTCCCAATCGCCTCCCTGCCATCCCACAGGGAAGACCAGGTCCATAGATCAGGGATCACTGCACTCAAAGTCTCCCCAGAAATACTGCAATTTGTCAGTGAAAACACCATCTCTAGTCTACCACAAACCAGGCAAGCAGCACCCATTCCTGGAGGTCTAAATCGATTACTAAGGTTACATACCTGAACATGTCAGAGGGAGCTATACAGGAAAGGTATATTCATTTCAACCGCACAAGGACTGACTGAATTTTGAAGTGCTAATATCTGCAAATGAATAATTTCTCGCAAAGTTGGATTGAAATATATTCTAACTAATGCGATATTGTCAATAGTAAATACCACTATATTTAATTCTCCACTCTACTCCACTCATCTCCTTATTCTTCCCTGTTCTCTCCTTTCTCTCATCTTTCCCTCTCCTGTCCCTGTCCCCCCTCCTCCTCTCCCCTTCTATCAATTCCCTATCTCTCTGTCTATGTGTCTGTGTCTCTCACCCCCTCCCTCCCACATTTCATCTCCCCTGTCTATCTCTATCTCTATCTCTATCTCTATCTCTATCTCTATCTCTATCTCTATCTCTCCCTCTCCCTCTCCCTCCTCTCCCTCTCCCTCTCACCTCACTCTCCGTCTCCCCCTTCCCTCTCTTCCTCCCCTCTCCTCACCTCGCCTTGCCCTCCCTCTATCCCTCCCTTCTCCCCTCTCTTTTTCTCCCATAGGAATGTGGCAGTTTCAAGTGACAAGAACATCTAGCAGTCCATCAATGGGATGTCATGTTAGTTGTAATAGCCTCTGTCTGTCTGTGGGAACCAGCTCCCGGAACTTACAACTCTCTCAGTAACACATCTAATCAGCCTAGAATCAAGTCACAGCATCAAAAGTGGGGTAGGGCAAGTCCAGGCACATTTGTCACTTTAGATTTACTCTCGCAGTCTAAATGAAACTTTCCCAGAGGCCGAGCAGAGGGGTGAGGGTACAACCCAGTAAACCAGGCCTAGTAAGATTACATCCAAGACAGGGGGCAAACAGTACAAAGCACATGTCAGTTGGCATTTGTTGCAATGCCTTTTGATCTTACTTTGTCGTGTATACACACGCACGCACGCACACACGCGCGCACGTACAGACTGCAGCGAGATTTGTGGGGTAAGCAAAGTAAATGACCTTTTATCTGCCACAGACCTGTGTAAATGCTGCTTATCAATTTGTCATTTCACTAATTATTTATACACATGAAAGCATCAGAGTCACATTTGCTGACAGAAACATGACTGATGAACAGGAATATTGTAGTAACATTTTATCATTGCACAATATGACAGGTAAACTTATACATTAGTCTCCCCACAGTGGTCGTTATTGAAATAAAAAATCAATAGCAACAAAACTGCAAAGACAGTCTGCTTCTAAATAACAACTTGTAATTCCAACATGGTGTTTTCTGGCACTAGCATCTGGTCACATGACTAGTATTTGACAGACCAGCCTCAGTTGTCAATGAACTGAAGATCAAAGAATCACATATCCTTTGTGGAGTCAATATTGCTCAGTTAAATGCCCCTGATACAGATGGCAATTTGGCTGTCCACACTGCTACACTGGCTTTCCATCAATTACAAAAAACTGCAAATTGCATCAATACATCTTCATGAACCAGTGGTGGTGGTTTCGTATCCCTTCTGGTGGACCCATGCATGATACATGTATTGAAAATTGCCCCAGTTGCCACAGCAACCAATTAAATGTGTTTTTGTGAAGTTTGTTGTCCACGGACATCTGGCACCGTCATTTTGGAAGTTGATCAATAGTAGCAAAATTGTTTTTGAAATCACAAAAGTGACACATGTTGGTGAAATGTTTTAATTTTACTAAAACACTTGTTCTCTTGATTAAAATATTCTACTTCCTCAATTGATTTTGACATATGCCTTTAACTGGGCGAATTACTGTCCAGCTTGAAATAGTTTACCTCACCCTGGGTGAGGTGAAAATGCCACATCAGTCAAACCGTGTTTTGACCCAGCCTGGAACTTTACCTGATCAACTTCGACTTGAATCTATCTGAACAGACCTTCTGTCCATCTCAATAACCAGGACAGCGTGAAAACACCTCTCACTGGATGAGCTTTCTTGTAATTTATTTCGACCAATCAATCAGCAACGTTGTATTGTGTGCTGGACTGCACAGATGGGGTCTCTCTGGTATACCCAGATGATGGGCTCTTTTATGGGGGTGTCCATGGCTATATTGCCAGAGGTCTTCAAAGTAACAATAAATCAGGTGGTCATCTAGTTCAGCCCCTCTCATTAAGTTCCATGTTGATGAACTGACCATTAGGTGACCGTTTGAAGATTACACCCAGAACATCAGTGGCCACACATAAGAGTTGTCAGGTGAAGTCCGAAGAGAACCACACTTCAAGAGTAAATTGAATACAGAAGATAACTTGACCTTTGTCTTGTAGCTAAATGTCAACGAGTAAATGAAATAGAGAAAATAATGTGATCTTTGTCTCTTGTAATTCAGACTAACGTCAACTGTGTTTGTTCTGGTGCATTGTTAAGTATTGTTAATGTTTATGATTGTTTCATTCATGACTGTTTGCTACATCCATGTGATAAATCACCATTTTCCTATTTTCCAGAAGAATATATATTCATAATGTCAATGCATGAACCATGTTTGGAGATCTTTTTCCCTTCCTCTGAGTTCAAACACTACTTATGTCGACATTTCTCTTCTTCCCCGATGAAATGTTGCAGTGGCATCTCAACTAAAATGGAGTTTTTATGTTGTACGTAACACGGAAGAAAGCAAATAAATGGGAGGAAATGAGACCAGATTTATCAACTTGAACACTAAAAACTAACAATAATGTATACTTTAAATATAAAGGAAACAATTTCACACATTCACACATTAAAAAGTAACTACTTACAAAGAAAAACAACTAAAGATTTCATAAAATGTGTTACAGGATAATGAATGCCCATACAGAACAGGCAATATCTAGCACAAAACAGATCTTGTGACACAAAATAGATCTTGTAACTACTGTGCTGCCATCTATAGGCAGTCTGCATTATTACAGCGGCCAGATTTAGCCATCAGTGTCCCCTGAGGCTTGCCTGGTGACAGTCACACATTTCCAAAACGATCCACCATTCAATCGAACAATTGAGAAAAACCTCCCATCCATTAAATCACGTTTTTGACAGACACAATTACCATGTGTGATACAAACCATTTGTATTAATTCACCATAGAGGACAGAAAGTTTTTGTCCCGTCAAATGAGTATGCAATTTCAACACGTCACAGTTTATCTGCATCCACAGAAGTTAGACCTAGCCGTAACTGGCAGGGGAAAACATTTCATATGCTACACTGGGATGGTAGATAAGCTGAGCCTGGTCAATCCATGTCAGATTAATTCAGTTACAGATGGAGATCCCACTCCTGCTTCCAGTCTAAAGACTAGACGCCATTAATCTGAACGCTACAGAGGCAATTAAATAATCGAATATAACACATTACTTTTTACTTCTACCCATATTTTTCCTGTTCATTTTATTACTACAGGAACAATTTGACAACTTGTCACTGTTTTAAGCCATCCATTGTAATTTATCATGTCTACTTGGATCTTGTCTGTTGATACACAGGAATTATGCAGTTTTCATATCAAATAGAGAAATTGTGGCTTTTAAAAACACAACTGCTTTAGTTTTCCATTTAAAACAATTAAATTGTGTTCAGTAATATATACATATATACTTTAACAAAATGATATCATATGTACATAACACACTAATATGTCTTATGTGATCACAAATGTCTATTATGTGATCACAAATATCTCTTATGTGATCACAAAAGTGTCTGATGTGATAACAATTTCTTTACAATAGGTAGGTAGCATAACCACTGGCCAGTCTTTCACAAATTTGTGCTAATCTTGTTATATTTATCTAAGCTTTAGCTAAGTATAATCAATAAAAATACAATGATATGCAAATGTTGCTGACAATAGCAGCGATGGCAGTAGCTTTATGGCAGGCATGGATGCAAAGGGATCAATTTTTGCACCTTAATGAGATATGCTTTATGACCATGTTTGCCTACTAGCAGAGAGACAGGGTTGTGAAGATGTCCAGTGCGCATCTTAGACAAGTGACAGGGAAATGATATGATGCAAATAGAAACTGTCACCAATTCATGACTGGTTTTGGTTATTGTTTAGATGAGAGTGGTTGATATGTAGAACAACGGTAAAATATATTCTAAAAACAATTGTTGTTATCATTATTTGTATATTATTTGTCACTGAAACGTTTCATGCGAGGATTCACCTGGTGACTGATGGTGACAGGACGGCCAGGACAGAAGGAAGTGAGTGATTTTTACTCATTTCATCATCAATTTACCTTTTCCTCGTGACATTTCAGACGGCTACCACTAGCTGGAGTGTTGGTAGTCATTCAACATACACCCAGTCAATCTGGTGCACTGGGTGACTACAGGAGATCTTTGAGTATATGTGACAGCTAGTACTGGCCTTCAACTCTAATCATGTTGTCCTTTATTTTTCCAATCCAGATAACTTCAATTATGCCTCTTATCCTCCAGACTGATTCCCACCCTATATATTTGGCCCCTTCCCAGTCTACTTCAGACTTCCAACGGCTCAAGAGATGACATTTTTGAGCTTGTGCAAATATGAAATGGCATCAAGGATTTGAAACCAACCTACAAAAAGAATGTGTCAGAACAGGACATAAGCCGTCTTTCTATGGGAGAACGTGGAGCTGAAGTCTTTCTATGGGGGATGTGGAGCTGAAGTCTTCGGGGGGGTGTGGAGCTGAAGTCTTCGGGGGATGTGGAGCTGAAGTCTTCGGGGGGATGTGGAGCTGAAGTCTTCGGGGGGTGTGGAGCTGAATTCTGCACGACTCTTTGATCTGTCTGTAATGGCTGATTTGTGTATCTCATTTTCCAGTGTGTTTCTGTTGTTTCTGGTGTGGGCGTTCCGTGTTGCTGCCTCCTTGACATCGTCTCTGTGTTCTCTGAAGCATGTTCTTTTATGTCAACCGTCCAGGCTGATGAACCTTTTCACTCAGGAAGGATGTGGTTTTAAGAACAGTCAACCAACTTAATGCTCCCACGCAAAATTAAGCAGGAACTATTCACGGCAATAGTGGACACTAGATGCACTTGGTGATGTCAATTGTTGACAATGACAAATACAACTAAAAATAGTTCAATGTTGCACAAGAATGGAATGGATTGGCAATCAGCATTCGTAGCAGCAATGTTTGACACTTTGACTACTGCAAAGGTGTATAGAGGGCAGTTGCAGACATGGGATGGGAGAAGAGGTCGAGATTTACATGGCATTGCAAACAATATACACAGATAAAAGGTGAAGGTAACTTCTGATACAGCGCAGTTGCTGCAGTATCCAAATCCACAGGATTGCACAAAATGCTTTACACTTTACTCTCTGATAGACCTGTTCAATCTAACTTGTCTCAACTTCTCTGGGAAGGCATTCTGCAATCAATGACTTATTGTTGGATGTGGACTTTAGTTCTGTGAATCAGAGATATGGAGCTGAAGTCTTTCTATGTGAGGACGTGCAGCTGAAGTCTTTCTATGTGAGGACGTGCAGCTGAAGTCTTTCTATGTGAGGACGTGGAGCTGCAGCTGAAGTCTTTCTATGGGAGGATGTGGAGCTGAAGTCTTTCTATGGGAGGATGTGGAGCTGAAGTCTTTCTATGGGAGGATGTGGAGCTGAAGTCTTTCTATGGGAGGATGTGGAGCTGAAGTCTTTCTATGGGAGGATGTGGAGCTGAAGTCTTTCTATGGGGGATGTGGAGCTGAAGTCTTTCTATGGGAGGATGTGGAGCTGAAGTCTTTCTTTTACGGGAGGATGTGGAGCTGAAGTCTTTCTATGGGGGATGTGGAGCTGAAGTCTTTCTATGGGAGGATGTGGAGCTGAAGTCTTTCTATCGGGAGGATGTGGAGCTGAAGTCTTTCTATGGGAGGATGTGGAGCTGAAGTCTTTCTATGGGAGGATGTGGAGCTGAAGTCTTTCTACGGGAGGATGTGGAGCTGAAGTCTTTCTATGGGAGGATGTGGAGCTGAAGTCTTTCTATGGGAGGATGTGGAGCTGAAGTCTTTCTATGGGAGGAGTCTAATTCTACGGAGGATTGGAGCTGAAGTCTTTCTATGGGAGGACGTGGAGTTGAAGTCTTTCTATGGGAGGACGTGGAGTTGAAGTCTTTCTATGGGAGGATGTGGAGTTGAAGTCTTTCTATGGGAGGACGTGGAGTTGAAGTCTTTCTATGGGAGGATGTGGAGCTGAAGTTTCTATGGGAGGACGTGGAGTTGAAGTCTTTCTATGGGAGGACGTGGAGTTGAAGTCTTTCTATGGGAGGATGTGGAGCTGAAGTCTTTCTATGGGAGGATGTGGAGCTGAAGTCTTTCTATGGGAGGACGTGGAGTTGAAGTCTTTCTATGGGAGGATGTGGAGCTGAAGTCTTTCTATGGGAGGACGTGGAGTTGAAGTCTTTCTATGGGAGGACGTGGAGTTGAAGTCTTTCTATGGGAGGATGTGGAGCTGAAGTCTTTCTATGGGAGGACGTGGAGTTGAAGTCTTTCTATGGGAGGATGTGGAGCTGAAGATTTCTATGGGAGGACGTGGAGTTGAAGTCTTTCTATGGGAGGACGTGGAGTTGAAGTCTTTCTATGGGAGGATGTGGAGCTGAAAGATTTCTACAGGAGGATGTGGAGCTGAAGCAGTCTTTCTATGGGAGGACGTGGAGTTGAAGTCTTTCTATGGGAGGATGTGGAGCTGAAGTCTTTCTACGGGAGGAAGTGCAGCTGAAGTCTTTCTACGGGAGGATGTGGAGCTGAAAGATTTCTACAGGAGGATGTGGAGCTGAAGTAGTTTTTCTATGGGAGGACGTGGAGTTGAAGTCTTTCTATGGGAGGACGTGGAGTTGAAGTCTTTCTATGGGAGGATGTGGAGCTGAAGTCTTTCTACGGGAGGATGTGGAGCTGAAGTCTTTCTACGGGAGGATGTGGAGCTGAAAGATTTCTACAGGAGGATGTGGAGCTGAAGTAGTTTTTCTATGGGAGGACGTGGAGTTGAAGTCTTTCTATGGGAGGACGTGGAGTTGAAGTCTTTCTATGGGAGGATGTGGAGCTGAAGTCTTTCTATGGGAGGACGTGGAGTTGAAGTCTTTCTATGGGAGGATGTGGAGCTGAAGTCTTTCTACGGGAGGAAGTGCAGCTGAAGTCTTTCTACGGGAGGATGTGGAGCTGAAAGATTTCTACAGGAGGATGTGGAGCTGAAGTAGTTTTTCTATGGGAGGACGTGGAGTTGAAGTCTTTCTATGGGAGGATGTGGAGTTGAAGTCTTTCTATGGGAGGATGTGGAGTTGAAGTCTTTCTATGGGAGGACGTGGAGCTGAAAGATTTCTACAGGAGGATGTGGAGCTGAAGTAGTTTTTCTATGGGAGGACGTGGAGTTGAAGTCTTTCTATGGGAGGACGTGGAGCTGAAGTCATTTCTATGGGAGGATGTGGAGCTGAAGTCTTTCTATGGGAGGACGTGGAGTTGAAGTCTTTCTATGGGAGGATGTGGAGCTGAAAGATTTCTACAGGAGGATGTGGAGCTGAAGTAGTTTTTCTATGGGAGGACGTGGAGTTGAAGTCTTTCTATGGGAGGACGTGGAGTTGAAGTCTTTCTATGGGAGGATGTGGAGTTGAAGTCTTTCTATGGGAGAATGTGGAGCTGAAAGATTTCTACAAGAGGATGTGGAGCTGAAGCAGTTTTTCTATGGGAGGACGTGGAGCTGAAGTCTTTCTATGGGAGGACGTGGAGTTGAAGTCTTTCTATGGGAGGACGTGGAGTTGAAGTCTTTCTATGGGAGGATGTGGAGTTGAAGTCTTTCTATGGGAGGACGTGGAGTTGAAGTCTTTCTATGGGAGGACGTGGAGTTGAAGTCTTTCTATGGGAGGATGTGGAGTTGAAGTCTTTCTATGGGAGAATGTGGAGCTGAAAGATTTCTACAAGAGGATGTGGAGCTGAAGCAGTTTTTCTATGGGAGGACGTGGAGCTGAAGTCTTTCTATGGGAGGACGTGGAGTTGAAGTCTTTCTATGGGAGGATGTGGAGCTGAAGTCTTTCTATGGGAGGATGTGGAGCTGAAGTCTTTCTACGGGAGGATGTGGAGCTGAAGTAGTTTTTCTATGGGAGGACGTGGAGTTGAAGTCTTTCTATGGGAGGATGTGGAGTTGAAGTCTTTCTATGGGAGGATGTGGAGCTGAAGTCTTTCTATGGGAGGATGTGGAGCTGAAGTCTTTCTATGGGAGGATGTGGAGCTGAAGTCTTTCTACGGGAGGATGTGGAGCTGAAGTCTTTCTACGGGAGGATGTGGAGCTGACAGATTTCTACAGGAGGATGTGGAGCTGAAGTAGTTTTTCTATGGGAGGACGTGGAGTTGAAGTCTTTCTATGGGAGGATGTGGAGCTGAAGTCTTTCTATGGGAGGACGTGGAGTTGAAGTCTTTCTATGGGAGGATGTGGAGCTGAAGTCTTTCTACGGGAGGATGTGGAGCTGACAGATTTCTACAGGAGGATGTGGAGCTGAAGTAGTTTTTCTATGGGAGGACGTGGAGTTGAAGTCTTTCTATGGGAGGACGTGGAGTTGAAGTCTTTCTATGGGAGGATGTGGAGCTGAAGTCTTTCTATCTACGGGAGGATGTGGAGCTGAAGTCTTTCTATGGGGGATGTGGAGCTGAAGTAGTTTTTCTATGGGAGGACGTGGAGTTGAAGTCTTTCTATGGGAGGACGTGGAGTTGAAGTCTTTCTATGGGAGGATGTGGAGCTGAAGTAGTTTTTCTATGGGAGGACGTGGAGTTGAAGTCTTTCTATGGGAGGACGTGGAGTTGAAGTCTTTCTATGGGAGGATGTGGAGCTGAAGAGTTTTTCTATGGGAGGACGTGGAGTTGAAGTCTTTCTATGGGAGGACGTGGAGTTGAAGTCTTTCTATGGGAGGATGTGGAGCTGAAGTCTTTCTATGGGAGGATGTGGAGCTGAAGTCTTTCTATGGGGGATGTGGAGCTGAAGTCTTTCTATGGGGGATGTGGAGCTGAAGTCTTTCTATGGGAGGATGTGGAGCTGAAGTCTTTCTATCTACGGGAGGATGTGGAGCTGAAGTCTTTCTATGGGGGATGTGGAGCTGAAGTCTTTCTATGGGAGGATGTGGAGCTGAAGTCTTTCTATCTACGGGAGGATGTGGAGCTGAAGTCTTTCTATGGGGGATGTGGAGCTGAAGTCTTTCTATGGGAGGATGTGGAGCTGAAGTCTTTCTACGGGAGGATGTGGAGCTGAAGTCTTTCTATGGGAGGATGTGGAGCTGAAGTCTTTCTATGGGAGGATGTGGAGCTGAAGTCTTTCTATGGGAGGATGTGGAGCTGAAGTCTTTCTACGGGAGGATGTGGAGCTGAAAGATTTCTACAGGAGGATGTGGAGCTGAAGCAGTTTTTCTATGGGAGGACGTGGAGTTGAAGTCTTTCTATGGGAGGATGTGGAGTTGAAGTTTTCTAGGGAGGATGTGGAGCTAAAGGGTCTTTCTATGGGAGGACGTGGAGTTGAAGTCTTTCTATGGGAGGACGTGGAGTTGAAGTCTTTCTATGGGAGGATGTGGAGCTGAAGTCTTTCTATGGGAGGATGTGGAGCTGAAGTCTTTCTATGGGAGGATGTGGAGCTGAAAGTTTTTCTATGGGAGGATGTGGAGCTGAAGTCTTTCTATGGGAGGACGTGGAGTTGAAGTCTTTCTATGGGAGGATGTGGAGCTGAAGTCTTTCTATGGGAGGATGTGGAGCTGAAGTCTTTCTACGGGAGGATGTGGAGCTGAAAGATTTCTACAGGAGGATGTGGAGCTGAAGCAGTTTTTCTATGGGAGGACGTGGAGCTGAAGTCTTTCTATGGGAGGATGTGGAGTTGAAGTCTTTCTATGGGAGGATGTGGAGCTGAAGTCTTTCTACGGGAGGATGTGGAGCTGAAAGATTTCTACAGGAGGATGTGGAGCTGAAGCAGTTTTTCTATGGGAGGACGTGGAGTTGAAGTCTTTCTATGGGAGGATGTGGAGCTGAAGTCTTTCTATGGGAGGACGTGGAGCTGAAGTCTTTCTATGGGAGGACGTGGAGTTGAAGTCTTTCTATGGGAGGACGTGGAGCTGAAGTCTTTCTATGGGAGGATGTGGAGTTGAAGTCTTTCTATGGGAGGACGTGGAGCTGAAGTCTTTCTATGGGAGGATGTGGAGTTGAAGTCTTTCTATGGGAGGATGTGGAGCTGAAGTCTTTCTATGGGAGGACGTGGAGTTGAAGTCTTTCTATGGGAGGATGTGGAGCTGAAGTCTTTCTATGGGAGGATGTGGAGCTGAAGTCTTTCTACGGGAGGATGTGGAGCTGAAGTCTTTCTATGGGAGGATGTGGAGCTGAAGTCTTTCTATGGGAGGATGTGGAGTTGAAGTCTTTCTATGGGAGGATGTGGAGCTGAAGTCTTTCTATGGGAGGATGTGGAGCTGAAGTCTTTCTATGGGAGGATGTGGAGCTGAAGTCTTTCTACGGGAGGATGTGGAGCTGAAGTCTTTCTATGGGAGGATGTGGAGTTGAAGTCTTTCTATGGGAGGATGTGGAGCTGAAGTAGTTTTTCTATGGGAGGACGTGGAGTTGAAGTCTTTCTATGGGAGGATGTGGAGTTGAAGTCTTTCTATGGGAGGATGTGGAGCTGAAGTCTTTCTATGGGAGGATGTGGAGCTGAAGTCTTTCTATGGGAGGACGTGGAGTTGAAGTCTTTCTATGGGAGGATGTGGAGCTGAAGTCTTTCTATGGGAGGATGTGGAGCTGAAGTCTTTCTATGGGAGGACGTGGAGTTGAAGTCTTTCTATGGGAGGATGTGGAGCTGAAGTCTTTCTATGGGAGGATGTGGAGCTGAAGTCTTTCTACGGGAGGATGTGGAGCTGAAGTCTTTCTATGGGAGGATGTGGAGTTGAAGTCTTTCTATGGGAGGACGTGGAGTTGAAGTCTTTCTATGGGAGGATGTGGAGCTGAAGTCTTTCTATGGGAGGATGTGGAGCTGAAGTCTTTCTACGGGAGGATGTGGAGCTGAAGTCTTTCTATGGGAGGATGTGGAGCTGAAGTCTTTCTATGGGAGGACGTGGAGTTGAAGTCTTTCTATGGGAGGATGTGGAGCTGAAGTCTTTCTATGGGAGGATGTGGAGCTGAAGTCTTTCTATGGGAGGATGTGGAGCTGAAAGATTTCTACAGGAGGATGTGGAGCTGAAGTAGTTTTTCTATGGGAGGACGTGGAGTTGAAGTCTTTCTATGGGAGGATGTGGAGCTGAAGTTTTTCTATGGGAGGATGTGGAGCTGAAAGATTTCTACAGGAGGATGTGGAGCTGAAGTAGTTTTTCTATGGGAGGACGTGGAGTTGAAGTCTTTCTATGGGAGGACGTGGAGCTGAAGTCTTTCTATGGGAGGATGTGGAGCTGAAGTCTTTCTATGGGAGGATGTGGAGTTGAAGTCTTTCTATGGGAGGATGTGGAGCTGAAAGTTTTTCTATGGGAGGACGTGGAGTTGAAGTCTTTCTATGGGAGGACGTGGAGTTGAAGTCTTTCTATGGGAGGATGTGGAGCTGAAGTCTTTCTACGGAAGGATGTGGAGCTGAAGTCTTTCTATGGGAGGATGTGGAGCTGAAAGATTTCTACAGGAGGATGTGGAGCTGAAGCAGTTTTTCTATGGGAGGACGTGGAGTTGAAGTCTTTCTATGGGAGGATGTGGAGCTGAAGTCTTTCTATGGGAGGATGTGGAGCTGAAAGATTTCTACAGGAGGATGTGGAGCTGAAGTAGTTTTTCTATGGGAGGACGTGGAGTTGAAGTCTTTCTATGGGAGGACGTGGAGTTGAAGTCTTTCTATGGGAGGATGTGGAGCTGAAGTATTTTCTATGGGAGGACGTGGAGTTGAAGTCTTTCTATGGGAGGACGTGGAGTTGAAGTCTTTCTATGGGAGGATGTGGAGCTGAAGTCTTTCTACGGAAGGATGTGGAGCTGAAGTCTTTCTACGGGAGAATGTGGAGCTGAAAGATTTCTACAAGAGGATGTGGAGCTGAAGCAGTTTTTCTATGGGAGGACGTGGAGTTGAAGTCTTTCTATCTACGGGAGGATGTGGAGTTGAAGTCTTTCTATGGGAGGATGTGGAGCTGAAGTTTTTCTATGGGAGGATGTGGAGCTGAAAGATTTCTACAGGAGGATGTGGAGCTGAAGCAGTTTTTCTATGGGAGGACGTGGAGTTGAAGTCTTTCTATTACGGGAGGATGTGGAGTTGAAGTCTTTCTATGGGAGGACGTGGAGTTGAAGTCTTTCTATCTACGGGAGGACGTGGAGTTGAAGTCTTTCTATGGGAGGACGTGGAGTTGAAGTCTTTCTATGGGAGGATGTGGAGCTGAAGTAGTTTCTATGGGAGGACGTGGAGTTGAAGTCTTTCTACTGGGAGGACGTGGAGTTGAAGTCTTTCTATGGGAGGATGTGGAGCTGAAGTCTTTCTATGGAAGGATGTGGAGCTGAAGTCTTTCTACGGGAGAATGTGGAGCTGAAAGATTTCTACAAGAGGATGTGGAGCTGAAGCAGTTTTTCTATGGGAGGACGTGGAGTTGAAGTCTTTCTATCTACGGGAGGATGTGGAGTTGAAGTCTTTCTATGGGAGGATGTGGAGCTGAAGTTTTTCTATGGGAGGATGTGGAGCTGAAAGATTTCTACAGGAGGATGTGGAGCTGAAGCAGTTTTTCTATGGGAGGACGTGGAGTTGAAGTCTTTCTATGGGAGGACGTGGAGTTGAAGTCTTTCTATGGGAGGACGTGGAGCTAAGTCGCAACCTTTAAAAATGACAGGAGCTTCAGGAGACAGATGGTTGGATACTTATAGCAAAGTACCACCTGAATTTCTGACATGATTGAGCAAGTTCAGTTTATAAGTCGCAGTAACAACACTGAGCCCCACAGTTCACTGAGTTTACAGCACACCTCAAAACATGTACCTGTGCTGTGCTACTTTCAAACTGCATTATTATACAGACAGATTAAGAGGCCGTCTGCTATGTTCCTAATGACCCACACAAATGCTACAGACACGGTCAACGGCACTGCCCAGTACACAAGGACAGAAAACGTGAATTCATTAGCAGGATAATCCTGCTGAAGTTTACCCAGCTGAGACCTTTGATGTTGAGTCTGATGATAATACCTCACAGCTAATTGTGATTACCAACACTACACACACTTAATAATCCATGGGTCAGATCAAACAGATGGCTGGCCTTTGTTGTGGCAAGATTAACATAATTAGCCCGCTTTAACCAGTCGTCTATCTATGATGTCAGAGGAAGCATGGTGCAAATGTTTGAGCATGTAGAAGTGTGATAAGTTTCCAATGTAGTGATACAAGTTATTAAAAATATACTTCTGTCAAATGGAGCAACGACCCAAAGGCCCCACTAAATAGGCCACTGGGTTTACTTTACGTTGCATGTTGACATGCAGGAATGGAGAGCTCTGCGGAAGGACGTCATGAAGTCTGGCCTTGTGAGACAACGCTCCTGCTCTAACGACCACATCAAACACACGAGACTGGAGGACAACTGCTCCTACTAATCTCATTTATTTCTGGCTCAAAAATACAAAAATTCCGACTCATTAATCACAAATGTCTGTGACTTCACGCATCACTGGAGGGAGGTCACTGATTGATTACCTTTTACTGTGTTTATCATTTTATGTGACACAGTTGTAAATCAACGTAATCTCGATATGTACAACAAAGTGACAGTATGTTTCATGTACGTTTTAGTTGTATTTAATTTATCTTTACAGTTTATATTTTATAATTTAAGTAGATTATAAACATAACCAAGTTATGTAGGCTAATATAAGTACTATTATTTAAGTTTTAGCAATATATTATTAGCTTAGTGGATTTTATTCACTGCTATATGTAGTTTTACTTTGAAATTTATTGTATAAATAAAATGATTACTAACCTGGTCTGTCATAATAAATAATGGCATTGCTTGAAAGTTTCACAAATAAACAACATCTTTGAAAAGCCACACCGCTTACATAATTATACGTCTACTCAATGCACCTAAATTTCTTTTTGAATTTTATTAGACCAGAAAAATTGGTTGACATTGATCAAAGTGAAACATTTACATACAAATTGACAAAATCTTTCATATCTGAAGCATTTATTGGTAAACCATATTTACCAACTGCTTTGTCTTTGTGGGCCTTTGATCTTGGTTTCCGAAGATATATGTGCAAAAGAAGTTATCTCTTAATTATTATTATTTGTGTACATACTTATCTTTTGGTGGGCTGAGAGGAAGCCATTCATAATAACTATATCACAGAGTAAATCACCTTTCATAGTATATTACAGGTTTAGTAATATCCACTGACATCACTCGTTTGATATGCCTTGGTCTTCAAAGACACACGATTACAGACTGGACTGGAATAAAGGTAAAGGTCACTACTTTATTGCAGTGCCTTATCTATAAAAGCTGCACTATACCAAATGCATCAGACTTGTCAATAGGACTGTGTCAGGCACTGGGGTCATTGTAAACATTGTGGTTTCATCTGGTTGCTCATTTCAATCCCACTTCCAGCTTAGTGCTCATAACGACAAACGCCCTCTGATAACTGTTATTAAATCTCACACACAACCTGTCGGTGGACATAAATTTTCCACGGTGACACACCAACTAACTGCAACCTCTGTTCCACAAATAATTTATACCAGTTAAACAGCATGTTGTTTATTCAATCCATTACTGAGCAAACATGCAGTGACATTAAGGTGAAGCTGGAACAATAAAACAGGCGCCAGTGATTTGTAAATTACTACACAGGTGGCGGGTACACGTGTAACGTTTTATGACCAACACTGTGTCTTTATTGAGGACATGTCTGGGAGGACGGTCGAACGGTGTAATGTCACATGTCAGGAGGCACCAAGCCTGTGATACCTGCCGCTACAAATGATATGATAAGTCCCAGGTGTGTCGTAAAGGTGTGTCAATGATTGTCGTGGATGACACGGGAGACAGACGACACAGAGACTGACATGGAGACTGGATGTCTGTCTCTACCTTTGTACGCCACCCACACTCACATAAGCTGACAGACACAAACCAGCGGAGGTTGTTCGACCTTCAATAACACTGTCAGACACAACTGCTGTGCAGTGGGCATTGTTAGGTGTGTATTCCTACATAAAACTGTCACCTTTCAAACGTGAACACTTCGCACTAATACGTCTTAAATTTAGTCCCCCACATAAAACTAATCTAACCATAATCTTTTCCAATGATCATTCCTACTAAAACCACTATTTTACATGACCAGACTTGTGTAGTTTCCTATGCATAGTGTTTACAATTTTCTGATGGAATCACTCCAAAGTCCAAACCATGCCTTCCTACTAAAAACCTCTATTAGAAGATTGGTTCCTATATAGCATGACCAACTCTCTAATACGACCATTCCATAATCCATGCCAATCCCTAAACAAAGTTACTTAGGAAATATATCAACTGTTATAACATGTTCTTATTTTTGTTATCCTGTTACTAAGCACTTTCTTATAAGACCACATCCTGACTACCCTGTCACATAACTACTGCCTGGTATGACCATTTTGCAATACTTCTGCCAGCTCACCACAATGAAAGCTCACCACAATGAATAACTCTAAGCCAAAACCATTAAAACATTTCCTTTTTGATGATTGGTTTCTTTTTCTCAAACGTTTCCACAATGAGTTGAAAATGCCAAATAGCAAACCGCTGTCGTGACATCAACATCCTGATGCAACCGTGTGACAATAAATTGTGACAACAGCATATGGTTGTATTCTTAGTGATGATTCTTATTCTCCTGACAACAAATTAGTTATAACAGTTTCCAACAGAGCTGTACTGGTTCGGAAGTAGATCCCAAATGAGAAACCACTGTCATGATAAGTCTTAATCAAACAGTTTCTTCCATCAGACCCTGTCTCAGTGGCCACATGACAATGATGACAGCACCCTGCCTGATGTGGTCACATGACAATGATGACAGCATCCCATGATTATGACAGTTTGTATTCTTAACCATAACTCTTCCCCTCAAAATCTATGAGTTTCCACTTTCCAGTAAACTTTCCACCTGTAAATATATCCTCTTCACAACTTACTTTCTATTTCTCAAAACTCACTAGGTAATCTCACGTGACGACTGATAAACCACTATTGTGAATCAGTCTTAACCAAACAATTTCTTACATCAGCGTCCTGTCTGTCATTACCACATGACATTAACCAGTCACTTGTGACTCTGAAGATGTCTCTTCTTTCCTGGTAAAAACGGACTCTGTGGCAATTTCCTTCAGACCTGGGTCTGTGCAGTTCTTACTACTTTGATTTCTCAACAGTTTCCAGGATGAGTAAGAAATAAACCACTGTCATGATTCAGCATTAACCAAACAGGTTCCTATCCCTGCTTCCTGTCTGATGCGACCACAAGACAGAAACTAGTGATAACGAAATAAATTTATATTCTTAGCAATGACTCTTCCCAACAAAGTCTAGTCTACTGCAGTCTTCACCAGAGCTGTAGTTTTTTCCACCCGGTCTAAACAATGTTTTGCTTAGAGAAATGTTCATGTTTACTGTATACTGGATACAGTTTTATAATTCTGGAAATACTAAAACATGACGAATTACATTTGACGGACGACTTGTGAAGTTATGAAACCAGTGCAGCAAAAACCTAGATTCACATGACCAGTTAGACACATAACCAGTTTCAAATCAGGACATTCACAACAAAATCCACATTCTCAATACAGATTGAATGATAAACCAAGTAGGCCCCTATGTTCATCCTGGAGTATTTTGGACTTGGATTCAGGGTATTACCCTATCTGTAACCCCTGGGGGTAGGGCGCTAATCAGTGCATAATGTGGCCCATTGTAAAGATCAGCCAGGAAGATTGGTGGGTGAACTAGAGTTGTCTTGAGGTGGATAACATTACATGAGTGACTTGATTGACAGCATGGACACAATGGCAAACAATAGAGTTGATTGGTCCCTGCCAGGTGCCAGACCGTCTGGTGCCTACCACCTACCTCCAACACCAAGAAGTTTCTAGTAGCAACATGCTTAATTTTGACCACACACGATATGCCCTCTTACTTCAATATTTTGACAACTGCATTTTTTTTAAATTCATATTTTTAGATTAAATGCCAATAGTTCCCAATCATTATAAAACAATACTCTAGTGTAATTGTTATTAGAAATAAAAATCTATCTTTCGTAAGCCACCACCACTCACAGTCTCCAGAACTGTGCCCACAAGCTTAACTCGGAATACGTGTTATTACTAAGATCAAATGTATCTAACTGAAGTCAGTCACTATTTACTCTCTTCAAATTACTCACTGGGTCTGAGTTTACATGGAGAGTTTAATTGATCTTTGCCAAGTGATGGTGTGGCCCTGTGGATGGGTGTGCACAGACAGTGAATTTGTCACACGTTATGACAACAGACGTGAAAACATTATCCCCAGGGTTAACAGAAACACTCTATCTCTAGTTCTCTTGGGTACTGCTAATTCCCGAGAGAATAGGGCTATCTAGGAATGGACTACACATCAAGCAAATGAAGCGTGTGCTATATGGAATGAAGACAAACCGAGACACCTACCTATGTCAAGTCCAGCGGTCTCTCCAAGTAAGATGACCAGTGGCAGCAGTAACGTCCACCAGGACATAGTGGCCAGTCTCCGACCACTCCCTGCTCGGTGGCCAAAGTTCCGCTGAGCAATGGTCATTCACAAGTCCTCACTGCGTACGTCCCATGGTGTAGTTGCACTCTGAAACAGGCCAAGCAACACGCTGTCACAGACTCAACTCAACACACACCTGGGGTGGACCGGTCCACTCTGCCTGGCGGGGGTGGCAGGTTGGTAACTCTGACAACTGACAGATTAATTAAATTAATAAGGAGGTTGACAAAGGGAACACCAGCTGGGAAACCTAGAGGCATCCCACTCCCACAAGGAACATGGGCAGAAAGGGCACACTTATTTCACCAAGGAGTTTCATTCTGTGGGGGGGGTGATTGACTAATCAACAAGGACATGTGGAGTCTGTCAGTTCAGCAGGTTCAATGCAGTGTTACATTGGATGGGTGAATGCTAGCATTTATAATTATTTATTTACTATCTTATTGTTATTAATTATGAAACAAAGAACAGGTCATGAGGTAGTATTATTGATAGTGTTGTTTACATTAGTGTTACACGTTTGTGGTTTGACGTAATGAAATACATGCTATTATTTATGGGTCTCTATATCATAAATAATAAAAAATATTCCGTTATGTCTAACTACCAACCTATATGGTTAATTTGTGTGAACATTGAACATTGATTACTCCTTTTATATTCAACGTTAAATTAAAAAGAAAAACTCTTGCAGACAAGCTAACAAACAGATGCTTACAGTTAAAAAAGACAAAGTCCACATAAACTGTGACAGCATTATTACAACCTGTATAAGATCAGCCAAAGTCTCTAAATTAAACAAAGTTCACCATAATTTTTATAATACTTGACATTTTGGGGATGGTCCCTTGAAAGACAATAGGGAGCATCTTGATGAAATCCCTCCCCAAAGATGCACTGACACAGAAGTCTGTCTGTCACCTTAATCCCTTGTGGGAACTAAATGACAATACCTCTGACATCCTCACCATTAGACAAGGATAATTTCACTTGGACAAGTCCATTCTGTGGTGTGGGGGTGGCAGCATCAGCCCACCTACCCCAGAGACCACCATAGTACACCTTATCCAGATCCCCAGATAACCGCACTCAATAATAAAGAGTGCCTGTAGGCACATACATCACCGATCAAGCACGCTCAAAGCAATTGCAAAGTAATTGTTGCACAAAAAGGACAGTGAACCACAAACGGTTGCAATTACGCACCATTACAATTTCTTACTAAATTCGGCAAAGAAAGTTCTGTAATTGTCCTGTTCACAATACGAGACCAATTTACGCTCTGGAACATTTCAACGACCACCAGTTCTCTCCCTTTGTTCAAATGTTTGGGAATTCTGGGACAATGGAAAGTGGACCACCTACATGGGTCGAAGTGACTGTGGGTGATATCTCTCGTAGGGCAGCCATTACTGCTGACACTTATGACGTTGTGCTCAGCGGACGTTATCGTACTGATGTTATTAATTTTATTGCCAGACTGCCTTTTGACATGAATATTTCATAGACATTACCAGATAACACGGCCAGTAGCATCGCCATGTGGCACGCTCAAGTCAGTGTCTGACACAGGCTCCCCTAGTGTACACAGGGGTGTTTGTTTTGAGAACAACATGTGCTAAATCACCTTTAAATTACCCTGCTTAACCCCTTCATTCACTCTGTTTGTTTTATTGCTTCTGTCAACATAAATATTATTCTAATGAATGCCATTTACTTTCTGCTCACGTTCACAATGTTTGTGTGTTTGTGGCAGCTCTACCTGTCGGTGTTTACAACCCCACTGACACCTGAGATGGGTAATGAATTGTTTTTCAGAAATAATTTCAATCACAGGGTGACATTTTAAACACCAGAGCATTTATTACTGTATTATTTATTACGCACTGTGACATATTCTAGCGTATCTCAACAACTCACTTGACCTGGCGTTTTCTGTATAATTTGTTGATTTAATTTGGTGGATACAGAGTAGAAAACAGAACAACTGGTTGAAAGAATAGATAGATGAACAGATGGATGGATTGGCAGATGGATGGATGACTGGACAGTTGTAAAGACCAGAATGTACATATGACACTACTTGAAATATATTATAGAAAGTAGTGTGATATGTTGGAGGGTATTAGGCCATGGCACCTATTAGCAATAGTTTACTTAATTTTCCCACATAACCTATTTTGACACTACACTAATGGATGACTAGGCCTTTACCCAGTCTAAGATCATAGATAGGACAAAGATAGAAACACTGATGGAATTAAGGATAAGAGTATTAAACTCACTGCCACCACAGAGCTGACTAGATTAACTGGCTTCTGTCAATCAGATCAACAGGTCTCTGACACCCCAGTGGTCATCCCAGGGGATGGTCATGCTCAGAAGTCACACAATCCCCCTAGTCCCCAAAGGACACTGGTGGTCAGCTACTGTCCAGTGAAGCCATGTAGCAAGTCCCTGACCAGAGCTAAGAGGTCCTCACATTAGACTGACCAGATAAGGCATGGATGGACCAGTGACACTGCTTGGAGACAGACTGCAGGAACAAGAGTTCTCAACAGTGTCATACTAGTACACAATCAATACAACTGCAAAATCACCCTTGTCTAGTAGCTAGTAGCTACCCAGTGCTACCAGTAACAATGTATACTACCTCTACAGAACAACTCTGTAACAATCACACAGCAATAAACAGCAGTGAACAACCCAGGATTACAGAAACTACCCACATTAACCCAGAATTTTTCAGAATAATCCATAACAAAAGACGAAGCTACCAGAAGACAACTGTTCTACTCACTGGTGATGCAACAACTGTAGCAATATATATTTTAAAATAAAAAAGAAACACTATTTCTTTTTAGCTAAACTCCCACTCCATAGTTTCAATGATGATTTAATTCTGCAAATTTTGAAGCAAAATAATTCATGTATTTTAACATGCATCCTTTAATTTGTTGCTTGATTAAAACAGAAAGGCATATAATAACAGCAAAAGGATGTCTTGTTTATAATTTTGATATTGATATTGGTTTCTTCCATATAATTTATCATCAGATGTTTGGAAATGAAAAAATAAACCTATTGTTCAATTTGTATAAAGTGTTTATAAATGTAAAAGTTTAAAGAAATTTAATGTGTGACACCAAAGTGTATACATTTGAATTGTGTTGTTCAAACATACAATACTTTGTTATGTATCAAGTTTAAAAAGACGTATTTTTGAATAATCATAAAAAACTATGAATTGCCCAATAACATTACTTGTTGGTAATAATTGTTGTGTAAGCACAGAGGCTTATATATGTATTTTCATTTTTTATATGCAGAGAAAGTCTAGTCACTCCTACTTCCTACACCTAAAGTAATTCGTTGGCATTTTATCTTTTGGTGTTTTGTCCGTTGGTAGTCTGTCTGTTGGGATTTTGTATTTTGGGTTTTGTCCTGCAATCAATTTAACACATTTGCAAATCAAGAAGACAACACTATCGGTGGAGAAGGAAGCGAGTGACTTAGAATGTCCTAAGAGTCCAAACATGTTTCACCTGTGAAAAAGCAATCAACTATTCCTAAAAGGTTAAGGTAGCTAACCTCTTAACATCATAACATCCTGACACGTACAGGTGAAATTGTGTTGCAAGATCACATTCCTCCAATAAATCAATGGCAATTTTTGGTGACATTTACACTTCCGTCTTATTAGCTGCTAATCAAATTGAGACGTACTATTAGTAAAGCACTGGACACTTGACCCAATGGCCAGTGTCCTACTGCGGAAGTGTCTGGCCAGATGGTCAAGTGGTCTGCTGAGATCAAGTGGACAAGGAAAGCACATGTTAATTTGAAGACTGACCACTGACCCACCCACAGCAAAATCCATACTTCAGTCTCTTGTTGCTGATAATAGTTTGGGCACTGGACATAAATGTCAGTGGCCAGACCCTGGCAGTAGGCAGAGCTTGACCAATGCATAGAGCTTGACCGCTCCCAACCTGGGTATATAATTACAAGAACTTGTCAACTAATTGGCATAAATCAAAACTGGCTGGGTGGATAATATATGTGATAATCTTAGAGGGAAATGTGTGGGAAAAGGGGAGAGAAGGCAGAGTGAGGTACACATGTGTGCATCTATACATATAGTGCAGATACATGCACATTCAATCCGGAGTCAACTAAAATACTTTCCAATGTTTGAATAATCTAGTTTGACCAATTATAATAAGATTATTAACTTGAATCCCAATTTTAAATTACTTAGTAACATGACTGCTGAGAAGCTTTCAGTGTAAACCGTCTCCTTTTCTCAACACAACAACAGTCCTCCACACTGCACTCACTGTCGCTTGTCCTCTCTCAGTGGCACTTAAGGTATCAACAGCGGGATCAACCCAAACACTTGTAAAATAATAAAAAATAAACCGCTTCACCAGCAGTCAGGTGTAAAACGAACCACATTCACAAACAAAGTTATAATCTCTGAAAAAGTGTTTACACACTGCCACAATCAAAGCAGTTTTAAGTTGAAGATTTTTCTTTCTCAGTCTGGTTTAACCAACCGACAATGCCAGAAAAACAACACGTTTAAGTGGCGTATAACATTTCAGAAAATAGTCATGTGGGCTCCAGAGGAAGACTTGTCTAGCCAACAGACATCTCCCTTCATTTCTGACACCCGGGACGTAGACGGGATATAATTAACTGGTTGTAAACTACCTGTCTGGGGTGTATTATCACACGTTCTAACACCAACACAAAGGAGTATTCAGTCATGAGCATCCATCTTTACAGCCCCTGACGGCAAGGAGGTATTCCAGCAGAAACATTCTTGAAATGTTTGCAAATGGTGTCAGGAGATGCGATTTATAAGAGTGATTTTTCACAAATATCTGCGATTTTTTAGAATGTTAATTATAAAAGTTGTGAAATTACGTATCAGGATGCATTGGAAATGAACATGCCCAACTAAGGAGAGGCTGTGTAGGATGTCTTAAGATCTTGTACATACCTGACATGTCATTAGATTGACTGATTTAGTTACTGGCATATACCACTGATACCAGAGGTATTGGGGTATCTCTTCCTCCGGCTAGCCACACTTCCTCCGGCTATCCACACTTCACACTACACTTCACCAATCTTATTCCCTCGAAGCTATTTGGAGGATATAATTATGAGATGTTAAATCCGTACACCAACTAGTAAGTCAGGATAAAATGACACGCCACAGGACACTGCAGGAAATTGGCTGGTGTAAGTCATATGTGAGGTACAAAGAGAGTTGAACGAGGCTGGTGGAATTAAGATGTCAGTAAGACGTGAATGTGAAGGTAGTTAGGAACTGCCGGAGACAGACAGGACATGAGAATGGAGAGTGGGGCACAGTGGCGCAGTGGGTGGGGTAACAGACTCTCAGTCGAGAATCCAGGTTCAAATCATGTGCTGCTGTGTTGGACAAGTTGTTCACTCAACCTTGCTCTAGTTCACTCAGCTCTATGAATGGGAGGATGATGGTGGACATTTGTGAATGAATATCTTTCACGTATTAATTGCTGAATGGCTGAATCATTCCCAGAAAAAATGAGATGGTGTTTGAATGAATATGTCTGCGAGGTACTGCAGTGTAAAGTGCTTTGAGCAGCCTCAGTGACTGGAGGGCCATATGAGAACAGACTTAGCATGGAATTATGGAATGCACAAGGAGAAATTTAAAGATAGAAGGTGGAAAGGGAAGAAGGCAGCAGAGGGAGATGAGGACGAAGTGACGGTGGGAGACAGTGTAGCTGGGAGGGGGACAGAATGGCAGATGATCTGATGACAAAGACAGAGGGTAGAACAGACACCCACCCACATGGGGTGAAAGGGCTAAACGAATGTCACATGACTTACTTGACACACCTGTTGCTTGACAGACAACTTCACTTAATTTGTGGCGGCCTTAAAATAAAAACAAAACACCACTTGTTCCATTATATCCCATCCTGCTATGCTCCACTGCAATTTACATTATGTGGTGCTCTGAATGAGGAAACTGCCTTGGAACGGCTGCTGTCACATGATCTAGTCCCACTGGGCTGTCAGGGTTTCAGCTGCTTCCCGACTTATCCCAAAGCTTCCCGACTTATCCCAAAGCATACCTGAGAGTTTTTGCCACTGGGAAAGTGGCTGATCAATCTAGTCTGTTCCGGCTGGCAATATTTGGAAGTACAAATGACTACAGAAAAATGTGACCTTCACTGGGGGACATGATAAGCTGCAGGGATACCTGAGGATATAGTGGTTAGTGACGGCTGAGTCTCGCTGTCTTTTGAGAGTTTGAATCTTTGCTGCTGCAATGTATTACTTATGAGATTATTCTCCAAATAGCTTTCTGGATAACAGGTTTATCTTCAGGTTTATCTTCAGGTTTATCTTCAGGTGTATCTTAATATTTAATAATATTTATTATTTATAAAGCGCAATATCCAAAAATGCTCTTCAGGTTTATCTTCAGGTTTATCTTCAGGTTTATCTTCAGGTTTATCTTCAGGTTTATCTTCAGGTTTATCATCAGGTTTATCTTCAGGTTTATCTTCAGGTTTATCTTCAGGTTTATCTTCAGGTTTATCTTCAGGTTTATCTTCAGGTTTCCATCTCTACAGCTAGCAAGTTCACAACATGTTACACAGAAATGCACACTATGTGTCAGATATTTCAGGTAACCTGGAAGAGACAACAGCAGAGGACAATAGGTACATTTTAAAAGGGACCAAAGAACCGATACTCTAAACCCTAAGTTATCTACCCTAGTTTCCTAAGACCCAGGTAATTTTTATTATTCCACATAGGCCCAGTGGGAAATAACTAATTATCTGTCAATGGTTAAGTTGTGCAAATTTGTTGTAAGTCATATGCAACAGTACATTGTTTACATAAACTTGTCACATGGGAGATAGTGGGCAACACTTTGATTTGTCCAGTAGGACAAAACAAACATTTCTATATGAATTGTATACAAGAACAGCACAACCCTAGTATGATAAGATCACATGATAATTTTTTACCATTGCTCTTAGTGTTTCCAAGAATTACTAACCTGAATTCTCTGTGAGTTTTACTGGACAACCTCAATCACTGACCACTGGTGTACAGGTGTGACTTCTGATGTGCCTCTGACTGTTATAGTTTGCAGTCGGCAAGATTTCTAAACCCTGTTTGGGTGACACGTGGGGAGGGGTAGCCAGGTAGGACATTAACCACCCTCACAGATATGTCATTACACCAACGGCTATGTCATTAGTTTATGATCAGCCAAGGAAGGTTGTTTATTGATTTACAAGTATCTACAAGTTTTTACAAGCACAATCATTGTGTACAACAATAGAAGTGCAAGTTGACTAATGACCGGCTCTGACTCCCGGCACCCTCCAGTCTTCCCTCTCCCACTTCCTCTCTCACCAGGGATCTATTTCCTTCTTCCTTTTTACATCTTTATCCTCGTGGGAACATGCCTACAGAACCCTGACAATAGGAGCCTTCATTAGTGTATCAGCAGACAACTGAAGCGAACTGGTAAATCAATTGAACTTGATGCCCATAATGACTAATTAATAGAATTTGCCAAGTGTAATTAAAGACAGATTAATTTCTACACCAATGTATTAAAGCGTTCCCTGTCCCAGTGTTGCAGTGTTTTGTGTAAACAGACTCAATTCGCTCAACTTTCCTTGCCACAGTCATGCTTACAAACCCTTTGTAGCATGGTCACCCGTCAGACAGACGACAAGACAAGATAAAACAACTGCACTCAACTACACAACACACAACATACTGAGTCAACAAAACCAACTATATCAGCATTGTCACGCGTATGTTTCACAATCTAAGATGCCATCACCATTAATATTTTGATGCCATCAGCTTTAAATCTTTGATGCCATCACCCTTAAAAGTTTGATGCCATCACGCAGTCTGACAATGATTTGATGTTACTTTTGATAGCCCAGAAGCTGATGACCTGTCTGGGTAAGTTCTATGTGCATAATCGAAGCACAGATAGCCTGGTGAAAGAAAGGCGTCAACCCGATAAGGAACTGGTGGCCTTGTGGTGAGAGATCTCCAGCAATAAGCACTAATTGAATAGGCAACTGATGTGGAAGATCTGTGGGGCCTTTAGATCCAGGGGTAAATCTATGTGGTGTACAATCTTTGGAAGATTACACATCAGACATCAAGTACAATGCACTGAAAATGTGACCTGTAAACAAACCTGGGGGATATATTATGTTGAAACTGCAGCACGCACATGGGCGTTATAATAACAACTGAAATTATTTAGTTTTGCTAGTTTATATTTTCATGGATATTTGTAAGTGAAAGGATTTTTGAACCTTTTTTATATTGCAATCAATTGTTACTATTTTGTATTCAATTGGTGTCATTATTATTTTATGCTGTTTTTATTAGTTTGTATTTTACATATTTGTTTGCAAATGGTATGCATTTATGGATTTTGCATAAGATAATTAATAAATATATGTAAAAAAACAATGTAACATCCCAACACAAAGTCTACATCTTGATCTCAAAACTTAAAGCAAACAGGCACACTGAAAAAACACTTAAAGATTACCTCCATGTGATCTAAATAACCTTCGAGCCAGAGGCATCTGTCAGCCCCAATAAGCAGTCACCACCACCTCCTCTGGCACGGAGGTTCCTGGGAGCTGTTCCACCTATCTGTTACCCCATTACACCCCTCACTAAGTTTTATCAGGGGTTAATCAAAGACATTGGAGACCCTAAAATGTGTGTAGTCTGTCCTGGCTGGAAACACTCATTTACACTTGTGGTTACAGCGGTGCGTTCTGTGTGGGGACGGGGGGTGTCCGTGTGCGTTGGCAATTCACTCACTTGCCGCGTTTTGTTTTGTTGTGTAAATGCAGTTTTTACTTGCATGTTTAGAATAGGATATGTCAAAAAGAAGTGTTGTTATGCAGAAGAACTGCACTCTGTCGATTTAAATAACTTCATTTACATTTCTAACTACATAGTTTTACCGTTTATCTTGTTGAAATTGAAATGGTCTACAGTGAAGGAATCCACAGTGATTACATAACAAATTTTTTCACATGCAGATTTGCATGTACGTGTATGCGTGCATTTGTATTAATGCACATTAACTAGTTCATGCATACATACATATGTGTGTGCAAGCACACATACACACACACACACACACACACACACGCACATGCACATGCACATGCACACGCACGTATGCACACACGTATGCATACACACATACACATGCACATGCACATACACATGCACACACACACACGCATGCACCCATACACGCATGCACACGCACACACACACACACACACACACACACACACACACACACACACACACACACACACACACATGCACACACACACACACACACACACACACACACACACACACACACACACACACAAACACACATACACACACATGCACATGCACACGCACACGCACACACACACACACACAATTTTATATGTATAATTATGTATACAGGCATGCACATATGCACATATCTGTGTATGTACACGTGCATGCATGCATGTTTACTATCAGGAATTACACACTGAACGTAATTTTAATATCGTTTGCTATACAAGGTGTCATTCTCATTATGTTAATTTTTGTGCATTTTAAGACCCTACTAATTAATTTCTTGGCTAAAGCCGTAACATTTACTTACTTACATCAATCAAATTATTCAACACCAATTACTCATACATATTTGATCTATGTTCCAATAGTTAATTTATGTCACTGCTAATTTATAGCATCTGTAAGACACAGCCAATATAGCTGGGACACCCAAACCTTCATCTCCAATAACAAGAGTATCACAATCAGTAGTAGCCAAATACACCCTCGATACATCATCATACATCATAACTGTGACATTATGATTAGAAACAGTAGCCAGGGCAAGGGACCAAGAGACAAGATTATAATCAGATGTCACACGGAGTACCCCATGAAGGGTGTAGGTCTCACAAGAAACAGACCGACCCCCTCCAGCAGGTGACCCCTCTACACACATAAAACAAACAGCCAGTGACAATTTAACAACAGCCAGTAACGTAATGGGTCAGTAGGGGTGTGTGTTACCCAACATTCCCACGCTAATTCCAGTGCCAAGTCTTCACCAGGTGACATCGGCAGACTCGAAGTATGCCATACGTCGTCACCACCAGGGGTTTAACGAGCAAAAAAGCGTGTGCTGAAACATCATGAGTGTCTTTATCGATGACTGCGGGTGACTTCAACTAGGGGCATTGGAGTACACAAGTCTCGAGAGAGTGTCTTAAAAACACAGTTTGATTCCTGCCATTTCTTTTTCATATTCACAAAGGTGCAACTCCACTCTTGCTCTCAATTATAAAAAGGTCGACATCAACAACACTGTCTGGTCATTGTCTGGTCTTGAATGTGGTTTCACAGAAGTGTTGGGAACTTTATTATAACATCTCTTCTCTCCCACAGAGTGTCTAATGGCTGAAGGTAATGGCTCACACCAAATGTAATGTCTGCGGGAAATAAGATAACCGAGCTACAAGTCTATCTACTAAGCTGCACGAACAGACAAGATCTCGTTTCAGAGAACTTCCTGCAGAGAAAAACCTATCATTCGGTGTGGCGTCTATGGTCTGGTGACTGTGACCACAACCGACCGTGACAGTGGCTGGCCGTGTGGCTGGGTGGTCCTGGTTGACATAGTCTAGTCATTTATTTTATTCATTGATTTTTCTTTTAATACGCTTTGTTAATTTAATTTTTTTAAATATATTTTATATGTTGGTTTAATTTATTTATATTTTTATTATATTTATTTGTTCTTTTTATTAATTTTTATTTATTTATTTATTTGGTCCTTTATTATTTATGCTATTTATTTATTTGATTGATATGGTTATATTAATTTACTTGCATTATTTACTATTACTTTTCAAATTAATTTATTTATTTTGTTTTTTGTCTTGTGTCAACTGGTGCGAGACCCAGCAATTGGACTGATGGTTTATTCCAGCTTCGTTCTCTCAGTCCTGAGTCCTCAATGGGCCTTTCCATTTCCATACATGGGATCTTACTTGCTCTGGCCCAAACACGAGGCAGAAAGCACCAAAGATCTAAGTATACAATTCAAGTAAAATATCTGATTACACAACTAATAATTTCTACTCACATCAACGTTTCAACCACCATCAGCAGCCTTCTTCGATGATGGTTGCAACATTGATGTGAGTAGAAATTATTAGTTGCATAATCAGAAATTTCATTTGAATAATATACTTCCTACTTTATGAACATTTTAACGGATCTCAGTACAATTCTGAAAGACACAAGTAATGTAGGGGAACAAAATTGCCTAATCAATGAACCAGAAGCAGGTAGACTCAACAACTTCCCCCTACAGTCAAACACTCCACTGACCACTAGACCACCCCAGTGTAAATGCTCTGTAGGGTGCAACCCCTGGGGTCAAGTTTACCCCAGATATCTCACTACTGAACTCCTTTGCCGTTCTTTCCTGTATAGAAATGTCACTTTATTCAATCCTTTGTCTGATATCATAATTTAACCTCTGACTCTGGCCTGTAATTACAAGTCCCTTATCACGTCTGATGGAGAGATATGTGGTTTATTTTGAAACTTTCCGCCCCGGGCTCATGGACAAAGCCACATTCCCTGACACTGTGTCACATGAAAGGATATTTTATTACACGGTTTGTTTAGTTCTTGCCAGGTTTACAGCAAGGTACAGCACCCGGTTCCACTTGCACACACCTGTGACATGAATACTAGACACTTTAGTCATTTGGGATGACAAAAGTCACATGTCATGTTAGTTGTCAAGAAAAGTTGCTAAATCACTTAAACGTATCTTGTAAACTTTAAAATTAGTTAAACATTTAAAAAAAAGTTGTGAGCACATTTATTGGTGATTGCCATTAGAGACAATCTACCAAAGAACTGTCATTATTGTAGATACTATCATAATTATTATAATAAGTTACCTATGTAGAAACAGCTGGTCCGGTGTTCAATAGCTGTGACTGAGCCTAGCATGGACACCTTGCTTGGCTGATCGCTAGCTGATCGACAGTATTTATTTAGCAACAAACCCACTTCTATGACTACAGGGTGGCACACAAGGATGGCACACAAGGATGGCACACATGGGTGGCACACATGGGTGGCACACAAGGGTGGCACACGTGTGTGGCATACAGGGGTGGCATACAGGGGTGGCACACAAGGGTGGCACACAAGGGTGGCACACATGGGTGGCACACGAGGGTGGCACACAAAGGTGGCACACAAGGGTGGCACACAAGGGTCGCACATAAGGGTTGCACACACTTAGGGTGGTACACAAGGGTGTGGTCAAAGTGAGGTGGGGCAAGTTTAGTCAGACATAAGTCCCCCACGCTAAACAAATTAATCAATGGCACAACTGGTGACATATGGAAAATGTATAAAAAGGATTGTCATCAAAGGTGTTTATAATCCCCGCCCATAAATACACCATAACATACAACACTACAACAGAAAACACGTGTTCAAATCTGCTCCACCCTGTCCCACTAACAAGAACTTTGACTCTGGTTTCAAGTGCACCTGCAGACCACCAATGTTATCTGGCTTTTTGTACAGACCGCCCATGCATGTAGGCATGGAATTACATCCATACGTGTAAGCCTGGAATTACTTCCCAGCATGTTCTGTGCATGTAGGCATGGAATTACACTTTTGCTTCAAGTTATTGCCACCTAGTGGAGACATCAGTGAACGACTCGAGTGGAATCAGAATAACAGCTGGTAGTTGCATGAACTAACAACTGACTGGTGCAGCAAAGAAACAACACGTTCATTTTATAAAATAAAATGAACGCTAGTTAGAAGGACTTCTTTATCTGCTTGCCTAGGACTGGGTGTTTTGCTTTGGATGATAATTACATTCAGTCAGGATAAATCTGGTCTGGTTTGTCCCTGCTGGAATGAGAAAGGACATTGTACATTTTGGGACACCCTAAAATGTTTGAATGAAAAGTAATCATTTTTCTGTACCAAATGTTACTATTTGCAAGAACCACTGAAGTGCATATAAAACTTTACATGTTTTCATGTTTCAGGGCCCACACCTGGCACACCAGGTGGTAACCACCAGAGTCAATAACTCTCTACATGAACTCGGGGTGTAGACCCTGCTGAATTATTCCATATAATGTGTTAA
Source organism: Ridgeia piscesae (assembly GCA_025642075.2). NCBI lineage: Eukaryota > Metazoa > Annelida > Polychaeta > Sabellida > Siboglinidae > Ridgeia > Ridgeia piscesae. The sequence goes on along the minus strand of JAODUO010000653.1, from coordinate 146,384 downwards.
AATACGTTGACCACAAAATTAAGTAATTATTTGAAAACTAGGTGTGGATGGCTGAATCTAAGGTTATCTCAAGAAACAATCTACGTGCAACAACTGTTCTAAAACCCTTTTTCTCACCCTTAACACCAAGTGAACGTGTCACTTTTTGGGTAGTGTCCAGGGCTTTCAGAACCCTCTTTCTATCAGCAGGTGTCAGAAATAAACCGCTCTTGTTAACAAGTACCTTGCAGTCAAATAGGTCTTGCCGTGGGGTTTCATTTACACCTGCAGGGCGAGGGTAACAAGTTGCGGTCTGTCAGGTCAGAAACGACATGCAGCTACCTTGTTCTACAAGAGTGGTGCAATTCGCCACCTGAGAGATATGGCGATCCAACCACGATAGGGTCTGTGGCCACTGATCAACGGAGATTACAGTCAAGATACCATCTGCTATTGCAACTACTGGACCTGCCCGAACACACTTCATCACAGGCTCGAGGACATCAAACAGCCATTATTAAAGGACACACAACGGAATCAAGATATCTGTGGTGACTGACTACACCTGTTCAAAAGATGCTGACTTGTTCCGCTTGACTTGTCACACAAGTGTCCCGTGTAGGGTCAGGGTGGTTCAGAGCCTTCATGTGAAAATATTCTCATTCAGGATGAAATCTCTCTTCGCACGCCGCATTAAATCATCGTCCCGGAGATTAAATAAACAACGAGCTTGTAGTGTGAGTGGGTGATTAATACAGGTGGGCAGATGACTACCTGCAGACTGGCGCTTCTTTCAGACTAATGAATGACATCATTATTAACAAATGACATCAATTAATAAAACGCATCAATAAATCATGCAGCTTTCACTGTGTGTACAATTGCGGGTGTAAAAACAGCAATGTGGCGACCATTAGACTAACACTGGAATGAGATGTCTGCAGGAGCACGTTACTGTGACCCAAAGAAAAAAGATGTGCTAATAACACATAACAAAATGGGGTCACTAGAGTGTGCTATAAATTATAATATAACACTTTCAGTGTCACTCTTTCATTCATACTCTCCTATAAGCCGTCTCCAGACCAGTGGTGGCACACAGGGACAATGTAGCAGACACACACTGCATGCTTGGTTTCATTCATACTCTCCTACAAGCCGTCTACAGACCAGTGGTGGCACACAGGGACAATGTAGCTGACACACACTGCATGCTTGCTTTTTCACGTGCCCCACCAGGAAGTTGGGGGAAGTAACTACAACCACTGGGAGTAAGATCTGGTGTGTGTGCGTGCGGGCATGCGTGCGTGCGTGCGTGCGTGCGTGCGTGCGTGCATGGTGGTGGTGGTGTGTGTGTGCGCACGTGCGCGCGAGACAGAGGGAGAGTGAGAGTGAGAGTGAGAGAGAGAGAGAGAGAGAGAGAGAGAGAGAGAGAGAGAGAGAGAGAGAGAGAGAGAGAGAGAGAGAGAGAGAGAGAGAGAGAGAGAGAGAGAGAGAGAGAGGAGAGAGAGGGGCCACCATTTTGTGAGTCTGACAGATTATACATTTATGGGATTCCAATGACTGTTAGACATCTGATCATCATAACTCAAGATTATTTCCAATGATACCATCGCCATGCCGTAGAATGCTTCGTCTGTTTTTAGTGCATTTAAAAAAAGACTAATTGGGGGAAATGCATGCACCCAAGTCACCAATGGTATCAGGTAGATTTGAATCATAGCCTCTTGATTGACTTCTAACAGGATGCCAACCACACACCACACCACCAAAACATTTGTTAGTGTATTTCTCTTTAATAAATAATTTATTAATTTACATTTAATTTACATTTAATTTATAAAAAGGCCTCTAAATAATTGGAACAAACTGAAGTAACCTGGTACTCTGGTGGTAATAAGTGTATTTTCTGTATGATTTGTGGAGGTTTTATTAAGAACTGATAAAATAAATAAGATCTTATTATAAAGTTTCATGTCATGCAGTTTGAGAATAATGTGATTTCCTGCCTGTACGCAGCAAAGAATATCTATATAACCACACTTTATTTATTTAATCTCGTGAAATTGTTGACAATCCAACAATGTTTTCTTTTATCTGATATTTAAATTATATATATTTATGTGAAACTTGTTTTACAGACATGTTATTTTGCAAAAAAAATCATATGTGAACAAATTTATACCACATAAGCAATATACAAAACCAACATCCCCCACTCCATTTAGTTTGTAGTAAACAGTAAACTGAACTGTGTCTGTGCATTGTGACCCTGTAACTGATCGCCTCACCGGACACCCCCATCACTGCATTTGTGTCAAACCAGGGCGATTTAAGCACTTATCCTGATCTCTCTCGCTACCCGGCCGGCATAAAACCAATTCTGCCGTAGGCATTCGGGGCATTTAATTTCAGTTTATCCGGCACAATATCCACGGGACAATATTCTCTTGTTACACCTGACCCAGCGTGGAACGAATCAATTTACCCGGGTGCTTTGTCCTGGCCACTAGCGCAAGTGGTTGACACAAAGCCTGCGTGGACAAACGTGGAATAACGTCCAGTTTCAATTCCCGTTTTTCCAATAGCAACAAGCCGTGTGCCGAGATCGAGTAACTAATGAAACGCGCCAAAGTGAAGTGGCGTGGTAAGAAAACGCGAGATCAGAACAAGGGCGAGTCGTCGTTATGAAGCTGTCCAATATTATCTCCAAGATGTTGCCCAGCATTGTGCACCATGTGTGAGTACGTCACTTCACAACAGATGCTGCGGACAAACAGGATTTGGGAATGGAGAAGAGGATTGAATGGATCAAAATATATTGTGTCATGCTTCTGCATCACTCAGATATCATGTACATTCTATTACATGGTACAGATACAAATATCTGATATATGGAAAAATATGCCTTACAGATGCTTTGAATTGGATAAATAATTGTAAATTATCTAGTTAATGGATACTGTTTTTGACCTTTTATGATGGGAGTAAATTTGTGAGAAAAAACTATGCCAGATTTGATAATTTCTCAGTTGCCTTTAAAACAAACACAGGGCATTATTATCCCCGGCCAGATGTTACCTGGAATGCCATCGCCATAGCAGTGAAACCTCCTAGAACATTTTGGATTCCTTACAACATGTGTTATAATAAAGACTTGACAGTCAGAGACCATCGTTAAGCAATGGTCATCTTAGAGCGTAATAGTTTGCTTGGGTAGCTTTTAGCACAGTAATCAACTATCAGAAAAAGGATTATTTTATAAGCAATTTATAAAATTTGAACAATATAAACTGGTAATGGATCACAATTCTCCTCTCAGTTTTCTGACGTGAAATATGACTGAAAACAGACATTCCACCACTGTGCAAATTGTCATCACTCAATGCAGACCCGTTTAAATTGAATGTCATGCAGTGAAGCACATCTTTGATGCAACTGAAATATTTATCATCTTCTTGTTCGTGAGGTGTTTTTGCGGGACACTGACGTTAGCATTTGTGGCATACGCTGCTGTACACAGCATGCGGCATGACTTGAGCACGCCTCCACGCTGCCAGATCACTGCGTCCTCTCCTGGCATCACATTTGTGCGTGTCAATCAAGGAGAAGTCTGCAACTGTTATGCAACGCTGGATGAAATTAAAACTAATTTACAATGGCCACATGGTGACAGATGTAATGTGTATGCAACTAATCGGCCACCACCAGTTTTCTTCGTGTCTGTCGTAGGAAATTCATGATGGTCATTTCTATAAATGGACATGAGTCTAACCAGAAACAATGGATAGAAATAAATCAAGGCTCCCCTAAAATTGACAATCAATGACAATGTCATAACATTTTGTGTACGGGTGTCTTAGTTGTAAATACCCAAGAAATAAGCCAGACTGGGATTTATACACTAACCTCAAAACCACTGTTGATCAGAACATTGTCTGGCAAATTATATATTTGATAATTTTATATCAGCCAAATACATTAAAAATCAAATGTAAATAAATATAAAACATACGAATGAACAATGACTGACATAATATGTTATTTTAGTACATTTTATGATATTAACAAATACCATATTATTATTATTATTATTGTAACAATACGAGCAACTATCCAATCTCAGAAAACTGTCTACAGAATATAATAAATTCACAGGATCATTTGAATGTTTGCTGTAAATCACTTCGTCAAAAACAATCTGTCTAGCTGCTCATTCGCTGCTCCCTTGCCCCCTCCTCCCAGTGTCAATGAGAGCTATTGTTGCGAAGCATAAAGGGTTTGACTCTTCCCGTTGTTGGAGTTAGAGGGGACACCCTTGCTTTCCGCTGAACTCTTCATCAATAATGCAAAGCCACGCTGACGGATTCTGCAATCAGGTGACTCAGCCTTAAAAAAATTCGTTTTCCCATTCCCCATAGCGACAACCCTGGGAGAGGCAGCCACCAACAGTAATTATGTCTAACATGAGGATACAGTCAAAGGCTTCCTCCCAGAATCCCATTATCCCCTTCTTCTCCCAGGGGGAACACAGTTCAAATGAAGGATGTCTGGCTGGGTACAGTGGGGTGGGGTGGTGCGAGGGGTGGGAGGGGTATCCAGAGTGGGTGGATTAATTACCCTACTGAAAACAGTCATCCAAATATAATTGCAATTTGTCGGCACGGTTGAGTGTCAGATTTTTATATATCAGATGAAAAGTTAATCGTTTAACAAATTGAACATAATTTTACAGTACAATTATTTTATTATTGATTATGATTTTTTTCATTTTCATAGGGGGGTTTGGACTCAACATTTTACAAGGTTGTATATGAAGTTGCAAAGGCAATCAGATGCTGGATATAGGCTGTAAAACACATAAATATCAACCCTCATACATGTGTCAGTGGGGGGTTGGTGGGGTTGGGAGAGTGTGGTGATGCTGTGTGCATGACGATGGGAAGATAACACAAACTGTATGAACGTGTGAAAGTCTATGCTCCGACACCAGCCATATGGCGCTACTACAACCCCTGAGGGGATGTCAGAGAGAGGCAGATACGATCAGAACACACAGCGAGGAAGCTCTCTCTCTCTCTCTCATGTGGCATGAGTGAGAGCAATGGGTGGTCGATCGGAAAACGGAATACGAGGAAAACACACTCACCATAGCCGCTAATCTAGATTGATGCCCCGCTGAAGACGGGAATCTGTTCTGCCATATCCACGGTGGCAACTTCTGTTCTGCTGGTTATTGCCTGCAAATTAAAACAAACGATAAGTACAGTGTTGACGTCGCCAATAATAAGCATGTGTTACGCGTGTCAAAGCTCACAGGAGACTGGGTGGGGCCTGATTGTAATAAATTCCAAACTAACGACTTGCAGGTGTCATAAACAATTCAAACTTGGATTTGGTCCGTACTGCAGAACATTCCAGGGTTTTTATGCAGGGTACAAATGTTCAAATGTTGTTCCTGGATTCTGTCAGTGCTGAGCATAGTCTACTGTGAGATTGTGACCCACCCTAGACCCACATAAAGCTCTCTCTCTGGGTGGCCTAGCCATGGATTTGTTGTCTCTTGTCACAAGATTCAGGGAGAATACACCACTGTCAGTGAGGGAAACATGACCCGGGTTGTCAAGAGGGAATCTGTCATCATTATCAGCTGATGCCATCAACAAATTAGGGATAACCACACCTGGATTGTCACCGAACTGTTGACAGACACCTGCTGTGTTTCTTATGTTCCCCTTGTTGACAATATCTTTGTAAATGACAGGTGTGTGCACACCTCAAATGTTTCAATCAAGAATTACTGTGTTTGATTGTGTATATTTAAGATGCATCAACAGAGAATGGTAAATACTGTAGTGAATTAACTACGTTCTTGGAGTACGAAACTACCTATGATGTAGTACGTAGTTACTATGTTATGAAATAACATGCACATTCATGCACATACACTCACACACATATGTTGCAGCACAAATTACTAAAATAAATATAGAAAAAACTATAAAATATGAACATAAAATAAAATGTTGACAATAAAATATTGCTCTGTTCTATCTGGATAATTGTCTGGATACAAATTTAACAAGCGACACATTGAGCCACAATACCAAGTACTGACAGCCATTCTTTTTTTAGCTACATTAGTGGCACTTTAAAACAAAAAAGGAACATTATTAGTTAACTGAGAATTGGCATTCATTTCCTCCCTCCCTCACCCTCCCACCCACACACCCACAAGTCTCCCACGTAAAGAAACAGAAACCAGCGCATTACGTCCAAAGAGTCGTCCACCGTAACTGTCCTTGACGACAGAAACATACGGCGAACGTTTTAGAGTAATCTACGACAGTCACAATTCATGTAACATTCAATCATTCAAGCACTCAAACACAGACTGCCATCATCGTTCAGTCGTTGCAGTAGATTGGTTGTCGGCACTCACAAATGTCACAGCACCAAAGCAACTCAACAGTGCAAATGTTCAATTTGGCTGGCCAGCTGCCTTCAAGATTTTCCATTCAGATTCGGCACATTTGAAAATTCACTCAGCTCGCTCCGTCATGCAAACTGTGCAATCGGCGACCAGATGTTTGGGGTGGACCCACTTGGAGAAGACAAAAGGGGAAATTAAAAAATTACATAATGCTCGATTCTTCAACTTGTGTGCTCCTTCAAAACGTGAATCGGCTCTCCCAGGCGACTCAACCACCACACCTGGTCAGACTCCTTGAAACATTACATAACAGTTTCACTATCTAATATGCAGCCCCCTTTGATATGGGGAAAGGTCAAATTAAAAAGTTCAAATTGGTCACATAAATAATGTTCAAACTGGACATTAAAACTAAGTTGTTCCCACACATCAATGTACACCAATTAGGCACTAGCATATCAAAATTGAGCGATAAAATTCAACAATAAATTTTAAGATGAAAATGAACAAGGTACACTGTAAGATTGTGACACCCATGAGACAAAAACCCACACTAATTTGCACCAATTTTATTAATAAATGGGAACAGTAAAAGTAATTTAATTACTGAAACACCCCCATATAAAATTAACCAATATAATTTCAATATAACACTTCCAACTACTACTTTCTCAAATCCTCGATGACACATTAGAAGACGAGGATGAAGGCAAATCAATACACCAAAGAATCAACACCAATGAATGCTCCATCGAAACTAATTCATCACCTAAATTTAATTTCACAAAACCTCCAAATTCCAATGGTCCACCGTACTAAAGAATGCCGCGAAAACGTGAATTGTGACTGGTGGGAGCGAGCGAGCGGGCGAGGCCCTGCAAGACTGCACAGAGGTAAGACAAGGATTGATGCTTACTGTGCGTGACTGGGTCTACTTACCAGGAAGGCAATGTCACTATTGGTGCCAGTGTTCTGAGCAGAGTCTGGCCTCTGACATAGTTAATGGCTAAACACGAAATTAGCATTCGCTCACAAACGGTTATGATCGTTAGATCAACGGGCAGGTGACAGCAAAGAGCTGTTGACAATTCCGCGCAATTGGTCATTGAGTGTATCAGAGCGGAGGTAAAATAACACAGAGTGAAAATCAATTTGATTTGCCACCGAGTTCAATCAGAGATGCCTGCGGCTCTCGCGAGGTGCGGCTCTCTCGAGGTTCCACTGGTAGTTTACTGTAAGTGTACATGAGCGCTGTTTTTGCTAAAGCGGTAAATATTTCATCAGACTGCTACATCTGCATGATTGTTAGCGGTTCTCGCTCGTCTTGTGGTGGACTCCGATAAATAACACTGCCGATTAGTGGGACGTTAGCCAACTGTATAACTTTTGTGGCAGAGGCGTGACGGAAACATCAAACTTTCATTTGGCGCACGTCTTTGTAGTTATCAAACAATATACCAATGGTGATGTAAAATGTATGGACTCTGTTCTGATGTGAAACAATCAAACTATTTGTTAAATAATTAAACCTTCATTTAGTGAAACAATCAAAGCCATTTTTGTTAAATAATTAAACCACTTATTTAATTAAACATTCAAAAAAGATTATCCTTTTATTGCATTTTATATTCAAATGGGCAACTCTTTTTGATTGCGGTATTTTGTAGAAACCCAAATCAAGCCCTTTTCCTTATTTCCTGTGATTGCCAGTTTCACCTCACTGTGCCTTTGTGACAATCTCTGAGTGAAATATGAGATTTGCAGAGATTGGATTAATTCCTTCCAGACCTGGCGGCTGAGATAAGGGAATGGTCTGTGATCCCATGGGATGTGGAATTCCAGGTGACTGAATTCCAGTGTCCAACTGAATCAAGCCTATTTTAAACCACTGCAAAATAAGAACAACAGTAGCAGAACCGTGTCAGATGTCAGACATCAGACATCAGACATCAGACATCAGATGTCAGACCCCCACAATTTCTTGACAGAAAAATCCTTGTAGGTATAAATAATCCCATCTTCTACACAGATCAGCACTTTACATGTTCATATCAATTCCCAAACTGTGGCTCTATTGGGATAAATGTGGGATGAAGGGAATGCGTTTAGAGTGATTGTACTTGTTTATATGTGTTTTTATACAATACAAATGAATGCAAAAATCTATCAGAATTCCTCAATTTCAAGGTGTAATAATATTAACTAATCCAGAATTAAATCTGAAGTATGTTTACCATCTAACTTTTAGAAGAACTGAAATTTTACACTAGTAATAATATATCCATTGTTTTGTCTTAGCATGTGAAGGTTTCTTGACTGATACTACTATTTCATGAAACAGTTATCAAATGTAAATTAATTGCCACATAATAATAATTATGAGGTAGAAGATACTAACAGTGTCATTGCTTGTCCATATATTACATTGAACCAATCAAATTGTTATAATAATAATTATAAGATGCGAGTTAAGATTAAACTGTGAAGACCAATGAAAATCATTGCACCCATGTGAACCTATCCTTTAATTTCCTAAATCATCTGGCATTTAAAAGGGCTCTGACCATTTCAACCCACCACCAGACAGCCAAATTCTAAGCACTGTTCATTACCCATAATTTCACTCAATGATTGACATTATCAAAAATGGTAGCAGATGTCTGCAGATGTCCACAGCTGACGTCTCCTCTCCTCCAAAAACAGATGCAGGTGCTTGCTCAAAGTGGCATCAATTATTCAACACCACTTGGTTGTCAGGAAAATTAAAGCTTTGACTCAGTAATGTGAATCCGGGGAAGGCCAGTGGTGTTCTTTGATGAAAGCTACAATGTTACATGTCCATATTTATTTTCATCAATTGGAGTGGTTTTACGAGAATGTCATGAAAGTTGTGGATTGGTACGTGTCATGATTTTTTTAAATGGCTTTGTTCCTTCGAATAATTCTTCAAGAAATGACCATTAATATTTTTCATTGTGAAGACAGAAGAACATTTTCAGGACCCTTAATCAAATGTTATTAATATTACCAGTAATTTTACGTAAATGCTATTATGTTATTCCAGGATTTTTCAAATCAATAACCATCATAAACATAAAAAAAATCACTTTTCAGTTCTGGATAAACCTTGTTTAATTCTATCTGGTCAAAAACATAAAATGAACTCTTTGTCCGATGTTTACACAAATGAACTGACGTGTCTTGAATAGACAATAGACACCAGAACAGTTTGATTGTTTGCAAAATGAGTCTGAAATGAGCCAAGTAGAAAATTGAAATGCGGAAGCAGGCTTAATAAACCTCCAGACTCACCCGGAGGGGATAAAACACAGTTGACCTGTGACCTTGCCTGTCAGCACCAGGAAACGCTGATGACAGCCTGTGTCCTAGCAACAGTTGCCTTGACCAGACTAATAAGTCACCACCCGGTGCAGTTGTCCAACAGAAACAATCATCCCTCATCCCCACCGCTAATTTTTTCATTGCCATCCTTTGATTCCAGTCACTGAGCCCTGTGCCAGCTGCCAATGCGGCCCGGCAGTAAGCTGTCAGTACATGCCCCATTGCTCGGCTCTGAGCTTGCTGAACAAAGGTTTCTAGGATGAGACAACGCACGGGAACATCCCAGCACAGAGCGGTGTAAAAAACATGGAGAAAAAACATTGCCATGCTTCCTTAGAGAGTTGGGTAATTGATGGATGGGCTATGCAAACAGTGGGGCAAACTTATGGAGAATTCAGCAAAAAACAAATGCCAAGCAGCGCAAAAGAAAGCAAGTGTTATAAATAACATACAGTCATACACACGTGGTTATTATGGCATCAATGTTGCACTTTTTGTCACAAGAGTAATGTATTTGTTCCTGTTATATAACTTGTAACTTAGTCACCCTTTACAGTGAAAGCTACAAATTATGGGGACATTTAATGAACGTAATACTACATGACAATCTACAATTACCATCCAAGCTTTAATGTAATGTAGGACAGTTGAAAAAGTCACTAGTTAGTAATTATTTTTGTGCACTATTAGACAAATCCAAATGTGTGCATGCACGCATGGCTGCATGTGTGCGTGCGTGTATGCATGCATGCACAGTTGCATACTTAGTCTGTGGTAACTAACTATAAAAACACCTAGCTGTATGCATCATCAACATTGTTCATTTTCACTGACCAGTAAACAGACTAATCCCATCAGTATTGGCATACTTGAACATTTCTCAAATAGTCTGGTTCACACCCTGATTAAACAGTTCTACCACAGGTGAAATCATGAACAAGTGACTGCCAAACTGATAAGATCTTTTGTATCCAATGCACAAATGTCAAAGCCTTAAATAAATACAGGATATTGTTGGTAGAGAGGTTTTTAAATAACGTAAACCCCATACAATATGATCGGAAAAGTTAGCGGAAACGTAAGCAAGTGAACTGTAAGAATAATAGCATTATTTGCAATTTTACAGAATACAATGTAAAAGGACACAGGATTATTACAACATTGTAAAAAGTGCAATGTGGTAAAATATGATTTATTATCCCATAGCGATTGCAAACATAACATTGAAGAAATTACATTGTTTTTAACTGTGATAACCTGTTATCTGAGTAACCCCAACCTGGAAATAGGTTCCACATAACACAAGCAAACAAACCACGAGAAAAACTTATCTTACAATTTCTGGCCCACATTGGTGGCAACAACGCTCATCAAACAACAAACAGAATGACACAGGATGATAATGTTTGATAATGTCTCCGATGCAATCAGTATGCGTATCTATTTCCCAGGCCTGGGGATCCTCCATTGTTCCAGCCTGATGAAGACAATACAATGAAAGGGATAGTGACATCTGAGACCTCCCTGTGACACAATCACGTGCGATCAAACGCAATCACACACTGAGCGGACATAACAAATTAGCAGCGCACTCAAGTGGGTGTGTGAAATGAAATGTTTTTGAAATTAATGCGAATGCGATAGAAGAACCAGATTAGTTCTGCAGTGACCATTGATGAATGCAGGTGCACATCAGGACTTTTTTGTAGGAGTTTTTATTTATTAGTTTTTTTGAAATATCCACAATTGCTATTTGTGGTTTGTCAAAAATAAAAAAAATAAAAATCGTTAACACTCAGTGGTTTATAAAAGTGGGTAAAATCAAGGAAATCACCCATGAAATGCCAGAAAAAAGTGGTTTGATTTGGGTCATCTCATGGATACATCATTCTGATTGCTTTATTCACTTTTAGGTGGTCGTATTTTTTCGAGCAGGAGATCTAAAAGGCTAATAAGTAATCCATAAGTCGTTTTGTATTGCCAGCGTGACAAAATCATTCTCCCTGTGCAGTGATGCTCTCAAATGCACATGTGGAGAAACTGCGTATTCACACATTGTGGTTCAAACAAGCCGTACTGTGTAGTAAGCAGAAATGTTGAAAGGCTGTGTTTTGACAATCTGCCCCCAAAGTCCATATCATGCAATGGGCAGATTAGTACGGAAATGATTGACAGTAGGGCAGAAAATTGCTTTTTGGTGATCAGCCGAGAGATCGGCCAGGAGAGAAGTTATTTCTCAATTTTATGTGCGGCTGCAGCTGATGATGATAGCAGTGAAGATAGTGATACATAACAATGTCTTGCGCAAGACTGCCATTGCAAGTGAAATTCCAAAACAAATTCAGTTGTCAAGGAAGTCTTCTGCTTACGGAAATAACTTAAACTTTTCTCACTTTTTCGCCAACAAATAGGCAGACAGCAGCAACAAAGATTCCACGGCTACATTAGGCTCTCCGAATTGACTGTCCCAAGAGGTACAGACACACGTTATTTATTCGCTTCGGAAATGCGGATGTTCTCACCGAGATCGTCTCAATTCCCACTTGTCAAGCTTTGTCTGCAGCCTGCATTGTCGGTTCACAAGTGATTTGAGCAGCAGACAACCTCTGTAGTTCCCAAAGGTTGAGGGATTGGCACTGATGGTGCATGTCAGGAGGCTGACCTTTCTCAAATGGTTTCCAACGATCTTCTTTGTCTCACGCAGGAGCAGTCGGATAACTGTTGTCGGGAAAACTGCGTCTGGCGAGGTATACGTGACAGTTGGTAGCAGCCATACATTCAGCAGCAGAGTGGGTGTCCATGGTAAAAAGTTACTTTGTTACAGAAGGGAATGGTGATATGTCATAATGATATACTAGTTTAGCACATGCACAAAACAAATATAAACTAGATGTTACTTTTATCTGAGAATACTGATTCATTGCGCAGTCACACAAAATCCTTACAAAAACACTGACTACATAAAATGTCTACTTCATTCAATGTCTGGTTTTTACTGGTGTAATGCCTTAATGCAATGTAGGCATGACTGTTGCAAAAACAGAATCGAGAGTAAATTGTACACCTTAATTTTCACTCCACCGTCGCGGGCATAGGCAGTTAACAGAGTCCTTACAAACTATGGTGTGAATGCACACAGGTTTTTACATGACATCTATTGAATCCGACAAGAAACTCTTGTCCATACACATGTAATGGATGCGACCTAGCAATGCACACCGTGACCTGACGACCTTCTCACCAGGTGTCACCTTTGTAGTTACCTCATCTCCGAAATTGGCACCCTACTGCACCCCCTTTCACTAGGCGTCAAATACGTTGAATGACGAACAGACAAATGGGTGAATCTCTATTTTGTTGACTGAGGAAAATTATGACAGACTGCAAGAAGGGCGTAGACACTAGACAGGGTAATAGGAGCACCACAAGATCCCTGGGAAACTACAAACACCCCGGGTATATTGATTGTACACCTACATGGGGTTGTTGTAAAGATGATCTTGGTGTAGACGGCACTGTTTGTTTCGATTCCCTCATAAAAAGTCTCAAAGTCCACGTTTGAAATATTAGGCACCAAACTGGAGGCATGAAGATGAATGTTGTGTTAAAATTAATATCAATGACAAAAGCAAAGTGTTATATCTCATCAAAATGCCGATGGTCATATAAATGAAAGATGTCAATGAGCATGACACTGTGTGTGACATCCTAAGTCAAGGAAAGAGGAACGAATCAAGACACGTTTAGCACATTTGAACATTGGCATTAATTAAACTAGGACTGATGTATAAAGTGAAAGGAAAAGATTAAGAGTGAGTTAGTCAGGTGATGTGAGTTGAAGTATTGACAATCCAGATGTTCATTATGAAGATAATTTGCCGCTTTGGCTGTGATGATGATAATAATTTGGTTATGTGATATTCGTGCTTAGAGACAGTTACATAAAACATTATGAATGAAAGTGCATTGCAAACGAGTCACCTATGATGGTATGACAAATTGTTTTAGTAGGCCAACTATTCGCTCATTCTTATACAAAGTCATATCAATTTACATGCAGCAATTTGAGTCATATCAATTTACCAACAGTAACATGAGCTGCACTAATGGGTCCTAGAAGAAGAACAGGT
>JAODUO010000653.1:35000-127500 GCA_025642075.2 Ridgeia piscesae | reverse complement strand
TGCTGACTATTCCAGAATATAACACCTGTCCTGACCATCCCAGAATGCAATGCCCTGTGACTATTCCAAAAAAAAAGCAATGCACCTGCTGACCATTTCAGAACACAACAGCCCCTCCCGACCATTGTTGATTATCCCAGAATGCAATGCCACCTGCAGCGCCAGTGAATAAAAACTCTGGGGACACCACAGGAAGACATCGAGTGTTTACTCTGTGAGATCACGGAACCACACAAAGATGACCTCTCATTCATGATTCCGACCCCACAATCGCTGTGTACGCTCTTGACATGATGGATTCAGTCCCCGCAGGTGCACATTGGACAGTACCAAAGATTGACAGCGTTTTCATCACCTTGTGTTGTCACACTCTGCACTGGGAGACTCTACTCTGTGAATGGCCCTAGCTCTACACACACTCTGTGAAGCAAGTGGCTGTTGAATGGACACTGTTGTGGGGTGTGAACTGGAAGGATATTTATGTATTGACTGACCATGTAAGATGTTTACAGTTCTGTGTACACAGTACTACACACCATGTTGTGCTCAATGAATATAGTAAACATTATTAGTCGCTAGATTACAGTAATCGCTTGGAGAATCATCAGGCGTGGACCTTGAAGAAGAACTGTGACTAGGGTGGCTTGTTTGGACGCTTTGTCAACTAATTGTCTATTCATCTAATTAAATGTTACATCAAAGGTAAATTAAAACTAGTTTGTCATGCTTGTAACTGCTCGATACACTATTACATTTTCATGGTGCTCTATTGAAAACTCATGCATTAGTCAAGGTCGGTAAATAAACTATAAAAAACAAAAGGACGTTGTTTTGAAATTATGTTAGGAACATTTTATTATGATTTTTCAGCCATATTACAGAAATTATTTTATTTTTCATTTTTATATATTTATATTTCAAATTTATATATTTGTAATCTAAATAAATCCAGTCCAACACAGGTGTTGGTGCTATATTAGTTACTGCCTTGCAGTTACTTATTAAAATGCAATAAAATAGTATGAATTATTCCAGTAAATTCACCTCTCTCTAGGTATGCTGCATTGTTATGAGTTCATAAAGAATGTAGAAATGCTGACTGAGAGTCCTGGATGATTTAACTTTTGAAGATGACCACACGAGTTGGCGCTGAATCAACAGTCCAGTGCCATCTCTCAGATAATCTCCTGACACATGCAGGCTCCATGTCAACATGGCTGCTATGTCCTATCTCTGTTAGGCAGGCAGGATGGGCTGAGTCAACAGGCCTTGCTATTGTCACTCCCTCAGAGGCTGAGGTTGGGCTGTATAAACAGGCAGACAACAGGTCAGTCAGGCCCACACACAGGCATGTACATGCACGCACACACGCATGCATACACATGTGCACGCACATGCACGCATGCACGCACACACGCATGCACGCACACACACACATGCACACATCCAAGCATGTGTAAGGAATTCACATATGCAGTATACTGTGGCTACAGTAATCGCAGCGCAGTTAAAAACCACACTGCAGCCACCTTAGTACTTCAGCCCCCTCACAACTAAGGTCAATTTGAGACAGTCCCAATTTTTTTTTTAAAGTAAAATATAAGAAATTGATCTTACCAATAAGGTCACCTTACTATTCAGGTCAGTTGTGTCCAGTCCATAGAGTAACTAATTAGTGAGAATCCTCAGCATTTTATGTAAAACATAGAGAAGCATCCAAGGAGAAAAGTACAATTGTTTTCCATAAGTGACTTTGTGATAGTTTTTCGATTCAAAACCAACATTTTTATTTAGAATCTTCTGAAAAATTTTAAAACAAAGGAAGCAAACGAGCTTAAAATCTCTGCAAGGTTACCGTCTTGAAATCATCAATACTACAATTTGTTATATAACTGTAAGAAAACAGTAGTCTGTCCCCACAGATCACAGTAGACAGACATAAGGGTTTATGTAATAACTACCCTGAGAGAACTTGGTAAACACGCAGAACTGCCAGGTATATTTTAAGCCTGCCCAATAACTAACCTTATACATTCTGGGAAGCTGCAGCTATCCTGGGAGGGACATAGCAACTACACCACCACATTCTGGGAAGGCACAGACTGTTATCCCATAGGAGGTGGATCCAGGAACACTGCAGGCCTAAGCCCAGGGTCTAAGCCGGTGTATTCAGAGTTGGGTCATGAATCAACTGGGACCTGTCACTGCCACCAGCTAGTGATGTGATTAATGAAGCTGCTTACAGGTTCCTCATGTGTGCTGTGTAGTAGTGTCAATGGGATGAAACCACGTTAAATGGGTGGACAAAACATGCTTTCCACAGACTGTTATAGCGCGTGCATGCAAGTGTGCATGCCTGTGTGCATGCGTGGGTGTGTGCGTGGGTGCGTGCATGCAACATTCATCATCTTCAGTTGAGTAATGTTCTGTGAGTTTTGGGTGTGTTTTTTGGATTCTCATATGCTATGATGCTCCATTTATTGCATCCTCCTCACCATATCCCTGAAATGTATCCTTTGCTACCTCATGCTGTATCACCTACCCTCCATGGCACCCTCTTGATCACACCATCTTCCTCCCTCCAACCCAGATGTCCAAACCACTCAGTCTGACGTTTCTACTTTCATCTTCTGTACACACCCCATCCATCTCATCTCCTTCCTATATCTTCATCATGCCTTATCATCTACACAGATAACCTATTACTTCTACATCTATAACTCCAAGAATCTCAGCCCCAGTTGTTCATGGCCATATGACACTGTAGAAACCACGCCTACAAGTGTGTTGATACTTTAATGGGCCATATCAACTGTAGCAGGGAAACTGGATATAGAATCACCCCACCTGTCAGTCGTCATATCCCCTTCCCCAATAAAACATCTCCTCCCACAACACTTCCCAGTTGTTCCCCATTTATCCCGCAGCGACCCCAGTAAGTAGACCTATGCCTTTCAGCTTCCCACTGGGGAAAATATTTGCGAGAACTCCTATGAAAATAGTGCCATGATCTAATTTCAGTTATTTCTGACAAAATCAGTTATACGAATAACTTGTCAATATATGTCTGACTTGTCTCCAAAACTGCCCAGTCGCATGCAGTATTACATTTACTGCAGAGCTATTTCCGTGGTAAAGACATCTCTGAAAATAGTGCCTCGAGCTATTTCTCCATGGCAATTCCTTACCAAATCAGCTGCAAAAATCACTCGTCGATAACTCGTCTGATTTTTCTCCTAAAATGCCCAGTCTCGTGCAGTACTGCATTTGCTGCGGAGCTAACGTTGTGGGGGCCAGGCACTGTTTGCTATGCTGGCTGCCGTGGAGTTCTCCATAAATATTTCAAGCCCCAGCGAGCATCACTGAGCACTGCTGACAACAGTGCATCAAATGATGATGGATTCATCCTGAGATGCACCAGAGAACAAACTGATACAGCAGCACACAGCCTCCCACTAGGGGCAGCAGCTGTCCTACACCACAGAAACATGTCTGCGATGATCTCACAGTCCCCAGGGCCGTGACACATGACAGACAGAGGCAAACACGTCATCAGAGCGACTGACAGAGCACCCATATGGTCACGTCACTCGAGAGAATTCACTTCGCGGCAACTGCAGCTGTTTTAGCCACCAGAAATAACATAATTGCGGGGTGACACCATTTTGTTAACACTCCAGCAATTGGAATTTTTTGAAAAAATATTTTTGACAAAATTCCACTTTGAACAGTTCCCATAAAGCATCTGTCACTGGCGTTTTCAGCAAGAAATATAATTCAGGGGCTGACACCATTCATAGGTTTGCTGAAAACTACAGCACCATCCGTGCTGTGAAGTTTACAAATAGTTTCCACATAATATTCTGACTTGAGCAAATACTGCCATTCACCCACACACACAAAATCGGCCACTGTTTTTGCTGCCATGAATAACAAAATTGCGGGTTGACACCATTAATTAATTTGCTTTAAAAAGTAGGGCAACATGCAGCAAAGTTTACAAATATTTCCCCCCACAACATTCCGTCCTTAGCAGTTGCTGTCTCCCATCTATGAGAATACATTGGTCTCTGTTTTTGCAGACAGAAATAACATAACTGCGGGGTGACACCATCCATCAAGGTCTGGTAAAAACCACAGATCCAAGAATATTTTAAAGACTTTTTCACAAAATTCCAACCCATGCAGTTACCACCAGTCGTCTCTCACAGTGCATCTGTCATCATTCAAGCACATTTCTCCATCAATCAAACCAGCGTATCGATCTAGCTGCATTTTCTTTCCACAAATGCATATTACAAGGCCATGTCTCTTACAGTTTACATGTATAACAACCGTCCTGTAGAATTATCTCCGGAAATGATTACTTTATGATTCCATGCCTACTCTCCGTTAAAGCTATTTCTGCCAAACTGCACATGCTATTCAAAGAAACATCGGGATTAGGTAGGATTGTGCGTTGTAAATAAATACATCTTTGAGCCTGACTCAGCAGATTATTTGCCCAGTATGCTGTACTGTCAAGAATGATATATTATGGGTTAGTTTATGACTTTGGAGAACAATATGTAGATACCACTTCCATACCCCTGACACAGTCCTTCCTCACTTCGGAAATAAAAACCTAATCCTATGAGAGGGAGCAGGAGTCAATGGGGTAGACTTATAGACCACCCTTGTGTGAGTCTAATGTGTGACAGGTTACATATTTACCCCCTGCATGGGTTCCCTTACTTTCCCTGGTACAGAAGGGACCAATGGCCTACAGCATCTCTGAAAAACCCAGGTAAAACAAATTTGCCAAAGTTTCGAAACGGCAATGGGTGGTGTTGTACTGTAGTCTTTCCCTAAACTGTAGTGTTTCCCAACTGTCAGTCCAGCTCTCTGACAGAGATGTCACTCTTTGCTACAAACTACAGGCTCTCACCACAGACTGTGTCATTTCACAGACAAATAAGCAGGGCACTTCACATAAACCCACCATAAAAACGGAGATCGCTGCCACTCAGCCGTTATGAAGAGCTGGCTCAACAGATATTATCACAGGCTTAATCGGCCACACACTGACTGGCCCTGTCCCTACCCAGGGATAACCTTAATCCACCACTCTTCCACAAACACTGCAGGACTTACCTTGCTTCACGAGTCTCCACGCATAAAGTGCTTCCTCTGTGATCAGCTAAGGTACTGCCGTAGAACGTCCACTGGCGTCTGTCCGTCAGTCTGTCTGTGTGTGTGTGTGTATCCTTTGCAGTGACAGTTGTGTGTGGATTCTCCAGTTATTCCAATGAGGCACTGAACACTCCCACCTGCAAGCGAACACAATCAGCTAGTGGCAGTGCTGACAGCGAACAGATCACTTAGAGAATATCCGCTCCACTGCGTACACCGCTAAAGCACCGCTTCAAAGCAACGAGTGGCACACACACGGGGATCAACAGTAGGCACTGGTCTGGCTGCAGCCACAATGAACTGCCGCCACCGTAAATACAGCATGCCACACATGTCAACCCCCTGCAGACAGTGCTACCATCTGGTGAGAGAAATGTCAACCACTTCCTCCCGGGCGCACACCCGTGCCTGTCAATCAAAGTCAGATGCCTCTAATAAAAATGTTTAGCTGCAGGCCTGTGCTTCTCCATTTCCCACTGGTTAGTGAGACGTTAACCCTAGATGTTAACCCTAGATGTCTCAATGCTCAACAAATCGTTGTCTTACTGTCGGATTTTTCATCCTATCTGGGGAATGGATTCTGGCTGGGGAGATTTGCCATAGGTTGCAAACATATGCAATTTAATCATATTAACATCTTTAACCAATAATACATCACATTAAATGGATACAATGCAGGATAACACATGTTCTCATATACTTATATATCAAAAGATAAGATAATAAAAGAAAATATAAATATTACCGATAAGTTTAACAAAAATCCTTGTTGGAAGAAATGGGTCAATTAACTAAAATCTGAATTATGCAATATCAAAAGTAGAACTGGTTTTTATCACTTAAATATATCAATAAATGAGACATTTGCAGGAATATCTACCTTTATTGTGAAACATGGGTAATACTATGTACTGTGTATGCTTGTATTTACTTGTAATACTTGTATTTCTTTCACCTGTGATGACTCCCCTTCTTGCAACAACACCATAACATTGTGACCTCATTCCCCTCCAGGACATAAGCTCAAATGTCCTCCCATTTCTACCCCAATCAATGCCCCATCCAACAGGCCAAAGGCTAGGGAGGGAGGGTTTGTACTAATCACCTCCCATTTATCCCTAATGACATGTTCCAAGGGTATCCCCCAGCTCTGGCACTGAACATCTTAATAGCTTACATAAGGCTCCATGCTGGTTCCCCACAGTTATAGTATCGCCCTTTGATTATCAGTTACCCTATTGGGGTTGAAGTGACTGCCAGGTGATACCCATCAACACCTGTGAAAAGGCCTACTAATGGGCTGCCTATCCCCACACCAACCTTAATGTCCTATTCCTTGATATCCCTTCAAAAGGAACTGAGTAGTTCTCTCTCCAGGCTTCTGAGAGACAATTACAGGCTAGACCTTCAGTGTGCTATCATTAACCGCTCATCAAATACTCAATTGCGCTATACCACACCAGGTCATTGTTCTGTCTATCGACCCAAGTATAAAACCTTACGAGTGTGCTGGACTGTGGTGTGTGCATGCACATGCATGTGTGTGCATGCCCAGTGTCAAATAACACCTGTCAATGAAGATACAATTATAATTTTACTGAAAAAACTCTACTAGTTTAAAGCGTCTCCCAACTGGTGTCAACTCCACTAAACATTGGATGGCCATTTTAAAGAAGACAGCACAGACACTAGGCATGCATAAAATAAACAATTTGCCCCTCATACAAATCAGCAATTGCCAAAATACTGAAACATTTCTTTTTAATTTGTTATGGTCCAATAAGAACCTCAACATGGTATTATGAATTTATCTAGGAAGATCTATGCGAGTAAATAAACATTTATAAGTGTGTGTTTGTGAAAAATACTGTGAGCTTGGGAAATATGTGGATACCTTGAAAGCAGGGGTATAGATGGGCCATAGTAATGGAATAAGTCTGTGTATGTTTATAACTTGTGCTACTTGGTAGCCTGACAAATTAGCGAATCACTACAACCCTGGTATTCATTGGCACCTTTGGGGGCTAATGATAACAATAGTGACTTGTTACACATCAATATCTTCAAAGGTTAAGCTTGGTAGTGCCAATCTAAATATATTCCTGGATTAGATTATATTTGTTAATTCTGCATACTACCATTCCAGATGAATACCTGTTGGTGCCATTACTAGGAAATGTCACAGTTTCATTTCATGGATGTTGTCATTATTATTACTTTGTTAATATTTCATGAAGACACACAGAATGCACACATCTGCCTATGATTTGACAGCCCAACCACAGGCAATTCCTGCACCATGGGAGTAAATATGGTGAGTATAAACTGCTCAACAACTTGGTTTGCTCAGATGTGATTGTTTTTAGTTCTCCCAATTAGAAACATTTTGTTTCCCATGTTTTATCCATTAACAAATCTGAATGGATTATCTATACAATGACAAATTAGTAAATAGGTTGCCATCAAATATTGTTGGCAAGATAATTTTAAAATATAAATTCGAAGATGAATGCATCATTAAAATGTGTTCGAACTAAGCATTCATACAGTAACAAATGTATATATCACATTGTAACTTATGCTTGTAACTGTTTTGTTATGTCAGCCGATTATGTTTGTTTGTTGTTGTTTCAAAGCTCTGTTAATTACATTTATTGTTTTTAATACACAATTGCTACAGAACAGTCAGCAATTAAACATTAGATGTTCCTACTGTGAATCTGTTATTAAAATTAGTTTTGCATAAACAACACGTCTCCATCACAGGACAATGACAGGACAACAACGTATTAAATCTAGAAAATAAAAAATGACATTTTTCTCGACGAGTGTCTGCAACTCATTGATGTCCCATCTAAAAACACAACAGCCAATGTCCACCTCCACACCTTGTGTGATACCCGGAAGCAATCATTACTCACTCCTGTCCTCAAAAACACAATAGACCATGCCCCGCAGAGTCAATTATCACAGCCCGTAGACACTTTGGGAAAAAGCAGTGTGGTTCCACCAGTCGGAGGTGTTAGATGGCAAATAAATCTCATCTCTGTTCATAACTTTGTTACAAGTGGATGGACATATTGTAGACAGTTGCCAGTTATAAGTTGCCAGTAACTAAAGCGAACAGCTTAGTTTGGTTGTGGAGGAGGATGGCAGGAGATAATGTACTAACAAAGACAACCATTGCAGGGTTCTCAGAATAGGAGAGCACATGTTATTTCCTTATAGAGTGACAAATGATTTTGACTCTTGTTAAGGAAATAATACTTTTCATTAATGTAATACTTTGAAATTTGATTGGTGTAACAGGAAAATGTACTTATGTATGCCTTATATATCATATGAACAAACATGTGTGTACATATATGCAAATTTTAAAAAATATATATATATATATATATATATATATATATATATATATATATATATATATGATAAACTGTTCTACACTTTTTTAATTTGGTTGTGCAATGTCTGCATTATAATAGTTGCCATGACAACAGCAGCATTGTGCAGAAGCCCACCCAATATAAATTTGGTTCTTTGTTGCTCTTCTTTAAAACTAATTTTAAGGCAGTTCATGATAAACAGTTTAAGACCACCAGTAGCTGTGAAGGGCATGGTGCCCTGTAGTGCCTCCTAAGAAGGGCATGGTGCACTGTAGTGCCTCCTATGAAGGGCATGGTGCCCTGTAGTGCCTCCTAAGAAGGGCATGGTGCCCTGTAGTGCCTCCTAAGAAGGGCATGGTGCCATGTTGTGTCTCGTGTGATAGGCATGATGCCCTGTAGTGCCTCTATGATGCCTGTAGTGCTTACTGTGAAGGGCATGGTGCCCTGTAGTGCCTCCTATGAAGGGCATGGTGCCATGTAGTGCCTTGTGTGAAGGGCATGGTGGCTGTAGTGCCTCCTATGAAGGGCATGTGCCTGTAGTGCCTCCTATGAAGGGCATGGTGCCCTGTAGTGCCTCCTATGAAGGATATGGTGCCTGTAGAGTCCTAATGAAGGGCTTGGTTCCTTATAGCACCTCCTACTGTAATCCCTTGGAGCCCTATTATCTATCCCTGTAGTGCCTCCTAAGGTGCCCCCAAGAACCAAGAGCCTTCACTGGGGAGAGACAACCACCACCAGGGCTGTCAACATCTGCTATTAAATATTAACAGGACATCCTCCACTGGTGCCGTGCACCTCCACCAGTCATCTTGTGACTTACAATACATCCGCCTACTCTATCTTTATCACCCCCAGCTCTCTAGTCGTCATCACTGTCCCATTAATATGCCTGCACACAGTAGCATTTCCATTCCGATCAGTCCACCCGTCCACGTCCCGGCGGGGGACTAATCCCACAGTTCCAAGGGTCACCTGATTCGTGGTGACGACAACGCGCCCGCCCGCGTATCGCAATAAGCAAATCCGGCAGAGATGTCGTAGAATGCACACAGCGTGGCCTGATGGATCTATGCTGAACTGAGATGATGCGCGCCGGCTGCGCAGAATCATACATGTTCACTCACCCATCTTATTTGTCGTAATCTCATCATCGGGCACCGGCGGAATCCAATTATTTTGCACCAAAAACCATCGTCCGCCGTGAAATTGCGTCTTGTGTAGCAGCAAGGCAGCCTATTGTTGGTAATGGAATTGCGAATGATTTCCGGGATATGCTTGAGGACTAAAGTAGCACCAAAGTAAGGGCAGGCCGGGGTGTTTATTAACACTGAGCTTATTTATTAATGCCGGTCTTTACTAACATTTATCTCCTGCCCACAGCAATTTAGATGATCAGTTACCACCAAGAGAAAGGCCTGTCATTTCTATATTCTTTGGATGCACAGATAACCAATAGTTTGTATAATTTTATGCAGCTCTTCAACTTAGGTAAAATAGTTTTCATCGCAACATTTACAAGTAAGCATATTTCACTGAAAGGTATATTTTGAGATAACTCTAAGGTAATCAAGGCATCGAGTAAGTGGGTGGATTATTACACAGGTTTTACTCCAAATTGTAGAACCTTACTACACGTGTATTAAGGTTACCACTGGGTCTTGACAAAGTAGCCTGAGTAGCAAAGTGACCTGATTGTCCTTTATTATGATGTGGCTGTATTACTAAGGTTACCTTAAGACAAGATTCAACTGTACTCCCTAACATTCCAGAACAAGGTTGGTCAAAGAGACATGACACGTGTCTGTGACTGACCTTGTCAACAGGAAGCCATAGGTACCGTATAGACCTGTTGATATCTTTTCTCGGTGCAACTAAGTATGGCCACCTAGTGCACACAACATGTACCTCCCATATCGGAAACAACAGGTACAAAATAGCCGACCCCGTAATTTTTTCCGCGATACATGCGCGAGTAATGACGGATGTGTTTGAATTGCGATCGACGCCGGACTTGAGGAATCAATAGCAACATGCAACATGATTATGGCGCGGCGGGACAAACCATAAAGCGACAGATCAGCCACCTAATCTACAGCGACACCTCCACAACAGACAGCCGATAATTAATAAAGTAAGTGCATCAGATGAAACGTGCACAGGTGTGATTCACCTGCATGTACATGTACAGAAATTCCTGCATGCTGCATCACCGCGCACTTGGAAGCGCGCAGGTTCACGCACGATAAATCCTTGAGTATTTGATCTTGGGAAATGGAAGTCAGCGTTCGCAGTACGTGGGTGGAGAATACTGGCGGTGTCAAAGTGCTTGATGTTCCTTAGGTTCACTTACAATTTTGTTAGCTTGTCTCATTTAAAATAAATTTTGTGAGAAAAAAAAGCTACATAGCTTCCTCTATGACCACAAGTCATTTGTGCAACTTAGGTTTTGGCCAAACTGCCAGAAAAAACTATTCATTTATTTAATTCTTAACTCAAAAATTATTTTTTAAATAATCTTCAAAATTACAATCTTCACATGAATGTGCAATATGATTACAAACATGTCTTAGTGCTGATTTTGTTTACTTAATTTGTTTTCTGTAAAAACACCATCTGCCCATAACAATTAATTGGTCATTTGACATCTTCATCTGTTTGCAATTTTTCAGTTACTACACTGTTCCGATTGGTAAATCTATCAGTTTTCTCAGTACACTTCCCTTAATTAAACTGTATTTTAAATTGCTGATACCTAGACTCTTGTAGTAGGCATATTATGTTCCAAACAAGTCCTCTTTGTAACACTGATAGAACTGCAGCAAAAAAGAAAGTTGTACACAAAGGAGAGCTGTATGGTGAACCAGCTACGACACTTGACTGTGTGCAATCTGTAGCCATCAGTCTTTATCAGGGCAATAGATTAGATAATGATAATAGGCAGGTTTGTCTGCAAAGTTTGTCTCAGCCTGTTCTGACTGTGTATTCTGACTCTGTCTCAGGTGAACCTTAAACAATTATTTTGACCAGAAACTTGTAAACAGAGGCAGAAAACAACGAACTGTTGAACACTGAAAATATGAACTACACATTATTATGCTAACTGTTGATAAGAATTGTGATTTTACAATAACCGGTAAATGAATAACAAGGGCATTGGTGATAACAAAAAAGACATAAAGAGTATGTTACAATAAATTTCAGCGATTTCTTTGGCATCTTAAAATAATGTAATGACATCAGAATGCTCTCTAAATATGTTTTAAACTCAAGCCTATTTGAACGTCCAACCTGTCTGTAATTACTGCACAAAAATTGTGAGAAAACTGTTAATTTCATGGGCAGTTTCTGATCTGAAATTAATTTATTTAAAATTTATTGTGTTTAAAATGATAAATGCCATCAAAAACAAGATAAATCTTTCCTATAGATTTAAAAAAATTTAACAAGAAGTATGTGTGTTTATTATTAGGTGACATGATCTACAAAACAATACTTTGATACCACAATATAACATTATACTTATTAGCCGCTGGCCACATGAATATTAACTTCACTCCTCTACAAAACATAAGCCTCTGAGGTAAACTAGTCAATAGCCATTACTCAACCATAATATGGTCCTTTCTCAAAACAAGAGCCACTGTACTGGAAATGTCTGCTTCTTCCTGCCAATTACTTGCCAGTTCTAATATGGCCCTTGCCCGTTTTATGGCCTTAACGATGCCCTTCATATCCATTAAGAGAGAAAACTGTCAGGCAATACTCATTAACGACCAGGCATGCAATATTGCCACAGAGCTGAAAAGTCTGGGTGGCATAAATGGACATCTCTCACGATTTCACTTTGCAAATTTCTACCATTCGGCAATTACTTTAATCCAACCATCTGTGTTTGATAGGTTGCTAGCTATCACCAAGTCTTGATTTCGACAGGATCCAATTTATTTTACAGTCATAATTATGATGTTGCCATTTCACTGCCAGCAGTGGGACATGGGAAATATTCACCCAACAGTATAGTGTATGTGCAAGAAAAACTTTAATCATAGGAGCAATCTTAATTTAAATATCAAATCCCTATCACCGTTTGATAATAATCACAAACTTGCCATGCCCATGATGATAACACAGGAATATAACCTTATCAATTAATGTCATCAATCTGTTTCTCTTGGTGGACAAGAGAGAGAGAGAGAGAGAAAGGGGGAGCCGAGAGAAGGCCACTAAACAAGTGGGCACCAGATAAAGCAACGACCAATGATTGCGGTATAGCTATTTAAAGACGATGATGAAAGAGATCAGATATGTTGGCATCATTAAAGGCACACGTTATGCCAAATAGATAAAATAAAAACTCCCAACAAGATTCAAAGCAAATAATAGTGTTGACATCATTGCAGACAACAGTAATGGAATTGTTTCACCTGTGGTCATTTTGGTGTTGGTTAGTTTAAAAAAATCCAATGTGGAATTGAAAACAATCTGTATCAATTTTCAGAGTTTTTATTTTTGGCAGAAGGGATCAAACAAAACTTGTTCCCAACATTGTTGACATAAAATCCACACTTACTGACACTACTCTTTGTCAAACGTCAACCTATTAGTGTTATAACTTTCAACAAAATATACAGCATTGAGCACGTCTAAACAAAACCAGTAAGTTGAGTTTTCTTTGATCACCATTTTATGATATTTTGTTCACCTTTATGTTTTATACTTTGAACAGCATTATAATAATAGTCCTTCCACGTTTGCTATTATCAGTACAGTAGCTGGACATCAATTACAAGTCTTTCAAGACTTTTTCTAATTATTGAAATAGTTTATCTGGCTGCTTTGTGACCTTCAGTTTTTTTTAATGATTTTTGTCAATTATTTGCGTCCTCGCAACTGTCTCTTATTATGTCCAATAACTGCACGAGCTGTCTTGCTTTTTGCAGAACCTCTATTTTTAATGTGTTATGACACAAACCTGTAATATTTTTTCTCCAGAGGTACATGTACCACAGGTAAAACCAAAATAATTTTTAAACACGTTTAAAAAAAGTAATTTAATATGCTGACTTAATTTGTTTACCCAAATGTATGGGACCAAATCAGGTAATAAAATTAATAATAAATAAACAGTAAAATAGGTGAAGTAGGTTGTGATGCAGCTGGTTATCCAGACATTTTTTTCCCAATTTTCAGCACGTCTGTCTCTTGTGTCCTTAATAACGTCTCCTATTCTCTGGACATCCCAAGTTGACTGATCCTGTGAACTCACAACACGACCAATTATCTTGAGCTGGTCTGATGTCTCACGACAAAGGAACAAATGTCGTGCACACAATTGTTAACAATGGCTACGGATTTCATCAGAATTCAAGCACAGTTTACCGACAGAGAAGCCAGTAATATAATATGACCATGAGAAAGCCGCAACAAAGGTGCCAACCTTCATCATCCATCAGCAAGATTAAACTGTAGAATCTAGTGACAAGAAAAATCAAAACAGGAAAACGTGAGGAGAAAAGACATATTATCCTGTATTTAGCAAGAGGGCACATCTCAAAAATTGTACATAACTTTTAGGAAGATTTGTGTGATTATTTGAGGAACAAAGAACCAGATTTAAATATAACCTGAAGACAAATTATGTTAAATAAAATGCTACAATAACAGTAATATATCTTAAAAACATCAACTTTAAGGGACATGTTAGCAACTGTTAAAATAATGTGGTCACCGACATTGAACAATATCTTATCCTTAAACTTTATTTCAAAAATTGTTGTCCCATAAATAAAAAAGGAAAATGATTCCCTTCAACACATAATTATAATAATAATTATTAATTTCTTAGTGACAAATACCTTACATTAAGTCCTCGTTAATTTAATACAACTCTTGTTGACACTGATAAGCATGGGGATTCTTAAAAACGGGACAAATTGAATTAGGACCATGTTTAACCTGATACTTCCTGCATAAGGAGAAATGTCTTTGTTTGATAATTGTCGGCAATCTAAGCAATTTTGACAATTTCTTTGTGATGCATGGGTTTGTAGTTTTGGCCTTGCCCTCTGGCATGTGCTAGACCTGTGGTTTGGCCCCCGGGGATTATACAATTTGAACAAATAGAGCACGTAAATTCCCATTCTAGGAACACCATGTGTTTGGCCATGGTGCCTAATTCGCAGTGACAATACAATAAAATACATAATGAAAGCTTCCTGTGTCTAGGTCATTATACATGGGTCTGTCTGACTCATCCCCTCCATTTCCCGGGAAGCACGGGATCAGGGGAATAGAGTGCCAATGTTCCCACCTCTAGGGGAAGGAAAACTAACAGGTACACAAAAGTGACGGGAGAGATGTTCTCATGTGGATTGTCTTTGCTATTTCAAGCAAGTGGTGTTGATTTATGTACAGAGCTACAGTAGAAGTATCTTCACCAATGTTCCCTGCATGGCATTCCCCCGCCACAGGAGACTGTGTAGCTGTTGATCTGTTTTGTCTGTCTGTCTGTCAGTCTGTGTCTGTGTCTGTGTCTGTGTCTGTGTCTGTGTCTGTGTCTGTGTCTGTGTCTGTGTCTGTGTCTGTGTCTGTGTCCATTTGTCTCACTGTCTGCCTGTTTGTATTTCTACATACATCTGTCCCGATGTGCCAGTGTGTGTGTGTGTGTGTGTGTGCGTGCGTGTGTGCATGCGTGCATGCATGTGTGCGTGCGTGCTTGCATGCGTGTATGCCTGTGTGTATGTGTAAATGTGTTGTGTGCCTGTGTGTGGAGGGGGGGTGTGTGCATGCACGTGCCTGCCTGCCTGCCTGCCTGCCTGCCTGCCTGCCTGCCTGCCTGCCTGCCTGCCTGCCTGCCTGCCTGCCTGCCTGCCTGCCTGCCTGCCTGCCTGCCTGCCTGCCTGCCTTCCTGCCTGCCTGCCTGCCTGCCTGCCTGCCTGCCTGCCTGCCTGCCTGCCTGCCTGCCTGCCTGCCTGCCTGCCCATCATTATTTGTTCATCACTCCATCCAGCCATCTTTCAGCCTGGCCTGTCTGTCACTCCATATGCCTGTCAGCATAGACTTTTCTCTGACATTCGATATTCAGCAACAATTCATGTATCTTTCAAGTGGATCTGTGAGCAACACCTGTCTGTCTAAACTCATATAACATTTATATCAGTTTATTTGTTGATCTGTTGACCCAGTCACTGCTGACTCCATCCATCTCATCCCTACAGACAAACAGTCTACATTTATATGTTTTAATTAACACCCAAGTCTAAGTGGCACCATTGTCCATTGAGCAACTTTTTCTAAGTTCTTAATCCATAATTGGAAGAATATTCTTAAATTATAGAAAACCATGCGATTTATCACCACATTGATAGAAATGATCTGTTGTGACACTGACCTTGTTGTAAGCCACTGCATACGTGGGAGTGCTGAATGCTAACTATGTCAAAAGACAGACAATTTGATCAGTGCTACCAAAGTCCTGCACCATCAGAACCTTCCCAAGTCGACCGGAACTTCAATAATTAATCGTGAACCACGCTCAGTCGGCACAACTAATCTAACAGCAAGGTCTGGTCTCTGATGGTACACCTGAACATATTCACAACTGAAATGGTTGCCGTGGTTACAGCCGAAGACGTAGTGACAGTATCATCAAATAACTAGTGTGAAACAATTTGGCAATGTCAGCTTTTTACGGTGGTGCCACAATGGATAATGACATTGCCACAAACACGGATGACAGTGCTAGGTTGTTGAGTGCGGTCTACCGATCAGTTGTTACACGTGTGTGTCAAACCAGCCTATAAATAAGGAAACACCAGACTAACTAGCTGCAGGAATGACCTGTCTGCACAGGAAACACAACACAAATGAAGAGCTAGAAAGAAGATAATAACAACAGAAGAAAATTAAGACATTAAATAAAATTCTTTATCAAACGACATGAAAATCCCAATGGAAGAAAATCAACTGAAAATCACATAGCACTGATAAAATATCTGGATGTTTTGGCAGACTGATTGGAACTTCATCTACTGTTGTTTTCCTGGCACATACATCAGTTAGTGGGAACCTACAGTTTTTTTAAAAAGAGTCTCTCATGCAAAAGTCAGATACTTATAAATTAATTCCCATGCATATTTCAAGGCTAAGTAATTTGGCAGATCATCACGCCTGATCTTTATGAAATGATCGTTCCTGCTGCCAAGTGGGTTTGAATCAATGATGTGTTTGGTCCTGAGACAAGTGCCTTACCAACCGGGATATTTAATTATGATCGCTTGAGGTACTTGTGTAATTAAGTTCCAATGTCACGGTTGACTGGGCACAGGTTCATGGCAGATCAGGAGAAGTTTCACTGGTGAATGGAGACAAGGGGGCAACTTATGAGGAGGGTGTCTCAGAGGTTTATTGCTACAGAGGGTGGGGTGATTGGGAAATGGCATAGGGAAAGGGGATGGAAATAGGGATGGCAAAATGAGGAGTGAGAGTAGGTTATGGAAGAAGGAATAGAGGGAAGATGGGAGGAATAGAGATATGGTAGTGAGGCAGAGGAGAGATGGGGAGAGATGATGGGAAGAATGGAGAGATCAATAAGGGAGAAGGGTGGAATAGAGGGAGAAGGAAGGGAGATTGGACACTTGCATGTAGACAGACACAAATAAACACACATGCACTCGCTCTCGCGCCCGCCCGCCCACCCGCCCGCCCACACACATGCATGCACGCATGCATGCATGCTCGCACGCACGCACACACATAGTGTTACATATCCACACACCTGCGGTCTCCTAGTCTCCAGTCACAGCCTGAGCCGGATCAGTGACAGGTGTCTAAGTCAGCCTTGAGTGAAGCGACCCACACAACAATCTATGGCGAAGTCACCTGCCGTCTCATCCCATAGACGTGACACGGGTAATCCACAGTGACAAGGTCTGACAGTCCAAGGCCGTACAATCCTCCGGATGCCTTCTTTTCCAATTCTGGGTGGCAACTTCCTACTGCAGCAAAGGTTTTCTCTGGGGCAATCTGTTTATGTTGTCAATCTAAATTGTAGATTCTTTTTGTAGACCTTGTCAAGCGTGATTTCTACATCCTACAGTCATATTACACTCTGTTGATAGATGACCTACTTGAGGACCTGGTAGTTCTGTCTGCTACATGGTAGATAGTAGGGATTTGAGATCATGGAAAGGTAGACAAAGCATACACAATGGGGAAGGGGGGAAGAGATGGGGATTTCTACATCCAGTTGTCCACATGTTTGGCAGGGCAGCCTCCACAACTTTGAGAGTCCACCTAAGTCCTACCTCCCTCTAATAAACTGCCATTCATGCATAATCATGAGAGTTCTCTCTGAGTCTATGTGATGTCACGTGTGTAAATGTGTCCTGTCTTATACATCCCTCGCAATAATTGTTGTAAAAGTAAAATGGAAAGTTAAGTTGCTACACAGTACAGTATCCATGCAGTTCATAGGACAGTGTTTTACAACTTTTCTGCCTGCCAGACATGTTCAAACAAATGCCTTCTACGAGAAGAATGAATATCCACCACTGCCTATTATCAGGTAATCAGTTATACAGCTGAATTAAGTGATTAAACTAGCCCAAGATTTGATGCCCCGGTATAGGATTAAATCCCAAGCCCTGTCACGTCTCTTCACCGTGGAACAATTTTGTAGCACAAAATATTTTGGTAAATTGATTTATATAATTATTACTGGATCACTATAGTATAAACTTATTACTGTGCAATAATGCACAATATACTTCATGTCTAATAGATAGATAGATCATCTTCAACATTTCACACAGCAATTTCGCTTCTGAAACGAATCATCAATCAAACTGCCCATGCAGCACGGCTGTCTTGTGGTAATCTTTTGGTGCACTGACCCGCTTGTCTGCATATAGATTATGCCTTGCAGAAAAACTAATAAACAAATACGTGGCCGCCATACGTAAATCGGACGTCTGACCTGCATCAGGGAGACGTCCGCTCATCAAAGATGTATGCCAAGGAACTTGGCACCTGTGGTTATTAAGGAAATAAAATGGATTTTGGACAGTCGTGCAGAATCAACCTGGCGCATTCCCATGTCGACACTGGCCGACCATCCGATCAGGTCTACAATGATTCGGTGTCGAAGAAACCATCAAAGGACACATCTGATTGTCTGCTTATCAAATAAGTCATGAAGACATGAAATCTGACAGATGTCTGGCTGTTATTACGCGGCCACTGAATTACGTACCGTCTGATTATTCCGTCCGAATCCATCTCGCCCTTTATGATGCCGCAATCGCAGTCGATTGTGAAGGTCGTTCATTAATACACTGGACATGTCGCACTGCATGATATCACAATTTTATGTTGTGAGTAACATATTTTCGGAGGTTTTCCACAGAACATCGATTAAATTCTTTGATATAAAAATCTCAGCAGTGCACTGCACTTTGAAAGAACTCAACTGCTGTAGACAGTAAAGGTCATGAACTTCCAACTTCCCATGATGCAACAAACACAGGCTGCAGTTGTTACCATTATTTTTTACCTTAAAACTAGGTCAGAGGATACTGGTGCAAAATGTAAAAATTAATATAGAAAGAGGCGACAGAACATGAGGATCTGGGAGGAGATACAGTCAGACTGTCACCCAAAGTTAGCATTTTATTGCTGCAAGTAAAACATTTCTGAGATTTTTCACTGGATGCCATTTATTCTTTGAAATCCCATAACTGTTTTCACAATTACTCAGTCGTATGCAACAATGTGTATTCAAATCACAACGTTACTATCACTTTATATTGCTTATATATATATATTGCTTGACCAGGAAGGAGTAAAACTGGTCAACCGTGAGTCAAACAGATGGAGAACACAAGTGATTGATCAAATATGGACCAAAAAATCGATCCAGATGATGAGATTGTTTTTTATATTAACATAAAATTGTGTTCTTTTTATTTTTATAAGTAAAATTATTATGCCTGAAATATTTTTGCATAGATATTGAAAAAATACAGGAAATATGCTCCTACAGCAGACAGAAGACATTGAGCAGTCTCAGCACATCTGTTGATTCAAAACAGGAATTATCCTCCTCCGTGTATTGAGCTATGCAATCACCAGAGGAAATTTATTCCACACAATGATGCTTCAGCTGCATCTAAATTACAGCGGCTATAATAGAAACTTCTGTAATTGTGACAAATCACAGACGAGGCACACAGACATAATGGCTGAACAAATCTCCCAGCCATGTATGTCAATTTGGCAGGATGAGAAACATGTGTATCATTGAACACCTACTGGAGAATGTGCCTCGATGTTGGCGCCATGTATTGCTCTGCCATTTGTAATGTAAGCAAAATAAATATTAAGGAAGCATGACTATGATAAATAGCTAATAACACACATAGCCGGGATTTCAAGGCAATGAGGGATTACTCATTGGAAAAAGGGAAAATGTAAATCCATATTTTGTTATTTTCTTGTTGTTCATAGTTTGTTCTATCGACTATATGGCTGGTTAACTTATCAAATATATAATATGTATACAAAATATCACAAACTAGTGTCATAATTGGTTAGCCTGGCCAGTGCACATAATGACCATTTCTATATACAAGGATCTACTGTTTATTACAAAATTTTCATATATTACTGCAGCATTGTGTTTTTCTTTCATTCTTATCTATGTTTATTGTCCTAAATGGGTGTCATCATTAACATCACGACTATGCTGACCAAATGTTTTAAACATCACTTCATCTTTATGCCGACTCATTACTGCATCTGAAATATGTGTGGCACTAAAAGTCCCTCAAATCCCTAATTCTTATGCAAACTGCAGAGAGAGGACAAGACATAAATAGCAAATCTATCATACTGAAAGTGGAAGTGATAAGTAATGGATAATGAAATATTGAAATAAATGGCAGGAAATAAGAGGGGGTGGTAGTCAAACTTGTAGAAGTGTCACCAGTAGCAGAAGACCAAAATTAAGATGAGTAGTCAAAATGAGGAGAGATCTAGATCTGGGAGGGAATTAGGGATGAACAGCTGAGGAGAGGGTGAGGTGGGGATCTCTACAGATGCAGCTAATATGTCAAGAGTGGAACCAATGGTAGTAGTGTAGCCCCAACATTGCATGGAATCATGGGAAAAGAAGAAAGAAAATAACAATCACATCACATGGTACCTATCATTTAAGCAAATTGCTCTTAGATTTCTGGTGATATCTGACATAATACATAAATTGTATTTAAATGCATATAATTATATTCACTGATAGTTAACAATTCTGAGCTGAGATCAAAGCAGCATTGGATTGTTCAACTGTAAACGCCGCATGACTTCACAATTTTACTCCCCCACAAGTCAAACATGGTCCACGAGGTTTTCCATGAAATGCCATCAAGCCCTTGACCTACAAATCTGGACAACATCTAATGGAAACCATGGCTGGCTAATTGAGACGAGACTTCAGAGGATACTTTAAGAGATATGACTCTGTGGAGTGGCTTTGAAAAAAGTTAATGACTAATTTTGGCATGAAAAAATATCAAACGAAAACAGCCATGCTTCGTCTGCCTCAAACGAGCAAATATAACTCTTTCTCCGATGGGATATTTATCGGGGAACTACAATGAGGCGGGACTGATAGGTTTCTTCCGCAGGGTGCAGGTGACGTCTCAACGTGATTGTCAATAGCTGCAAATAGGCAGCTGCTGGCGAATAGTGAAGCAAACAGCAGCAGATGATTGGAGCAGGTGGTTTGTGTGTGGTGCTCAATCTGCAATAAAGGGCTGAGTGAGACGAGAGTAAATAAGTGTGACAACCCGTCGGACATAGACACAGGCATACTGTGCTGCATGTCATAATGCTTGTGAATGTCCACACACAGCATGTGAATGTGCTGATCACCTCATGCTGGTGTCATTGGATTAGCAAATGTGTGTGGCGGCGTGTTTATAAACACAGATAACGTTTTAAGTGCATTCAGTATTTACATGTCAAGAAACTTGTTTGTAGTCTTTGAATATTTCTGATGAAGACAGCAGGTCACATGACCAATGTCATGTGACACAAGATAGAAAAGTACCGTGGGACCTTTGGGCCAATGTCTCAATGTCGTCCGATGGATGTTTACTTTGTGATTCTTTTATTTTTTTTACAAAAACATATACTTTTCATGGTTAAATAATCCTTATGTCTTTCATTGAACTCTGTTCACATTCACTTAT
Source organism: Ridgeia piscesae (assembly GCA_025642075.2). NCBI lineage: Eukaryota > Metazoa > Annelida > Polychaeta > Sabellida > Siboglinidae > Ridgeia > Ridgeia piscesae. The sequence continues at coordinate 105,692 of JAODUO010000653.1, read as the reverse complement.
AGCCAATAAGGGCTGGTAACAAGGTAGGTTTTTTTTGGTATAACATGAATAATGCAGCAACCCAAGAAACTGGCTCATCAATCCTTTGAAGGCTGTAGAGACATAGAAACAAGCCAGCTGAACCTGTGCTTTTTTATTAACAATGTCAGATTAAATAAATTGACAATGACTGTCGTTTTCACAACACTTGTCATTCAAGGTACTTTTAATGATGCAATCCTACTGCAAACAGTTGCAAACACAATGTTGCTCTCAGGGAAGTATTCAGTCATCTTGCTGCACTGCATTAAAGTGAAATGACCTGTGGAAAAGAACAATGAATCAAACTTTCTAAGCAGATTCAAGTAAACACTACTGATGCACCAAATTGTATTTATATGCAACTGTTTAACCATAATTTATTGTGGTGCAATCGTCTTATCAATATTACATGACAGCAAACTCTTCATATGAAAGCTCAACAAATGCTTCAATTTGTATCTATTTGGTACAGAAGCTATGGATTGACAAGCAACATGCCCAACGACAGTTGTCAGCCAGCGCCAGTCGGTTGTTTGAAGTGCTGGCAGGACACAGAATACAGCATCTGAGGGAACGAATGTGAACTTTGACAAACGCCAGCCGCAAACATGGCAAATTCTTAATTCAACAAATTTGTTATCATTAAAACGACACAGACAGCAACAGACGGAGCTGGGTGAATGTGTGAATCGTGAGCCACACAGGGGAGGTGGGAACCATTTAGCTTTGTCAATTATTCATGCCACACTTCACGATAAAGGAAGCGGTGGATTAGCGCTGGAAATGTGCCACTCTCGACGTATCGCGTGGAGACGTTTCAACGCGCTAACGTTGTTGGTGTGTTTACCACTGCGTCCCCCATGTCCAGTCACGGTGACGGAGACGCAAAATCGTCATCCATCAAAGTCGGACAAAGCCAGGCAGGGCGCTAGGACCTCATAGATAATTCATGCAAATGGCGGACGGGTCATCGTTAATCCGGTTTCAATATAATTGACACAAAAATTTGGTTAATGGCCACATTGATAGGCGCAAATTAATTGTGACGAATCAACTAATGTAATGGGTGGACTATTGAACCTGACAAATGTCAAGTCAGCATTAATTGTACGTGTAAACGTGTCGATAATATGTTGACAGAAGTTAGGACATTATCCTGTTAAATGTCACCATTCCAACTACGGGGGGGGGTACATGATTTGTTATACAGCAAAATCTGCATGTATGTATCCAATCAAGTCATGTGCCGAAACTTAAATGATACACGCATGTTGATGACATCACTGCTTTATGGGTACCAATCCTGCTTTCGGGAAGTTTGTTGTGAGGTGATAATTTATGCAATTATGGTTGATTATCTTATAGAGAGTCTATTGTGGTGCTGGTGCTGGTGCTGGTGCTGGTGCTGGTGCTGGTGCTGGTGCTGGTGCTGGTGCTGGTGCTGGTGCTGGTGCTGGTGCTGGTGCTGGTGCTGGTATCAGAGTAAAATGTTTCTAGCTTTTTCTATTTGAAAGTATTGGCAAATTCAGTGTTTTAAGCCAAGTAAGAGAATACCTTAGTATCATGGCCAACCATACAACAACCAGCACAGTAATTATGAACCAAAGGCACTGGGTAAATACTTATGTTTCATACTGTATTTGAGCAATGTAGCATTATTCTACATAAATGCCACTTTATTCTGCATTGAAACCTGAGTTATTTCCAACAATAAGTATAAGTTCTTTCATGATTTTACTTTTAATCTTTCTTAAAACATCTAATTTATTATGCCACTTCCAACTAGTGTAAAGTACATGTCTATGTTGTCTGTCGGGACTCACAAGCTGAGATTAAAAAATGCAATGAATAAAGATTAAGATAATAAATGTTGGCTTTGGAGATAAATGGTTATAATAATGCCTACTAAACCAATGTCTAAGCAAAACATTTCTACATACGAGACACATAATTAACTTACACAGACAAGCAACGATCTAACACAGGAAGTAACCCTTGCAATGTCAGTTTCTCATCAAAATCATCTTTTGACCTCGTTATGATATTTCATTTGAATTATGCCTGAGTTTAATTTGAATCCAATTGTTATTCAATCCATCAACTATGACATTAATTATTTGATAGTTTTCCGCTCCTGCTTGGATGATAAATTATAACATGACTTGACTTCGCCTGAGACTGTGGCCAAGTCATGGCAAACCGTTCGATTTTTCATCATGAATTAGTTGTATATCTGTAGGTCTGTCTGGTGATTAATGGTGAATCACTTGATGATTGTCAGGGACACTATGACTGGGCCACTGAAGGTCTGGGTCAATTAGTCCACTCACTAAAATAGAAATCACAGACTGTGCAAGAGGAGACTGCAATAGATATGACATTGAGCATCGTCTTTTGTCATGACATTATGACAGGAATTCAATGGCATTTGTTGTGTCATGGTGATATAAATGCAGTGACATTTGTTGTGTCATGGTGATATAAATTCAGTGACATTTGTTGTGTCATGGCAATATAAATTCGATGATATTTGTTGTATCATTGTGATTGAAATTGAAATTCAATGACATTTGTTGAAATTACAAAGTAAATTAAATTGTATTTTTTGTGTCCTGATATGAGACAGGAATCAAATGGCATTTGTTGTAGAACCATGACAGACATTCACAACTACACCTATTGATTATGTCAACATATCAGTTACACTGAAAGACATCTGTTGCATTATTATGAACAAAAGTACACAAAATAGTAAAATCAAATAATTCTTTGGGGTGCATTCTGCTTGGGTGCAGCTAACGCACAACAACTACTTTTGCGCATGCATCCACCACTGTCTATAGGCAGGTGTCACCCATACAGCTGAGTGAACTGTAGCAATGTACACTGAACAAACTTGCTCAAACCTGGGTTTTGTCAACTGAGGATCTGATGTTCTAGCCACTGCACTACAGTGTTGAAACCGCACCTACAGCCTTCATGTAGCAGCCAACTCATGGAAGAACAAGCCAGGGAAACTGTCCCATTACATTTACTAATGGTCTAAGGAAGTCTTGGAACAGAAGCCAGATTACAACAGCAACTAGGAACTGATATATTTAGAAACAGATGGTTGGCACCTACAGAGTTTGACCCCAGTGGCCAACATGAGTGAGTGAGAGAGAGAAAATGAGTGATCATTTACGTTCGAGTGTCTTATTTCCTGTGGGGAATGACCCCTAGCCTCTTCTTGGCCATTATGCCCAGTCCATGCATCTGTCCATTAATTTTATTTGTTTTAATCAAATTCCTTATTTACTACATATTATTCTTAATGTGTTACGAACATGATTTCTCAATTGCTATGTGTAAAAAAGCTTAATGTAAGAAATTTCTATTTATTTTTAATAAAAGTTAATAGAAAAACACAATTTGACTAAACACTATAATTTACGAGTTCCAGGCCATTTTCATCACATCTTCACAGCTGAATAAGAAATAATAATAACTGTTCAATTGTTCCCTAAAAAAATAAAATAAAAATAAAAATATATAATTTATAAATAAAAATGAAAATAATTCTAAATAACAATAAACAAACCGACAGATGGTTAAATATTATAGCTAAGAAATTTCTTTTAGATGATATTCACAGGTGAAACTATGGCGATTTTCAAGGTAGATGATAAGACAATACCATTGTTGAACAATGAAATTACAATAATGGACATTGACAAGCTGTTTATTCACACTACACTGGACATGGTTGCTCCTCCTTGACCACCTGTGTATCATGGTCAATTTACCCCAATTGCCACTGCCCTTAATCACCAATTCCCATATTCCACCTGCCACCCCTCGCCTTTCATCTTGGCACATCAAAGCCTCTGAATAAGTCACCTGAGATTAATTCATGTTGTATTATTCCAACAACAATTTTGAGGATTATTATCTTGACCCGCAGTCAATCGCAGTACACTAACCAAGTTGTCCTCTGTCAAGATAATATCTCAGATAATTACTGACAACTCAGGACAAAGGCGCGGTTTCTCGTAGGCAGATGCAACCACGATTTAGACATCTTTAATCCTATCAGGACGACATTTCCTAGATTACCTGTCCAGCGAATAGGGAAGCTCTCAAAAGCCAGTGATATCTGCTTAGATCCGGTTAATGACAAATGACTTTTACATTGCTGTTTTGCAGCAGAAGAATAATGACAATTTTATCTTAGCTGTCATCTTAGTCATCATTTCAGCCATTACAACTGTAATCTCTTAATAATCATATCCACTGTTTGGGCATGGAACTTGTAATCATTATCATATTAATCATGTTTCCTGCTACAGCCAACATTCAACAGATTTGTCAGACTTGGGGAGTTGACTTATTTTTATACACAAAAAAACTGTTTCAAGTAAAGTAATGTGTAATGGAAAATGTTAATGTTTCCCACATGAGTGTTAAATCAAATGTTAAACGGAATTAAAACACAAATATGTTTAAAGCCAGATAGATTTATGGCAAAACAACGGTCATTCTATTTGCTGTGTCAACATCACTTTGGAAAGAAATGGTATTGGCTGACTAACCAATCATGTGAATTTATTCAACTTTACATTGATACAAATACACACATTTTTAAGCAGCTAAATCTGTCTAGCATAACAAAATCCATAGAATATGATGTGATTTGAAAGGGGTTAAGTTAGTTAATATCTTACTATCTACATAAATATTACATCACTGACTAACCAGTCATATTAAATTGTCATCATTAAACACAAAACGTTAACAAAGCTACTCAGAAATATCTCTCATGACAATGTGACATATGACCTGTAACCATGGGGTACAAAGTGGCACTGTCTGGGTGACAAATAAATGACAACTTTAGTGACACAACAACAAAGAATACCATTGAGATGACAATAACTCGATCTGATCTCTCCAGCAACACTGCAACAAAATAGTGATTTATTTCTGACACATACTTACAAAACTAGTCTTCAACTGCCACTGAAATGACGACCTGCTGCAACACTTAGATGGAGAGCTTATGTCAACAGGAAGGACTGGGACCATTACAACGAGGGACTGGGAGTACTCGTAATGTGAACAACTCTTTTGCAAGCTCGGGATGCATTTTCTATGGAGTAAAACATTGGGCCATTATTTCTCAGTTTCTTACAGAAAAAATATTCAAATATTTCTGGTGGAATCTCCAGTCAACACAAAACATAACTGTAATTTAAAGTCTTTATCCTGAACATCAAGGTTGAACACAAAATAATGAAGCTCCTCTGAGCTCACTACATATCCATTCTCCATTATAGGTCATCACGCGGCCAAAACATGAAAAAAATCCATATTCTATATTACAACTGGCTTGAGTGTGGGTTCCTTAGAAGGAACACAATTACATATTTACTGCCACGTGAGAATACTAAAATGTTGTCTGTTCAAAGAATTTTAAACTGAATTATTATAAATATTCCCTTGGCAACCAACTGATCAACTGGACAAGGTTTCAATGCCAGCAGCCAGATAAGTACGCTGAGTGTTTTTAGCTTGCTCACACAATCTCGCTGCATCAGATCTATCAAATCCAACTACAGAATTCTTTGATCAATGTCAACCATTAAAAAGTTACCCTGACAAAGCCAAGCTGTGTCTGACATATCATCACTATCAATGCCATCAACTGTTTTCCCACACAACAACGTTATTAAATAAACAGTAGCTTAACGTTTCCCCCAATGCTTGCCATTCCCAAGCAGACAAATCCACAATGGCTGAACAAAAAAGGAACAATTCCCAGAATGCCTGGCTGCAGCATACGGTGCAAATCACACGGTCGCCACCGTGAATAATTCACGATCGTAAATGTTTTTCGTGATGTGTGGGGAATATGACAGCACCTGGATTGTGAGACGACAGACGTGCCCGAATCATCACGAAAATTAGGCTGCCACCTCTGGATTGATGGATGTGAGGCCCAGAAAGGTCAGAGGTCAAAAAGGTGCTTTCAAAGGTGTTCTTCTGTGGTCATGATCACGAGATTTGGTGTGTCTACTTGACTGTGAGGTGAGGCATACAGAACGGCAGTGTTAATCTCATAGACCACAGACAAACAGGACAGTATTAATCTCATACACCACAGACAAACAGGACAGTATTAATCTCATAGACCACAGACAAACAGGACAGTGTTAATCTCATAGACCACAGACAAACAGGACAGTATTAATCTCATAGACCACAGACAAACAGGACAGTGTTAATCTCATAGACCACAGACAAACAGGACAGTATTAATCTCATAGACCACAGACAAACAGGACAGTATTAATCTCATAGACCACAGACAAACAGGACAGTATTAATCTCATAGACCACAGACAAACAGGACAGTATTAATCTCATAGACCACAGACAAACAGGACAGTATTAATCTCATAGACCACAGACAAACAGGACAGTGTTAATCTCATAGACCACAGACAAACACGACAGATTTAATCTCATACACCACATACAAACAGGACAGTATTAATCTTGCATACCATAGACAAACAGGACAGTATTAATCTCAAACACCATAGACAAACAGGACAGTATTAATCTCATACACCATAGACAAACAGGACATTATTAATCTCACACACCACAGGCAAACAGGACGTTATTAATCTCATAGACCACATACAAACAGGACAGTATTAATCTCATACACCACAGAAAAACAGGACAGTATTTATCTCATACACCATAGACAAACAGGACAGTATTAATCTCACACACCACAGACAAACAGGACATTATTAATCTCACACACCACAGACAAACAGGATGTTATTAATCTCATAGACCACATACAAACAGGACAGTATTAATCTCGCACACCACAGACAAACAGGACAGTATTAATCTCATACACCATAGACAAACAGGACAGTATTAATCTCATACACCACAGACAAACAGGACAGTATTAATCTCATACACCATAGACAAACAGGACAGTATTAATCTCACACGCCATAGGCAAACAGGACAGTATTAATCTCATACACCACAGACAAACAGGACAGTATTAATCTCATACACCACAGACAAACAGGACAGTATTAATCTCACACATCATAGACAAACAGGACAGTATTAATCTCATACACCACAGACAAACAGGACAGTATTAATCTCACACGCCACAGACAAACAGGACAGTATTAATCTCATACACCACAGACAAACAGGACAGTATTAATCTCATACACCACAGACAAACAGGACAGTATTAATCTCATACACCACAGACAAACAGGACAGTATTAATCTCGTACACCACAGACAAACAGGACAGTATTAATCTCGTACACCACAGACAAACAGGACAGTATTAATCTTGTACACCACAGACAAACAGGACAGTGATGTAGGTAAATAGAAGACAGGAGAATACACACTTACAATAGTGGCTGGAAATGATGTATATTGTTGACAGACTATGTAATTTCCACAACCAAATGTGCAAAATATTACTGTTCTTCAGCAGTAACAGGTGTTTTTAAAATTGGTTGAATTCAAAAACATGCTGTGTGTACTTATGATTACCCAAAAAGAAAACATCTTGTGAAAAGGTTCAAGCACAAGAAATCAGTACGGCATGTCTGATAAACTTCATCCTAGAATACAAAATTGAAGCAGTAGCGTTGGTGGATGTTTATACTCGTGTGGATTGATTCATTCTGCTAGTGACGTTTTCCAGTATGAGAATTCCAAAGGTAACAAGTCTTAGTGTTTAATTATACTCACTGGACAGTTGGATGCACGCATGCATGTGCAGACTCTGGTGGACGTGCATGCATGCATGTTACCCAACATGTATTTATAGATATTGTGCATGTGAGTAAGTGTGAGAGCATGCCTGCATGAGTTCACATGTGCAGTACACGCATGCAAATATCACACTGTCACATGTGCACGCACACATGCACGTACAGACACTGACAATACATGGTCAAACTGGGTATCAAGGCGATGAACTTGACGGATACTAAACACCTGCAGACATCTGGGAGCTGATGACATGATGACACGCACATATAGATGGACTCACTGCTGGACATGTGCATAGACAGATGGACATATTGGGCTGGCTGGCGGATGGGCGGACGGACGGACGGACATATAGGGTGGGCAGACTTAGAGACGGACAGACATATTGGGCGGGCAGGCGGGTGGGTGGACATATTGGGTGGGTGGGCAGGCGGATATATCGGACGGACGGACGGGCGGGCGGATATATGGGACGGACGGCGGGCGGGCGGGCGACGGCGGGCGGGCGGGCGACGGACGGACGGACGGACGGACGGACGGACGGACGGACGGACGGACGGACGGACGGACGGACGGACGGACGGACGGACGGACGGACGGACGGACGGACGGACGGACGGACGGACGGACGGACGGACGGACGGACGGACGGACGGACGGACGGACGGACGGACGGACGGAACGGACGGACGGACGGACGGACGGACGGACGGAGGACGGACGGACGGACGGACGGACGGACGGACGGACGGACGGACGGACGGACGGACGGACGGACGGACGGACGGACGGACGGACGGACGGACGGACGGACGGACGGACGGACGGACGGACGGACGGACGGACGGACGGACGGACGGACGGACGGACGGACGGACGGACGGACGGACGGACGGACGGACGGATAGACTGATATGTTACTGATATACAACCCAGTCCTAATGTCTGAATTGCCCATCCACTCTATAGTAGTACATATTTTTTCTCAGTGATGACTCATAATTCATCATTAAAATGTAACAATACTATGAGCAAAACAACATTGACTATTACAGCGGTCATCAGTGCAATGGAGAAACATCTAATGCTAAGATTTGAAGGCATAATGGTATCAAATTTGACCATATAAGTCAACCAATTTGTCTTATATGGCTGCCACAACAAATCACAACGTTTCCATGAGACACAATATTCACAGGTGGCTCGCATGCTTGAGACAGATATCTTGTTTCATCTGCAGGTGTCCATTGCACCAAAGGCAAAATTACACATTTCGCAGCTGCTGATCATGGCAATCACTTATAAATTACGCCAAAAGAAAGCGTCATTAGTGGCACGGCTCATGTGTTTGGTAGTGATATAAGGTACCCTGGAGGTGATATAAGGGGCCCTGGAGGCTGAGTATGATCCCAACTGTAACATATTACACCTCCACACCTAAATCCTTATTCATTGGGGAGGATCTTTTTTAATGTTGCAACAAGCTTTCAAAATTTCAGCTACTCTGTCAAGTATTTTTGCAACAAATTTTAGGCATTGTTTTTCATTATTTTATTAAAAGAACACCGTGGCACATAGATTAACTCAGGGAAAACAGAGGGTCACATTTAAATATTTACTCGTTTATCTATATTCAAGTCATGACACTGTCACATTTTAGAAGAGTCCCCCAGTTGGCGCCAGATTTGTCATTCATAGTCCCGCTAATGTAAACCAAGCTGGCAATATAACAAGTTACTTTATATACAGGCAATAGTAAAAACTATGTCTCTGTCAAAAAACGACATCTAGGAATTTATAAAGAGCATCATAACTACTACTAAAAATTTGTTTTACTCTGAATCCATTTGGAGATTGTGATGTCTTATGCAGAGTACTGGGAAGTGCGATTTGTTTCCAGTGAGACAAAACATTATTACTGGCAGCCAAGTGTCAGTTTGTAACACCTCTGATAATGGGTCCCTGCACGGTGAATCAGGGAAGCATGACCAATCATCCGTGGTCAGCCATGCGTATCAAAACCACTGTCCAATGAGGAAACAGTATCTTACTATCACATGCAATAGTTCCTGTCACACACGGCTGTCTATAAATAAATTACTGAAGCCCTCCATAAATAAATTACTGAGGCATGCAACAGATAACAATAGGTCTGGGAATAATTAAAACTGTACAAAATAACAAGGCTGGCGCCAGGTTTCTGATGCCCGAGGGGTTTCTCATGGGTAAACTTCAACAATATCATTGCTTTGGTACAATCAATATTCACCAATGATGGTTTACAAAGTCATGGGTAGTCTCCAAAAAACAAACATTTTATTAATAATTTACATAATTAAAAAGTAACCAGCAGTTTAGTAGATTCATGCCAAATAAAAAACCTTTCTATAAAGATTTCAGCAAGTCTGCACTCACAACACAAAACGTCTTCCTTCAATATCATAATAAATTTAATAACAAATTATATATTGCATACCTATTTTCTTATTATTATTACTAATCTAAACCAAAGGGCTCACATACATAACATCATATTAAAATTATGTTTTGCATTCACTTCTTGTCAAAAGCAAAGTGGGGAACAGAATGCATCTGTAGTTTCGGTTTTTTTGTTTGTAACCATTGGTGATATTTCACAGCACCACTGGGTATTATTATTATGTATTTAGGGGAAAAAGTAGCTTTCTTGAGTTGTCACTCTGATGACTGGGATCAGGGATAACTCCCACGCTCTTATCCTATAAATCAGACTACATTTTTTGCATAATTATCATGGAACTCCCACAATTAAGCCGTCTGCCATAAGCTGCTTTGAGAGCAGGGATATTTGTCATCCTTTATAAGGCTTATATCGTGAAACAAACTGACGGATCGAACTGAGATCCCAGAGCACTGACACAATCCACTGCACTAAAGAGCTCCGGCATTTCTCTGAAGCACACGTTTATTAAACATGTAAATCTGCTTTCTTGTGAGGTTTCCACACCACCTAAGCTGTGTTTGCACACAGACAGAAGCAGGGCTTATGACATCAACACCCTTTTGTGCCATTTAATACTCAACAACCAAAACTGACACTGGATTCATCCTTCAGAATGCTGGCAAAGTACTCAGATGCAATTCCACATTGTTCCAAGAATTACACCCGTTTTATTGTGAACAAATGTCAGATTCCTGAGACAACTGCACTGATGGTGATTCATGGTGGTGGTCATGTCAAGGATACTCAAACATTTCAGTCTCTTTTAATACTTCACTACTAACCACAACACTGAATTTATCCTTTAAAATGTGCAAGCGTCAAGACAACATTTCAGTTTGTTCCAGATATTATGCATGTGTTATAGCCACATTGATGATTCCTTGTCAAGTTATACATGTAGATGTCACTTTGTCATTTTCTCACGAGCCTCAAAGCAAACCAAATCAAGATTTAAATCACCACTGTGTGTTGCCTTTTGAAATGCAACCACAAAAACATAAAACTTAATTTAGCCTTTAACACGGCAATGCAAGCTGCAGCAACTTGACAGTGTTCCAAGAATTGTGCACATTTTGTAATAACTATTTCCACTGATTCCCTGTGATAACACTGCCAGTGACACACTCTGTGTAATCCTGCCACACCATCAATATAGTTCTAAAAATTATCTTCACAATTCTAAAAAACATAACATATTGACATGCAGTGTGACACAGACAAGTCGACTTCTGTGCTATCTCACTGTTGCAACAAATTCAATTTAACGCCTTGTGCCTGCAGTCCAAACTGATGCAATGATACAATCACATGGTGTTATCTAGTGTGGATAGGACATCACCAATACAGGGATCATATCTACATGGCTGCCCCTGGGCATTACATGCTCCTGTTGACAGACTCCGGTAAAACACTGAATCTTCCTCCATGGCAAGAAACTATATCTGTCTCTGTTTCTGTCTCTCTGTCTGTGTCTGTGTCTGTGTCTGTGTCTGTGTCTGTGTCTGTGTCTGTGTCTGTGTCTGTGTCTGTGTCTGTGTCTGTGTGTGTCTGTGTCTGTGTGTGTGTGTCTCTCTCTCTCTCTCTCTCTCTCTCTCTCTCTCTCTCTCTCTCTCTCCCCCTCTCTCTCTCTCTCTCTCTCTCTATCTATCTCTCTCTCTCCCTCCCTCCCTCCCTCTCCCTCTCTCTCTCTCTCTCTCTCTCTCTCTCCCTCCCCCACTCTCTCAGTCTCTCTGCCTGTCTGTCTCTCAGTCTCTCAGTCTCTCTGTGACTGTGACTGTGACTGCGACTGCGACTGCGACTGTGACTGTGACTGTGACTGTGACTGTGACTGTGACTGTGACTGTGTCTGTGTGTCTGTCTGTGTGTCTGTCTGTGTGTCTGTCTGTGTGTCTGTCTGTCTGTCTGTCTGTCTGTCTGTCTCTCACACACACACACACACACACACACACACACACACACACACACACACACACACACACACACACAACACACACACACACACACACACACACAAACACACACACACACACACACACACACACAAACACAAACACACACACACACACACACACACACACACACACACACATAAAAATACAATAACTGTTACATATCATATAGTCAGGAAGGTTATATGATTATTACGTAATCATCAAATGATATTATCTTGTGGGATAGGATGCCACCAAAGCATAAACTATGATCTAAAGGACTGCCCCTGGGTATTGCTTGCTCCTGATGCAAGACTCCATGGCAAAACACATCATATCTTGCACATATAAATTGACAACACTTTTTAAAATCATGCAGATGTTCCATGATAAAATATTTTACAACTAACACCAACTTTATCCGGTTATGTTTTATTTGAATACCACCATTTTTAAAGAAGCAGGGACTGTAGATCAATAAAGCAACCCCAACTAATAATTACCCTATGTTCAATAATGCAAACCCCCGATGCAAAACCCTAGCTAATGCAAACCCTGCACTGAACAATGTGAATGCATCCCTAATCAATATTGTGGCTACTGTTGTTCCAGCAGTGACAAGTCCAGCGTGACAAATACAACTCACCTTCTGGTTGTTGCCGAGAAACAAGTTGACAAATCACGGCTGTCGATCACTCACACTCAGAACCCATGTCCCGGTGTTGTCCTAGTCCCTTTGCCTGTCACTAGGCGGTCGCTGAAACAAGGCAGAGCCAAATGAACTGATGTCCTTTTCGACAAGAACAATGACACCCACACAGAGAAAGAAGGACGGCATCTCAGCAGGTACCGTAAACCACCTATTAGAAAACAACAGCCATGTACAATCATCGCATTGTGTCATAACCTTTCTACTTGGACATACGCAGGGCTTTATGCAGGTCCAAATTATTGCCAGTCACACATGTTTTGGTGGATACATGTTTGTTTACTGTTAAGCCAGTTTACAAACTTTCAAATATGTCTGATGACCTGAAATGGACTTCAAACACACATGTGACACCATTTTCACTCACTTTCAAGGTATAACTAACAATATCTATGGTTTTGGAAGACCTTTTTTTGCTCCTTCATTTTTTTACCCGTCCACCATATTTCTACCCGTCCATATTCATTTTTACCCGTCCAAATGACCGGTGGACGGGTCTCTACATAAAGCTATGGAGGTACAGTAGAACCACAGGGTAAGGGTAGAAACTGTGAAGAGTGACCAGCAGAAACAATCTGTCAAAACAAGTGGTCACCCATGGCATGTCAACTGAACAAGAAAGAAACTGGTTGTCCAAATTAGATGGTCATCTAAAACAGATAGAGAGATTTTATACTTCCCCTCTTGGTACATAAAACCTCTCTTGCTAAGAGGGGAAGTATGAGCAAGGGTCAGGCTTGGACCTGGTAGTAGTGTAGATTAAATTAATGCTATTATTTATCAACATTACATATAAACAGACTTGAACAATATCATAATATTGTTCAAGGGTAGTTAATAATGTAATGTTATAAACTTACCTCAAGATCTTACCTCAAGACCGGTCAGTAGTTGCCCAAAACTGAGCATTGAGACCGTCTCAAGATTTGTTTTCTGATTTTGCAGTTTCTCTATTGATGTGTATTTTTATATGTTTTTATCCGGTTTGTATTGTCAAGGCTGGTTAATTTGAAAAATTGTAATTATACAGGTCGGGGTGACCTCTCCAATCTCTTCGGAGGCATGACTTCAGTTCGTTTACTGTCCTGACCTTAACTGTGGCATCTGACAGAGAGTTCCACACTTTAACCACTCTGGTCGAGAAGAAGTGTAGCCAGCTGCTCTCTGGGTTTGGATAGAATACATAATGTTATACAACATATAATGTTATATAATATTACAATTAAGACGTAAAATACTGTTGAAATGCTGGTATTATAAATTGATAAATTTATAGTGTTAATGATTACATTTCAGTTCGTTCAGTTGCTAGACATGATTCAAGTAAATATATATCACATTATTTATAAGTTTATAATATTTTACATCCATTAGAGCCCCGATGAACATATTAGACTGTGTGTATTTTATGTTAAAAGCGCAAGCCATTCTTTTGTTGCAGAATTCCCATGATTTATTCATTGTATGCAGGAAATGCTCAACATGTATCAATACTGAGAAAGCTGTAATTGGCAGTTATTATCAATGCAACATCAAACAATGACATGGCCCAAAACAGGATCAATGATAACCTAACAACGAACACATTTTCGTAAAAACTGCTTGATACAGAGACACTATTAGCCATGCCAATATTTCTCCCACTCTGATACTGGTGAGAGCAACATATGGCACTGTATGTATACAGATATGGAAAGGTTTATTTAAGTATATCTACATGTATGTTCATTGTGACAATGGACTTTGTCACATTCATTTTAGAAACACAGTACAGACATCGCTGGTTCTTGCTCAAAGGAACTTGTAAGCCCATGTTGGTCCTAATTGGTAGTTCTGAATTTGAAAGATCTACACAGTGGAATGATATTATTCTTTCAAACTGCAAAAAAATCACAGATGCCACACTGTGTAAACCTGTAAATCACAACTGTGTGTCAGCTAATGTCACAGCTATGGTTTATAAAAACAGACCCCGCTGAGATAAGTGCTTTAATTGCGTGGCGGTGTATACAATAACTAGAAACACAAACAGGAGCAAAGTACCAGAGTAATCTATAGGAAAAACTCCACATAATAGGCTCGACATGAAACTGTGAACACATGGGAATGGGACTGTCATTTGTCACCAGGGATTGCTGCTGAAAGGTCGTGAACATTACATAAATTACGATGTTTTCGATGTTTTCCAAGCACACAATTAATACATTTCAGGTCAGCCAACTGGTTTCATGTCAGAAAACATATTTAAAATCGTAAAAAGCATCCAGCTGAATTATACAGAAGCTGATTTCAGATGACAAGTTTATCTGTGATTCTGAAAGATGCCAGATAATGTCACTGTTAGTTAAACATCTATCAGAGGAACATAATGTAAAATTGTTTGCTTACAAATAATTTACTTATACAAGTTTGTGTATATATTATGTTTATACACAAGCATATATATATATATATATATATATATATATATATATATATATATATATATATATATATATATATATATATATATATATATATATATATATATATATATATATATATATATATATATATATATATATATATATATATATATATAAGGTTAAACGCCGCCTACAGGAGACCAGTTTTGCATATAGCACCTCGTACGGGAGTCTCGGGAGACCACTATTTTAAGGAGACCGGAGCCGGTCTCCTTAAAGTTTTGATGTGTGATTGCATAACTAATCCATTTTATTTAATGATTATCCTCGTTAGTGGAGATAGTTTAGATATAAAGGAATTAACTTATGCAATTATTATAAATGTTATTTTATATTTTGATTGGTTTTGAGCACATTTATTGCAGACACTTGTATATATCTATGTGCATAAGGCGCCGCGTACGGGACCCCGGCCTGTGTACTTGTGCTTGTTTGATATGTATTAATTTTAATAAATATATACACACATTAATAACACAAATATTTGACGGATCTCCTAGCCATACGTTGTACATTTGTTAAATGCGGTGCTGTCAATTTGTGTATATGCATATATATTTACGTTGTTATTGTTATCGGTGTATTGGGTTTTGGATATACTAGATCAGCGTTAAATATATACTACTGCAAATAAGTATAACAAATAACTAACTTCCGATTACACACCAGTCTCCTGTACACGGCATCTAAGCATATAGGTTTTAAGGAGACCGATTTTTTTGTATATATGTTATTTATTACAATATCATAACAATATTGTAGTATGTGGTGTGTATTTGTATTACAAACAATGTTCCAATTAGACATAATTAGGAAATCAGTTCCATAAAAATATACAGCTGGTCTCCTGTAGGCGGTCGTATATGCACTGGTCTCCCTATGCAGCATTTAGCCTTATATATATATATATATATATATATATATATATATATATATATATATATATATATATATATATATATATATTTAAGTGAATACATAAGTAAATGCAGATAATGTGTAATTTTTTTGTTATATTTAAGCTGAATTGCAAGGGCAAGCACTTTATTCACCACATCACAATCACCATCATCTGTTACATTACTGAAATAGTATTATTTGTTAATAACGTGAATATCAGACAACGCGCAAAGCTCAGTAAAATTTTCAAAGGTTGACATCTTGTATAATTTCTTATTTTCAATTTGTGTCTAAAATTAAACCGCTGTCATTTTCAGACACCGCACAGTTTCGTTCACTCAGCATACATCTGGGGAAGCGAAACAATCAACAGTCGCAACCCTCTCAGTCAGCACACATACTGGACACATAATTCCTGTCATTAGAGGCTGCAATAAATCAATACTGAGCACGTGTGCATGCACGCACACACACACACATGCACACGGCAGGTGGGCTGGCTGTGTCACTCATGCATTGTCTTCATCAGCCATTGTCATTTACAGTTATAGCGCCCTCTCTGATTGATTTAGGATGTCACGAACAGGGTTCGTTGACTGACAAATCTATATAGTGCGAAGAGTTTGTAAGTATCCACAGTTGGTGTAAAATACAGCAACGTATAGGTTTATAAAAACATTAAAATATATGAATTTAGAATATTATATCAGGTAACTTGTAAATATGTGCATAGCCCTATGGCATGGCATACATGCAGAGAACACACGTATGTGAACTGTTTCACTAACATTGTGATGAGTTCACAAGCCTGATATTCACATTGACCCTCCAGAATGGATTGTTCCCTGGCAGTCAGCAGTGATCTTGTCGAGTAAAATAAATCTGCCAGTGTCCCACAGTTACAATGTTCTCTGTGACATGGTGGCAGTTTGTTGTATTTCTTTAAAGTTTAAGAAAAATTAACCACTGATTTTATTTACTGGTGGATTTTCTTATAAATGAGGTCATGATCATTGTAAGTACAGTTAGGTCTCATTCATCTGTACACTTTGGTTCCCAATGTTTTTGGTCAGATAAACGAAATGTGTAGGTTACTGAGACACCCTACATGGAGTCAAGATGGCTCCCACATGAAACCTGTGGATCCGAAAAACAGCTGGATTGTTGAATACTGGATAAATAAGACGTGACTGTAATAATAATAATATTACCACTCTGATAGCACCTTTATTCTCTGAAATAAGAGGTGTGACATACAGAAATATTTAAACATAATTTTTGTTCATTTACAACCTTAGACCACTGGCCCCTTGTCTACCAACAGTTGTCTACTTATGTGTCTGAGATCTGTTATGTTTTCTATAGGTTTTTTATCCAACCTGAAAGAATTATCTGGTGAATAACCTACCCTTTCTTAAACATAACAGGGTCAAGTTTCAAATGATGAAAATGACTTCACCAATTCCTGTCCTTCATTTATTGTCCAGTGGGTCGGTCTGAGCCGGTTCATGTAATCGAGCCGTAATGCTATATAGATTATGCCTGGTAATTTTCAGAAAAGTTTCTTAAAGTACTGGTAGCAGAAAAACTCAAATGGGGGAGCTTTAATCACAGTAATTGCAGCTGCTGTATTGGTGAAAAACCGAAACTGACCTAATCAAATCACATCACTTAATGGATGTAGTGAAAAAAATCCTCGTCTGAGACCCAGACAAAAAACGGACGGCATTTTTTAAAATTCACAAATGCTGCATTCACTGTGTGATTGTAATATTTCCTGCAATTGTGCATGATTCTGAATCGATCAGTGGCCTATTTACAAATGGTGGGACACTGTGTGCATTTCACCCTTTGTTTCATTCAGGTTGGCCACCACAATCTGCATGTCAATCCCGCAATCCACTTACAAATGTCCAACTAGAAAGGAACTCATCTAATTTTGCCCAAGGCTGTGCATTTAAATATTAATTTCCGATCGTCTCGTAACAGACAAATGATTATCTCAACACATCCTGGAATTGATTTGGATTTTTTTCAGCAATTAAAAACACACACACAATGATCAATGGTGAACATTTGTATGGACTCTAGACTACCAACATTAAAATCTTAAGGGTGGCAGGCCACAGATTAATATCAGTGAAAAATATATTCATTCTAATAAATATGTAGTTGTTTATACACATAAGTAAAAGATGTACTGTCATATAGTTTTGATCCTGGAATCCTCTATGTTTTAAAAGACGCGAACTATTTTAATGATCGGGACACATCTAATATTAAAATGGGACACAGCAGAGTCAATGCAATATAAAAAAATATCAGGCAACCTGTTTTTGGCTGCCACTTTTGGTACTTGACTCTGCAAAATTAATGCTGAGTTATTTCCCTTGTAAAGGTAATGTGTATCTCCACGCTTTACACAGCACAAATTACTGCTGCTTCTTTACAAGTTACAAAAGCGGCAAATGATTCAACAACCTCATGCATGAACACTGCAAACACACAGATGTTACAACAACCTCATGCATGAACACTGCAAACACACAGATGTTACAACAACCTCATGCATGAACACTGCAAACACACAGATGTTACAACAACCTCATGCATGAACACTGCAAACACACAGATGTTACAACAACCTCATGCATGAACACTGCAAACACACAGATGTTACAACAACCTCATGCATGAACACTGCAAACACACAGATGTTACAACAACCTTAATGAATATAATATTTGATACTGTAAGCTGGACTAAATGTTGAGTGTATCCATAGGTGACATTGACATGCTTTCTGTGTTACCATGATAATGCTGGATTCTGTCCTTCTAATATCAGGGTGTCTGCAGATGATTACTCGAGTTACTTTTTCACATATCTCAGCCATCTTGATGATCAAAAAGACCCAGTTGATTCAGCTTCCCTTTCCATCCACCTGTTCTTGTTAATGTTCCTTAAACACGACCTTAGCTACAATTCATTTTGGCAGGTCACTATAAAAAATCCAGTCAACTACCGCGAGAAACACGTAATGTCAAAAAGCGTGCTCCTTTTATGCAAGATCAAAGAGAATACTAAATGTTGCAACTTACAAGACCAAGGATGTATTTGTTCTGAGATCAATGTGTGCGCTAATTGGAAACGACAAGTTGTTGTGTGATAAAACATTCATGGAATAAAGACAGTCTTTAGAAGGAAGTCGAATCACAGTGTATAAGGTCACGTGAAAATAATGGGAACTGTACAACAAGTATGTATCTCTGTTACACTCATCTGTTGTTGTTTTAATTTGGTCACAATGTTTTACTTATTTAATGAAATACCCATAGTTTTTCTAGGATTTTTACTGCAAAATCTATATGTTATTCACAAGGATATCCTAGACACATTTGGTGTTGACCTATGATCTGACAACATTTTACATTTCATATCTCCAACTGTTTCACCAAACAAACTTGCACCAGAAATGCACACCCTTTCCCTAAATATATGGTGACAAAGTCTACATCCAACTCCCAAAAAAGAAAATTTTACAATAATATTATGCTGAGACATGCGTTTTACAATATAAAATGCATGTCCCACGCTGGCTACCCTGTCTCCAAAGCCAGTGGTCATTGCACTACGCTACTGTAATTAATTAGCTCCGCAAAGTATGAAAATGAGCAGAACTATTAAATTACAGCAACTTACTTCGCCAGCCATAAGAATAGCACAAATACCCACACCAATTTGAAGACACATGCTTCACTGGTGGGAGTCCCAATATAATGACCCATTAACTTCCTAAATATTGCATATAATACGAGCAGCATGTGGCTGAAATCACACAAAATTATATCATATGACCAGAGTCTGATTATATTCCTCGTGAGCAATTTCATTGATCGAGGTCAATGAGGTGTGTGGCTGAAATCACCCAAAATTATATCATATGACTGGAGTATGACCATATTCCTCGTGAGCATTTTCAATGAAGGCTGGTACTGACATAATCTGCATAATCGGCACCTGGCACCCAAGTATGATCCCACCACTAAATATTTGGTTACCAGCCTACGGTGACAGATCTGTGAATTCTGATATAAGTTTCTTTAAGTGTAATTATCTGACAGCAACAAAAAATAATAAACAAATTACACTGTATATCCATATGACCAACTTTAAAATGTATGATACTTAAATAAATCAAGTTTAAAGAATGTAAAAAACTACCAATACAGCAATTGTTAGCTGTGTAAGTTAGCAAAATAAAGCCAAATGGATAATTGTGCTGTAGGCCAGCGTAGAATTGCAGTGAGTGTGGTAGTGACAGATTGACACTGAAGATTGGAGTAGTTTTGACACAGATTAATTAATACTGATGAGATGACAAATTATTATTAGTACAGAACATCTTTCCTGCTATGTAAATAACAGTTAATATTTAACCATAATATTTATTGACCCCAAGTAGGTATAGAATTTGTTGAAAGTACATCAATTTCGTTAGTACATTTATACAAGCATACATACACACATATTATATCAAGTTCACATACTATTATGAGTCTATACGTTAAGGCTTACAATACATACAAATGTGTGCATTTATAGTAATTCTTATTGTACCAAAATAAAAACCGACAATCATATAACATTTGATTGTGGGTTTTTATTTTGGTACAATAAGAATTACTATAAGTGCACACATTTGTATGTATTGTAACCCTTAACGTATAGACTCACGTTTAATACACAAGGCCACAGATAATAATAACTATAATGGTTATGGTGTAGAGTCCTGGGTGGCCCCGCGCGAATCATGACATTTCCCAATGCCAATGGCCAATCTGATCTCCCGTTCTACTAGTTCTAGGGCTACCCGTTCACTTCTGTCGATTTTTTGATGGAGGTATTGTTAGCTTTTCATTTCATAGTGTAACTACTAATGTTTGGTGATAATAAGTCTCCCCAAACATTAATTAAACAGCATTAATGTTAAATACCTTTTGTTTTACGCCTGGCGCTGGCTAGAATAGACATCGTCTGGTCGTTCCGTCGGTCGTCTGCGAGTAAAGATCACAGCCGCTTAATTGGCGATGAAAGTTAAAAATAGATCTGATCGCATCAGAGGGGAGGGCAATTAAGTTTAGCAACACTGTTACAATGGAAATGATCGTGTTTGTCGTCATATGAGCTACAACTTTTGTAACAATTTTAATTTCCCGCTGTTGTTGATAACTTGTGCTGATCTGATACAGTTGCATAGTGGATGTGTGCACGTACGCACGTACGTACGCACGCACGCACGCACGCACGCACGCACGCACGCACACACACACACACACACACACACACACACACACACACACACACACACACACACACACACTACACACACACACACACACACACACACACACACGCACGCACGCACGCACGCACGCACGCACGCACACACACACTTTCGTTCCGGCTTCTATATTATGTCACACATGCACTACAAATACGCATTACAAATGCACACGAGAAAACGCTCACATGAATGAACGCACGAACGAGTGCACATACGCTTGCTCTCACACATGCACACGCATATCATAGCCGACTTTTCGTAGGTGATTTTTACCTGGTATTACATGCTGCCAAACATAAAACTGTGCACGCATGCATGCACGCACGCACGCACGCACGCACGCACGCACGCACGCACGCACGCACGCACGCACACACACACACACACACACACACAACAAACACGCGCGCGCGCCTGTAGCCCTACGTGGGAGCGGACATTCACGCACGCACGCACGCACGCACGCGCATACACACACGCACACACGCGCGCACCCGCGCACGCACGCACGCACGCACGCACGCGCACGCACGCACGCACGACTCACTCACTCACGCACCACACGCACACTCGCACACGCACACACGCAGACACGCACACACGCACACACGCACACACGCACACACGCACACACGCACACACGCACACACGCACGCGAGCACACAGACATAATCCTCTCGAACGTCTTCGTCGCGCACGTGGAGTTGACGCGCCTGCGCATCACGTTTGTCCGAGAGCTGCATCATCAGTTCACATAAATTTACTTTGGTTGACATTACTCGTCGCGTTTGTTCGCCGTGCCTGTGAGACGAAGCAAGCGCGCGGGTCACAATGCTGTAATTTTCGCAAAAGGGTTGTCCAATAATAATTGTCCTTGTACCAATGTTATCTTGTGGTAAAACGCGAATAGGATTAATAAGACAGTAGCAATGTGCCGAATGGTTTATTTGACAGCCGCGTCGCAAGCTGCAGACGACGCAAAAACGCCAAGTCTACATTAATCAACAACAAACGCGGGCGCTTTTCGAGCTCTTTTGTTGACGGTAATCGTGACTGGTGTAAAAGTTTCTTGTAGAATTTATACTGACGCTTAGGGATTATATTAATCTCGTACCGTCGCTGTCTAGCACAGTAGGCTACACAAAGTGTCCATTATGCGGTACTTATCGTACACTCGTAGACGTCTGGACCTGGTGAATGCCGGTACAGTTCACTCCGCTGTAAGAATGAGTTCCTGGCTATAGACAATGGTGGATATGTGTGTCACTATGAATAAATATCGCGCATTTATCAAAGTGTGGCTGAATGCTTCCCATAGAGAAGTCGAGATGATGTTCGATTTAACTGATCTGCCAGGGAATATAAAGCACAGTTTCCATGAAGCATAAAAACGGTAGTGTAAACCCTGAACGCGTCAATACAGGGAAAACAATTTGTCTTTCTGCACTGCGCTTGTTCAATAACCACATAAAACGGCAGGCCAGTATTGTTGTAATCATGCCCGCATGTTGTGATTTATACAGGCTAATCTACCGTAGACCCGTATGGGCTAATCTACTTTTGACCTACTAATTATAATCATCGTAAATTAAAAGCATTATGATTATCCCTCGTATTGGTGTTTTAGTGATTCGATACTCCTGCAGCCAGCAACTTCGCGTTTATACATAGACACTGGCGCTCGCCGCTCCGCGTTGCTACTTTCAAGACAATCTTGTCCATCCATCCATGTCGATACACTATGGCCATAGTCACTAGGTGGCGCGCCAGGCTCTTATTGCTAACTGGCCCGCGCTCTTGGATCACGCATAAAGTCATACCTATCCACATGCATACTTCATTCTATTCATCCATCCACCACTAATAATCACAGACCGTTAAACGCAACGTCGCCAAAGTACGCTAAAAATAAACAAGTTGAGGAGAAACCAGTGCGCCACCTAGTGAGGTCGCCCTAAGTACTGCTGCGAAATTCGAATGCCAGCAAATCTACGTGAACGTTCCACGTGTTATTTCTCGGCATGCCGCGTGTGTACATAACACGGTACACTAATGAGTTTGTACGCGTAGATGGGACAAGACCCATCAAATAGCATGATCTTTTACTTGACATTACAAAATTGCAATATAGTATTGACCTTGCACACGACATGGTGTATTATTAACCATAATCAAAGGTCTAGTGCACGACTGTGAGCCACATAGTTCATCCCGGGACAGCACGCTGACGGACACAGTAAAACGTCTAGGTAGACGGAACAAATGGGAGTACATAGGCTATGCCTAAGGAGCGGTCCCTGGTGTACGAAAACATTGCATTTTATACCGTTTCCATTTAACACTATCCACCATTTAACAAGATTTAACAAGATTTAACAAGATTTAACAAGATTTAACAAGATTTAACAAGATTTAACAAGATTTAACAAGATTTAACAAAATTTAACAAGATTTAACAAGATTTAACAAGATATCTAGTCTACACTTCTTCTTGTGTCCGCACAATTGTGTGTGTGTGTGTGTGTGTGTGTGTGTGTGTGTGTGTGTGTGTGTGTGTGTGTGTGTGTGTGTGTTGTGTGTGTGTGTGTTTGTGTGTGTTGTGTTGTGTGCGTTGGCGTGCGTGCGTGTGGGTTCCGTGCTGCCTATGTGCATGTTTTGTGTAAGGTGTGCTTATATATATAATAAATATATATATATATATATATATATATATATATATATATATATATATATATATATATATATATATATATATATATATATATATATATATATATATATATATATAGCATGTGGTCAGATTATAGAGCTCTCATTTCGATCCTTTGCCAAAGAAAACTTATGAGGCAAACAAATTTCACTATTTTTTCAATTAACATGTTATGCAAATTTATATAAAACAATGCATTCAATGCATTAGTGTAAAATAATCCAGCGAACAGAAAACGCCACACACATATTGCACACACATGCATGTTACGTGTCTTCGTGTAGTTTTTCTTAGGCGGATTCAGAGGGGGCCTGCCATTCGTCGAATATACTCCGATATATCGTCATAACAATTATGTTCGTAGAAAAATCGATGGATCTGAAATCTGAAGTTAGGCGATAATCATAAGGCTGCGAAAAATGTTGAATACTACCTCCCCACATGGTACTAATGGTTCATCTCCCTATGCCACGAGTAGGCCTCCAGCAAATTTTAGCTGAGCTTAAGATTGTTTGTAGTTATGATCGCGCAGTGATGATAAACTCAACATCATTCTTCCTTCTTCCTCCGTCTTCCAATGTCCTAATCCGAATGAGACAGCACGATATGTGCCCCCACCCCACCCCCATAGACTAAACTCTCTGGACCCGCCCCTGTTTTTTGAACGACCAAATCAGTTCGTTTACGTGGCGCCATCTAATGACCAGAAATGGAGTAAGAACCTCTTGCTGCCTGGCTGCTGGTTTCGGGTGGCAATTGTATGACAACAAAAATGGCGATGCCACACGTGTTGGAAGTCTGCGCTGTTTTGCGGTCTGGCTTTTCGTGCTAGTCATTATCAATAAATCTGTGTGTATGGTGCGTATGTCAGTATACAGCAAAACCATTTCTGAAGAATTATATATTGCTGGGGTTTAAACTCGGCTCTGGAAATCCCTACCAGACACAGAACACGGTGTACGTCGGGTAAATAATGATACCGGCCGGGTACCGTATCCCGCGTACGGCGCACGGCGTGTGTCAGTGTCACTGTCAGTCCATCCGACTCCTATACACAAGCATACAGCTCACAGTGTGACAGTCTGTCGTAGTAACTTAGTCTAGTCTTCGTTAGTTCTGGTAAACATGTACGTCTTCTTCCTCTTCGGCCAACCCTTCTTATATAAATAATATTGACCTTTGATTCAGTCCAGAACTAGGTCTAGCCTCTACTCTAGGTCTATAGGAACTTCACTTTTAGTACTACGCCCATCCATATTGCCAATACTCAGAATCACCCAAAAAGGGCCATGCCATGGGTATGTTCATGCCATGGTCTTGACACCCGATTTGAGCCAACCTGACAAAATGTACCGTTGACATGACTTTCTTGTTGATCTTTGCAGTAATTTAGCCTTAGAGATGCTAGCACTTTTAATATGATGATTGTTTGAGCTGATAAAATGTAGGAATTAAGAAAAAAAAATATTTAAAATAATAACTAAAACTTCACTACTACTGGTATGAATAGATTGACTACACTGCCCACCCACTGTCCAGGATCACAAGATCAAAGGTCAGGTCATGTTATTCACAGTGCATTCATGTGCAGACACCTCCTGGCATGGGATAGTTTTATCCCATGACAATTAACAGCATCACCATTGGTAATCAGACTGCAGTGTCTGTGTCTTATCCTGTCACACCAGAGAGTCAATGACAGGTCAGACTCAGAGACCTAGTGGTCTTGGTGACAGGGCTACTTTGTGTCTGCAGCTCAATGTTTCCATTGTATTTTGTCATGATTGATACTGTAGTGTTAGATTCAGAAGCTTTCAACATAACTTTATGTAGAGACCTGTCCACACATCATTTTGATGGGTAAACTCTAGGATGGGTAGAAATATCACAGGACAGGTAAAAAGATAAGTGGCAAAAAATAGTATTCTAAAATTATAAGATATTGTTAGTTATGCTTTGAAAACGGGTGTCACACAGCTGCTGATAGGAAGATATGAAAACAAAGAACATCTCAAGAAACAAGTGGGAATGCCAGTGTTTTTCACGTACAGATGTTCAACCCAAGAGAAATGCAATAATATAGTGTAGTTGCAGCCTTTCTTAGCAGGCATAAGATGTTAACTGTGTTATACATCTGAGTTATCATACACAATATTGATCATAATGCTATTGATATGATTTGTTACAGATATCAGTTGGTTATTAACTGTAGTGACAAGCAATGTCTCAAGGGAAGGATCAAGTCTGGTCTCATCTTGGGTCACCAGAATATGTCACAGCCCCAATGGTTGACCAGAGTGAACTTGCCTTCCGTTTACTCTGCCGAAAGTATGGTGCCCAGCTCTGCTACACACCGATGCTGCATGCTGAGAAATACGTGAATGATGCCATCTACAGGGAGAATGCATTTCGTACATGCAAAGAGGACCGACCTCTGATTGTGCAGGTATGTTTGTCTTAGATCATGGCCCTTCAGATATACTGGTTCACTAGAGAATGGCACAAGTATCTACTTAAAGGAAAAGAAAGCCTTTTTGAGTAGCTGCACTACCATAAGGCCTAAAACCACTCCTTTAAACACACAATAATTCCAAACCTAAACAACTTCTTAGTTTCAGTGTTGAGCTAAAGCAGTTTAGATTTGTACATCTACTGTTGAAACTATTTTCCTAAACAAATACACATGGCATAAAGCCAATGGTTAGCACTTTTCTACTAACATAGCAAACCTCCCGTTTGATCAATAATTTTATTGTTGCAATTTATGGTGATAAGTTTGAATTAATTAGTTTGTTTGTTTCCCAAATGGCAAGTCAACTGTGGATAACTTAACAGCAATTTATTATTTTATAAATCTCATGTTTTAGTAACTGATATGTCAAATTGCTGGTTTATGGAGTAGCAAATGGTCTTGTGACTCTTGTCCATTAATGATCTTCCAGTGTTATCTGTATTAGTATTACATAGAATTTCATGTGGGATTGTACTCATGTTATTACTTCAATTGCTCATAATGTGACGTTAGATATAGCCATTTTAATTAGTGGCATGTTGATAGTGTTCTGTCAGTAGACATGTGCTTATACACCTGAACTAGTTATCTAATTGTGTCATGAATCCTTCAATATCATATAAAAATTGTAGTAGGCCATTGGTCACCTAATGGTACTAATGTTGCACTGTTTAGTACACGTGGACGTTTCAAGTCATAAACAGTGCCTTTACACTGCCATATGGCGGTTAATTGCACATGCTGATGCTCGCATGTCTTCACTTTGTGAATATTTACTGTCTCTCCACAGGGAATACATGGATAGCGTCTGGAGTGTCTTGGGTCATCTGCTCTTATGCAGCAGTTATGTGAAAAATTAATTAAGCCATTAAGCACCACCAACATGGTGAAATTTGATTGCAAGAAAGCAGGGCTAGGGCAAAGATGCAAAGAGGGTTGTTACGCAATCCAGGTGGATGCTCTGGCTAATTGAATGGTCTTAATTAGATAGTAACTTAGCAAGATCAACTTGATTAGTAGCACGTAATTTGATTGGAGCATTCACTTATGGCATGTGCTGTGGATGACTGGCAGTGGGGTGGGGAAGTCTTACTGTGACATGTTGGTAGCATTGGGTAGATGCTAGGCAGGGCTTTATCCAGCACTAAATTATTGCCAGTCACACATGTTTTGGTGGACACATGGATGTTAACTGTTACGCCTGTTTACAAACTTTAAATGTGTCTAATGACATAAAATGGACAAACACACATGTGACACCATTTACACTCACTTTCAACGCATAACTAAAAATATCTATGGTTTTTGAAGACCTTTTTTTGCTCCTTAATTTTTTACCTGTCCACCCATATTTCTACCCGTCCACAACAGTTTTTACCCGTCCAAATGACGGATGGACGGGTCCCTGCATAAAGCTATGACACTAGGTCTTGTTTTTCTGGAAAGTGGCTTGATATGCATAATTCACAGATAACTTAAAATTGGTATAATCTGAAATGGTAAGTAATGCTGAAAAATAAAAATAAAGTTTAATATAACAATTTGTTTTATACAAATTTAAAGACAGTTTTTAATTTAAGTTGACGAATTGTGTGACTTGCTTATTCTTTATGCAATTGAGAGTGGATTAATAATCCAGCCATCTTCTGATTATATTGTTGATATGTCTGAGAGTTGATTAATATTCTCCTGTCAGCTGATACTCAATTTATGGGGTTTGTTAAACCTGATGTGATAAACAGCCAGCTGTTGTTTAAATTGAGAGATTATGAACTCGTATAGGCATTTACAGAGTACACCTTGCAGGGTAATGCAAGTTAATGGCATTATTCTGAAGGAGAGAGTATTTTTATCTTTGTTAGATCAGAAAGTTAACCACATATTACTTATATCTGTCATGTAATTATATTGATGTAGTAATTTAGCTGACAGAGTTGCACTATTTGTCTTGCTGGGCCTTCTCTGGAGAAGATTATCTGGTCTTTCCATCTGTGGTCAGTCCAGTTTCTCTCCTATAAATCATCCCTGTAGTGGGTCTGTTTCTGGGCTGCCCATGTTCCTTCTGTTAACAGCATCAAAATGTTCTGGAAATCTTCGATTTACCATAATCAAGAGTGCGTTCTGCAGCTACTGCGTGAAGATAAGATAATTGAATCGTCTGCCTATGTAGACTGTTGCTAGCTGTCCACGGTGAAAAATACACTTGGACAGATCAGCTCATGTGTCTGTTTTATTTCTACCTTTTGAGACACATCTTCGTTTCATGCTTCACTTCATTGCCATCGTCGTATTTCGGAAGCATGACGTGTTTAATATAACTGTACTAAATCAACATGGAAATGTTGTCATATAGTATGGTTTGGTGCTGAACAAAATTGCCATGAATGTGCCATTCTGATGATTGCGGGCAAAGTGGTAATCTCGTTGTGCCACGGACAATCTCCCAGCGCAGGGTCGACTGCCTCGACTCGCCTAATCAGGTGTGAGTCCGCGTGTTTCATATGGGCGCCGGGTGGCATACAAATCTTGCAAATTGACACTTTGTCTAATGTGGCGTCCACCAACGTCGCCGCCAGCTCCTGCTCCGAGAGACGACAGCTTCAATAAGACACTGCGAGGTGATGTGACTTGCAAACATTATCACCTGCCTTCAAACACCCGGGTGCGTGGAATGTTAATCTGCAGCCGCTACAAAAGTGGTGGTGTTAATCAGCAGCCGTTGGAAAATTAATAGAACAGTCACCAGCGAAATTTGTTTACAGCAATACTGCAATTGTGTTGGTGTCACAAGCTGCAGCGTTATTGCGGGCAGTGGTTTTGTGTGGATTTTGTTGGATAATTTGCTCTAGTAGGTTTAACATTGAAAATGCATCATCTGTGACGAATAAGTAAGATGTGGATATACGTAACTACGTATCTATCAGTGAGGGCGTGGTTGTTTTCACATGGTTGTATGCCACTATGTATGTATGTGTGTATATACACAGAGACACACACAGGCACATGTGTGAGTGCACATACACACATGCATCCACATAATTATACACGCACTCACGCACACCACACACACACACACACACACACACACGACACATACACACACACACACACCCCACACCATTGTCCCACAAACACACACATTCCCTCTGACAAACACATTCTGGAAGACATTGTCAAATCTGTGCAGTGTTTTTGTCCAACACATTTCAAACACAACAGTTACAACAACTAATAATAATATGTGTCAGAGGAAATATTATTTCCTCAGACGGTTGAGTAACAGGTGAACAATCACTGACATTGCCCAGACTAGTGACTGAGTGATTGTCCACTATAATACCCCATCAGTATGCCACTGACCACATGGACCCACTTAATGACAACTTTGTATTCATAAGACATCTGATAGCTGCACACATTGTTAGTTAACCCTGGCCAGACACTGTTGATTGGGGAGATTTAGAGGATGGGATGACACCTCACTGATTGCAGCTCACTGCACCCAGGGACTGACACAGGCAGCTTGGGAATCTGCCACTGGGAACTCTCCCATAATGTTCCAGTCCACGTAAAAGTTTGTTTGCCAAAATTAAAAGAAAACCATCAGATTACAACCTTGTTAATCCAGACCCATCAGATTACAACCTTGTTAATCCAGGCCCAGAATTCTTGGCGTCTAACCACTGGTTGACAGGAAGATAAATTCCAAACATTACGATACTTTGTTAACTGCATCAGTTGTTATGAGCATGTTTTGTTTTGTTTGTTATAAAACTTGGTCATCCAAACCAACATGTCCTGAATTCAGTTGTGAATTTACAGTACATAAAGTAATATTTTTTTAATGCGCATTGTTATGGCAGGGGCTTAAAGAAATTAATGTTATTTATTTGTTGAATGGTCAGCCTTTAGATCAGTTATTGTAACATAAACAATTTTTTTTAAATATGCAAATATCAGTTATTGAGGTTATTGTGAAAACATAGAGATTCTATGTACAGTAGTACTGATGTATGGTGGTCTTTCACTGTGGTCAGTTTATACAGTCATAATTTTGTCTTGACGTTATTTATGACTTCATGTTGTATCTTGATTTCATTTAAAGTAAAGTTATATCACATAAATGACAATAGAACCTTTTGTGTTTAGTACATACAGTTATTATTGTCTTTATGTTATTTATAATTTAATGTTAAATACAGATGGTATTTCTTGATGTTATGATGCACACTAAATACAATTGAACCTTTGTGTTTAGTTCTGTGCCAACGATCCTGAGATGTTTGCTAAGGCAGCCCAGTTGGTGGAGCCACTGTGCGACGGAGTCGATTTGAACCTCGGTTGTCCACAGATCATAGCAAAGACAGGTAATGAATCAATAACATAATAATAATAGATAATTATATATAATATAGGTTTTTTACATCTACTCTCACATCTTGGAGATATGAATTTATTTTTCTCTGTGACTTGCTGGCTAAATAATAAAAAAAATTCTTTATTTTTTAATTTTGTTTTAGTAGAATTGGATATAAAATTATTGTTGACCAGACCCGGACAAAATTTGGCAAACATTTGACGTTTAGTTTTCAGTCAATAGTTTGCATGTTTCTGGTATATTTCTGACTGGTCATTCCTCTGGTAACATGATATATTTCTGTCTGGTCATTCTTTGCAACATATGATATATTCCTGCCTGGTCATTCCTCTGGTAACATATGATATATTTCTGACTGGTCATTCCTCTCGCAACATATGATATATTTCTGACTGGTCATTCCTCTGGTAACATTGATATATTTCTGTCTGGTCATTCCTCTCGCAACATATGATATATTTCTGCCTGGTCATTCCTCTGGTAACATATGATATATTTCTGTCTGGTCATTCCTCTGGTAACATGATATATTTCTGTCTGGTCATTCCTCTGGTAACATATGATATATTTCTGTCTGGTCATTCCTCTGGTAACATATGATATATTTCTGCCTGGTCATTCCTCTCGCAACATATGATATATTTCTGTCTGGTCATTCCTCTGGTAACATATGATATATTTCTGCCTGGTCATTCCTCTGGTAACATATGATATATTTCTGTCTGGTCATTCCTCTCGCAACATATGATATATTTCTGTCTGGTCATTCCTCTGGCAACATATGATATATTTCTGTCTGGTCATTCCTCTGGCAACATATGATATATTTCTGTCTGGTCATTCCTCTCGCAACATATGATATATTTCTGTCTGGTCATTCCTCTGGTAACATATGATATATTTCTGTCTGGTCATTCCTCTCGCAACATATGATATATTTCTGTCTGGTCATTCCTCTCGCAACATATGATATATTTCTGTCTGGTCATTCCTCTCGCAACATATGATATATTTCTGTCTGGTCATTCCTCTCGCAACATATGATATATTTCTGTCTGGTCATTCCTCTCGCAACATATGATATATTTCTGTCTGGTCATTCCTCTCGCAACATATGATATATTTCTGCCTGGTCATTCCTCTCGCAACATATGATATATTTCTGCCTGGTCATTCCTCTGGTAACATATGATATATTTCTGTCTGGTCATTCCTCTCGCAACATATGATATATTTCTGCCTGGTCATTCCTCTCGCAACATATGATATATTTCTGTCTGGTCATTCCTCTGGTAACATATGATATATTTCTGTCTGGTCATTCCTCTCGCAACATATGATATATTTCTGTCTGGTCATTCCTCTGGCAACATATGATATATTTCTGTCTGGTCATTCCTCTCGCAACATATGATATATTTCTGCCTGGTCATTCCTCTGGCAACATATGATATATTTCTGTCTGGTCATTCCTCTGGTAACATATGATATATTTCTGTCTGGTCATTCCTCTCGCAACATATGATATATTTCTGTCTGGTCATTCCTCTCGCAACATATGATATATTTCTGCCTGGTCATTCCTCTCGCAACATATGATATATTTCTGCCTGGTCATTCCTTTCGCAACATATGATATATTTCTGCCCATTGGAAAGAATTGTTTTGCAAATTATTTTACTTAGTGTCTGTTTTCGTCAGGTCACTATGGAGCCTACCTACAGGATGACTGGACATTGGTCACAAACATGATCCAGGCTGCCAGCCAGATGGTCAAGGTGCCACTGACCAGTAAGATACGAATCCTAGCTGACCGCAACTGCTCAGTCCAGTATGCTCAGATGTTGGAGCGAGCAGGATGCAAGGTGAGCTTTTATGGTGATAACTTCTTCCTCATTTCAATTAGTGCATAACAAATCATATTCAATTATGTTCAAATCAAAAGGTTTTATATGTGTAATTAAGATTAATTTATAGTGTATTTATCTGGACCACAATTGTTTTTTTGTTTAATTTAACTGGACATAGCAAAAACAATTTAATTGTTAGACTGATGGTTTCACCAGATATAAATAACAAGATAATGAAGATATACAGACAGGCTAAGTGGGTTCAGTATTTTGAGAAGCAAGCCTGAGAAATGCATAGCGAAATGTAGAATGAACATGGGACCTTTCATAGCAGGTTGCCATATTACACCTCTGTGGTTTGCTACAAGAACTGTTTTCAATTAGAGTCTTGATTACAATGAAGAGCCCAAAAACCAAGATAATGTGCATCTCTGTGAAAGATAGTCTGACAGAGAGACACAATGGCAAATTGGCAATCACAACCCTTTGGGACCAACTCTTGTTTTGGTTTTTAGCAAGCAGCAATAGTCCAGACATCTAAGCATGCAGTGCTGTTTCATGCTGGCCTAAAATAAGAGTTTCAGTAATAAAAATAAAACGTTGATGTCACTGAACTTACTTTTTCAGATAACGTAAACATTTGCAAATCTACTGTTTTCGTAGGAAATTATTTTTGCTGTCTGGGTAAATTTCTGGGTATTTACCTCGATGACTAAAAGTATTTGCAGTATTGCCATCGGCAAAAAATGGCACTGTGAGTCTGTGACACCAGAGTTGGATTGTCACAACTTTGACATTGATATGAATTGATGCCAAAAGGACAATAACACTGATGACAGTAAGGTTTTGAGAGGAACACTGCCTCTAGCAGAGACAGGCCACAATAGCAGGGAGAATACCAACAGTAGCATAGAAAGAAGACAATGTCAAGAGAGATCTTGAAGGTCGAGGAATGAATTGAAGAGAACAGGAGAGAATGGATATGATTTATGGAGGGGGATAAAGCCTAGGTGGAAGTAGGGGAATAGGCTGGGGAAGTGACATCTGCCATGTCCAACAAGGGATGAAATGGGAAAGCACCACACATTGAGTGACCAGTCTACACAGCGGTCAGCACATGCTTGGCTGACCACGTCTGTCTTGAGGTACATCGTGGTAATTGTGTATCTGTAAACAGGGGTCTACGCCCAGAGGGGATTTTCTGGCTGATTTGGTAGTCACATGAATAAATATGTGCATCAGGAGCAGCTGGACAGTGGACGACATTTCCCAGGGGGCCGCTGGATGGTGGCTACATCAAAGTCCAACGATGCAGAAGTAATTGTAGTGTCACAAGGAATGATTGTGGTTGTTAGTTTCGTAAAGTGTCTGCTGCAAATGGGTCTGAGCAAATACCATGCTGAAAAAAATAATATAGACGGGCATTGAAGAAGAATGGCTTTTTATATCAGGGCTCAGATCAATTTAATTTATTTCAATTTCTATTAAAATTCCACACATTTCGGTTTACAGCTATTAATTCCTAGTCAGTTCATTTTTTCCATTTATTTTTCAATTCCAGGCTTGCAGCTCAAATATTTCAGTCACAGTACAATTCTAAGTTAATTACAAATCCAAACGAATCATGTTAATATGTTGTGTGCCACAAACAGTTTTGCATCTTGCACCTTATAATAATTTAGTTTATTAGTATTTGTTGTTTATTCCAGTGATCTTTGTAGTTTAATGCAACTTAGAAGTTTCGTTAGATACTATTTGGACACTGAAAGCTTGTAATGGGGCCCAGTGGAACTATTCATTGTTGTGGCGCTGCAGTAAACCGAAGTGTCACATTAGGTATGCTCTGTTCCTGGAACATTCCACGTGCAATGATTGACTTTGACATCTCCTGGCTGCGTTGATGGAACGTCTGCTTTATGGGGGACAATGTTGTACACCTGGGAAGGGAACTCGCGAAGTCATGACAGCTAATCGGTCTTCATTATATCCACATGTGACTGAAGTTGATTGGTCCCCATGGCATGGTGGGTGTCACACGGAATAATCTCCCTGTGATGGATGTTTCTGGTCAGCTTCTGGATGCATGTGTTCCAGTGTGCATACATTTTTTTATGTTTGCCGCCGGTTCATTAGTGGGTAATATATAGCGGTCTGCGTCTGCTTCCGCCACGGTTTGACATTGGTGGGGGTCTGGTTGACCTCTGACCTATATCTGACATCAGGTTCCGCTCTTAGCAGTTGGTCACATCAATTATTTGCATGACCTTGGCTTCAGCTGCCAAGGTCAACTCCTTGTATGACCAAACCATCTACTTGACCACATTGAGATAACACGGGAAGGTTTGAGTGGCAACCAACTAGTTTTACTATTAAAAGATGCTTGTATATGGTACTATATACAGCTAATGAAATAAAATTATGTTGGTTCCAAATAGTTGATCCACGGTGCATTTTTTCTGCATGTTTCGGAGCTGTGACGCAGTTGTTGCTTTGCATGTTATTGGAGTCAGATGTACAACTGTTGCTTCAAGGACAGTCAATGCGTTCAGTCACATTGTCACCAGCACCTTGGGACCTGAACTTTCATAATTCCTACAACTGTGATCAAGTTCCGCAGATATAAGTGTATACAACCTCATCTGCTGTTGGATTAACATTCTGCAGTTTGATTGTATTAACTCTGGTCTTTGGCGACATCATATCCGTTTTAATGTTTAATAACATTACCCGGTACTTGTATTTGGTGCATTATGGATGTCGACAGTGCTGACCAAGCAGGTGCCGTCGTGGCGAAAGAGACAAAGGTAGACGCAGCCGTCACCGAGACACTTTTGTTATAGATTCTAATGTATGGACATTGAAGAAGTGAGCTGTGTGACAGGGAGCCAGTGCAAGTGGTGACGTTACGTAATGGACGCAGCAGGATTTTACACCTTTGTATTTGTAGTTGCATTGAGCCGCCAATTATGCATCGAATGGCAGCTTGGTTAATGCGGCATAACGAAGGCAAGCTGTCTCTCAAGACAGATCAATGCCCTAGAATTCATCAACTGATGCTCGGATTTGTAATGTAGACCCTAGAAGTGGTCATTTCAGTGGCTGAAGAGTGGTGAAGTTTTGTGGCAAAGTTGAGGCTGGTTCTGGTTTCAAGAGTTTTTGAACATATTTCATAGCAGCTGTAGTTGTTGGATTAATGATGATGTATGAAAACTGCTATGATGCCTGAATCAATCCTATAGAAATCTAACATGGATAGAAAGTAAGCAGTATTGAGATCAATAAAAAATGTGCAACAGATGGAGGGGGGGGGTGAAGGGTTTAAGGAAGATTGAAAATATGTCTTAAAATGTGGTAAAAATGTTATTGTTCCTGATGACTAGTGAATTCCATAGAGGTAATGTTGGACACAAACATAGTGTCAGATGCTAGTGTTTGTTAATACTTTGTTTCAGCGTAGGGATGACAAGTAGATAAGAATGATGTTATTAAAATTACAAGAATGTCTCTTGTGATTGTCTCTGTGGCTCACAGTGGGTGTTCTTCCCTTCAGTGGCTGACCGTTCACGGAAGAACACGGGATCAGAAGGGAAACAAGACGGGTTTAGCAGATTGGGACACAATTAAGGCTATCAAGTGAGTCTCCTGGATGTGCACCCATTGAATAGTGAATACATTACACAGTCACTTCTGCAAGTGTCTTCATAACCAAATTGTTTTGTTTTTTGTTGTGTTGGTGTTGTGTTTGTTGTGATGGGTGATGTGTGTTTTGGTGATGTGTTGGTTGTGACATGAGAGGTGTGTTCTGTGTTGTGACATCTGTGTTGTGTTGGTTGTGACATGAGAGATGTGTTCTGTGTTGTGACATCTGTGCTGTGTTGGTTGTGACATGAGAGGTGTGTTCTGTGTTGTGACGTCTGTGCTGTGTTGGGTGTGACATGAGAGGTGTGTTCTGTGTTGTGACATCTGTGCTGTGTTGGTTGTGACATGAGAGGTGTGTTCTGTGTTGTGACGTCTGTGTTGTGTTGGTTGTGACATGAGAGGTGTGTTCTGTGTTGTGACGTCTGTGTTGTGTTGGTTGTGACATGAGAGGTGTGTTCTGTGTTGTGACGTCTGTGTTGTGTTGGTTGTGACATGAGAGGTGTGTTCTGTGTTGTGACGTCTGTGTTGTGTTGGTTGTGACATGAGAGGTGTGTTCTGTGTTGTGACATCTGTGCTGTGTTGGTTGTGACATGAGAGGTGTGTTCTGTGTTGTGACATATGTGCTGTGTTGGTTGTGACATGAGAGGTGTGTTCTGTGTTGTGACATCTGTGCTGTGTTGGTTGTGACATGAGAGGTGTGTTCTGTGTTGTGACATCTGTGCTGTGTTGGTTGTGACATGAGAGGTGTGTTCTGTGTTGTGACATCTGTGCTGTGTTGGTTGTGACATGAGAGGTGTGTTC
This sequence comes from Ridgeia piscesae, assembly GCA_025642075.2. Lineage (NCBI taxonomy): Eukaryota > Metazoa > Annelida > Polychaeta > Sabellida > Siboglinidae > Ridgeia > Ridgeia piscesae. The sequence continues at coordinate 68,126 of JAODUO010000653.1, read as the reverse complement.
TGTGTTGTGACATCTGTGCTGTGTTGGTTGTGACATGAGAGGTGTGTTCTGTGTTGTGACGTCTGTGTTGTGTTGGTTGTGACATGAGAGGTGTGTTCTGTGTTGTGACGTCTGTGTGTGTTGGTTGTGACATGAGAGGTGTGTTCTGTGTTGTGACATCTGTGCTGTGTTGGTTGTGACATGAGAGGTGTGTTCTGTGTTGTGACATCTGTGCTGTGTTGGTTGTGACATGAGAGGTGTGTTCTGTGTTGTGACATCTGTGTTGTGTTGGTTGTGACATGAGAGGTGTGTTCTGTGTTGTGACATCTGTGCTGTGTTGGTTGTGACATGAGAGGTGTGTTCTGTGTTGTGACATCTGTGCTGTGTTGGTTGTGACATGAGAGGTGTGTTCTGTGTTGTGACATCTGTGTGTGTTGGTTGTGACATGAGAGGTGTGTTCTGTGTTGTGACATCTGTGCTGTGTTGGTTGTATCTTGAGAGGTGTGTGTTTGTGTTGTGACATCTGTGCTGTGTTGGTTGTGACATGAGAGGTGTGTTCTGTGTTGTGACATCTGTGCTGTGTTGGTTGTGACATGAGAGGTGTGTTCTGTGTTGTGACATCTGTGCTGTGTTGGTTGTGACATGAGAGGTGTGTTCTGTGTTGTGACATCTGTGCTGTGTTGGTTGTGACATGAGAGGTGTGTTCTGTTTTGTGACATCTGTGGTGTGTTGGTTGTGACAGGAGAGGTGTGTTCTGTGTTGTGACATCTGTGCTGTGTTGGTTGTGACATGAGAGGTGTGTTCTGTGTTGTGACATCTGTGCTGTGTTGGTTGTGACATGAGATGTGTGTTCTGTGTTGTGACATCTGTGCTGTGTTGGTTGTGACATGAGAGGTGTGTTCTGTGTTGTGACATCTGTGCTGTGTTGGTTGTGACATGAGAGGTGTGTTCTGTGTTGTGACATCTGTGCTGTGTTGGTTGTGACATGAGAGGTGTGTTCTGTGTTGTGACATCTGTGCTGTGTTGGTTGTGACATGAGAGGTGTGTTCTGTGTTGTGACATCTGTGGTGTGTTGGTTGTGACATGAGAGGTGTGTTCTGTGTTGTGACGTATGTGCTGTGTTGGGTGTGACATGAGAGGTGTGTTCTGTGTTGTGACATCTGTGCTGTGTTGGGTGTGACATGAGAGGTGTGTTCTGTGTTGTGGCATCAGTACTGTGTTGGTTGTGATGTGTGTTGTGGTAGCTGTGGTGTGTTTAGGCACTGTCATGTAAGTCTTGCAATGGTGCTGCTGCTGATGACTTTGGTGATGATGATGATGGAGATGATGACTGATGATGGCAGTGATAATGGTGGTAATGTAAGTGTTGCAAACATTGAAATTATGAAAATAATGAATTTTAATGTGATATACTTGGCAGTGTTGTCAATGCACTGATAATGGTGACACTGATGATGGAAATGTTGACGGAGCTGATGGTGAAGCTGCTAATTGTGACTGATGATAATGAATGCTAGTGGCTAGTGAGGACAAAGATGGTGATGATGTTGTTGATGCTGTTGGCGAGCTGATGGTGATGCTGATGATGATGATGATGTTAGTGATGATGTTGGTGATGCTGATGGTGATGATGTTGGTGATGATGTTGGTGATGCTGATGGTGATGATATTGGTGATGCTGATGGTGATGTATGTGATGATGTTGGTGATGCTGATGGTGATGATGTTGGTGATGCTGTGGTGATGATGTTGGTGATGCTGATGGTGATGATGTTGGTGATGATATGGTGATGATGTTGGTGATGATGTTGGTGATGCTGATGGTGATGATGTTGGGGATGCTGATGGTGATGATGTTGGTGATGCTGATGGTGATGATGTTGGGGATGCTGATGGTGATGATGTTGGTGATGCATGTTGGTGATGATGTTGGTGATGATATTGGTGATGCTGATGGTGATGCTGATGGTGATGCTGATGGCGATGATGTTGGTGATGCTGATGATGATGATGGTGTTGGTGATGATGTTGGTGATGCTGATGATGATGATGGTGTTGGTGATGATGTTGGTGATGCTGATGGTGATGATGTTGGGGATGCTGATGGTGATGATGTTGGTGATGCTGATGGTGATGATATTGGTGATGCTGATGGTGATGCTGATGGTGATGCTGATGGCGATGATGTTGGTGATGCTGATGGTGATGATGTTGTTGATGCTGTTGGTGATGCTGATGGTGATGCTGATGGTGATGATGGTGATGATGATGATGTTGTTGATGCTGTTGGTGATGATGATGATGTTGGTGATGCTGATGGTAATAATGTTGGTGATGCTGATGGTGATGATGTTGTTGATGCTGATGATGATGATGATGATGTTGGTGATGCTGATGGTGATGCTGATGGTAATGATGTTGGTGATGCTCATGGTGATGATGTTGTTGATGCTGATGATGATGATGATGATGTTGGTGATGCTGATGGTGATGCTGATGGTAATGATGTTGGTGATGCTCATGGTGATGATGTTGTTGATGCTGATGATGATGATGATGATGTTGGTGATGCTGATGGTGATGCTGATGGTAATGATGTTGGTGATGCTCATGGTGATGATGTTGTTGATGCTGATGATGATGATGTTGTTGATTGAGTGATGCTGTTGGTGATGCTGATGGTGATGATGTTGGTGATGCTCATGGTGATGATGTTGGTGATGCTGATGCTGTTGGTGAGCTGATCTGATGGTGATGCTGATGGTGATGATGTTGGTGATGCTGATGATGATGATGTTGTTGATGCTGTTGGTGATGATGTTGGTGATGCTGATGGTGATGATGTTGGTGATGCTGATGGTGATGATATTGGTGATGCTGATGATGATGATGATGATGATGATGTTGTTGATGGTGATGCTGATGGTGATGATGTTGGTGATGCTGATGATGATGATGTTGTTGATGCTGATGGTGATGCTGATGGTGATGCTGATGGTAATGATGTTGGTGATGCTCATGGTGATGATGTTGTTGATGCTGATGATGATGATGTTGGTGATGCTGATGGTGATGCTGATGGTGATGATGTTGGTGATGCTGATGGTGATGATATTGTTGATGCTGCTGATGATGATGATGATGTTGGTGATGCTGATGGTGATGCTGATGGTAATGATGTTGGTGATGCTCATGGTGATGATGTTGTTGATGCTGATGATGATGATGATGATGTTGGTGATGCTGATGGTGATGATGTTGGTGATGCTCATGGTGATGATGTTGGTGATGCTGATGCTGTTGGTGAGCTGATCTGATGGTGATGCTGATGGTGATGATGTTGGTGATGCTGATGATGATGATGTTGTTGATGCTGATGGTGATGCTGATGGTGATGCTGATGGTAATGATGTTGGTGATGCTCATGGTGATGATGTTGTTGATGCTGATGATGATGATGTTGGTGATGCTGATGGTGATGCTGATGGTGATGATGTTGTTGATGGTGATGCTGATGGTAATGATGTTGGTGATGCTCATGGTGATGATGTTGGTGATGCTGATGCTGTTGGTGAGCTGATCTGATGGTGATGCTGATGGTGATGATGTTGGTGATGCTGATGATGATGATGTTGTTGATGCTGATGGTGATGCTGATGGTGATGCTGATGGTAATGATGTTGGTGATGCTCATGGTGATGATGTTGTTGATGCTGATGATGATGATGTTGGTGATGCTGATGGTGATGCTGATGGTGATGATGTTGGTGATGGTGATGCTGATGGTGATGATGTTGTTGATGCTGATGATGATGATGATGTTGGTGATGCTGATGGTGATGCTGATGGTAATGATGTTGGTGATGCTCATGGTGATGATGTTGGTGATGCTGATGCTGTTGGTGAGCTGATCTGATGGTGATGCTGATGGTGATGATGTTGGTGATGCTGATGATGATGATGTTGTTGATGCTGTTGGTGATGATGTTGGTGATGCTGATGGTGATGATGTTGGTGATGCTGATGGTGATGATATTGGTGATGCTGATGATGATGATGTTGTTGATGCTGTTGTTGATGCTGTTGGTGATGATGATGATGTTGGTGATGCTGATGGTGATGATGTTGGTGATGCTGATGATGATGATGTTGGTGATGATGATGATGTTGGTGTTGCTGATGGTGATGATGTTGGTGATGCTGATGATGATGATGTTGGTGATGCTGATGATGATGATGTTGGTGATGCTGATGATGATGCTGTTGGTGATGCTGATGATGATGATGTTGGTGATGATGATGATGTTGGTGTTGCTGATGGGGATGATGTTGGTGTTGCTGATGGGGATGATGTTGGTGTTGCTGATGATGATGATGTTGGTGATGCTGATGGCGATGATGTTGGTGATGCTGATGATGATATTGTTGATGCTGATGGTGATGATGTTGGTGATGCTGATGGTGATGGTGTTGGTGATGCTGATGATGATGATGTTGTTGATGCTGATGGTGATGCTGATGGTGATGATGTTGTTGATGCTGTACAGCAGATGGTGATAATGTAGGTGATTATGTTGGGTAAAGTTGACAGTGAATATTTCATTAATGGCTGCTGTTTTAACAGTTACACAATGTTTGTTGCAAGCTCCAAATAAAACTATGACCATGCACGCAATCTGTCAGTTTATTGCAACTGTGCTGGGTGTCAGTCATTACAACACATACGTCATTACACTGCATCATTACACTGCATCATTTCACTGTGTCATTTCATTGCAATCGCTGGATAATTGGATCCAATTCCAAGGTTGCTGCCCAATTATCCAAAATTTCAGTTCCTGGGCACGGATTTGCTGCTTCGCCCAATTTCCCGGTTCTGTTCTGCGGCATGGCTAATGTTATGGAATAGGGTTAATAGCAGTAGTATAGGGTTAATCGTGTTCATTATTGGAGCTATAAAAACGAGCTTGGCAAAATTGACAGAAAGACCTCAGTTAAATCTGGATGGTAATTATACAATCCAGGCCTTTTTTGAATGACTGATGCATCGTTTCTAAACGATATTTTTTAAACAAAAAATGGACACAATTGTTGAAAAGAAATCTTTAAAAATGGTAACTCCAAATAAGTTCTATCATGCTGTTGTTCCACATCACTTGTTCTTTCTAAACCACGCTCTTGACTAATTGGGCAGGATGGTGGGCACTGTGGGTTTTGTGGGTTTCTTCACTATGTGTATTTATATACTCGGTCGTAATCCATGACATACCTGGTTGTGCTGCATTTTATAAAGCCTCTCTCCCTCTCTCCCTCTCTCCCTCTCTCCCTCTCTCCCTCTCTCCCTCTCTCCCTCTCTCCATCTCCCTCCTCCTCTCCCTCTCTCCCTCTCTCTCCCTCTCTCCTCTCTCTCTCTCCCTCTCCCCTCTCTCCCTCCCTCTCTCCCCTCCCTCCCTCCCTCCCTCTCTCCCCTCTCCCTCTCTCCCCTTCTCCCTCTCCCTCTCCCCTTCTCCCCTCTCCTCCCTCCCTCCTCCCTCCCTCTCCCTCCCTCCCTCCCTCTCCCCTCCCCTCCCCTCCCTCTCCCTCCCTCCCTCTCCCCTCCCCTCCTCCTCCTCCCTCCCCTCCCTCCCCTCCCCTCCCCCCTCCCCCCTCTCTTGGTACCCGTTTTGCCCGAGAATCAGAATATTTCTACGTGAAGCCATGGAAAATACTTCTGGTTTCTACTTATGTCAAGAAACGTATTTGTAAATAGCATGTGGGCTTAAGGTGCATAGGAAAACAGTACATTCTGTCGCAGCCACTTCTTTTGAACTGTAGATAACGAAGGCCTGTATCTCACTGTCCCTCAGGGAAATTTAAAACGTTTGAATCTAGGAACCACCCTACCCCTGTAGACGGCATCTTAACATGCCTGTAATTTTTCACATTTTGCACATGCAAAGGATAAGGAGATATGTTGAGATAGACATGAAAACAAACTGACAGTGACACTGACACTGACACTGACACTGACACTGACACTGACACTGACACTGACACTCTTAGACAGATCACCTTCAACTGCTTCACAAGTCACAAGTCTGAAGACAAATCACACAGAGTGGTCAAATATCTACAGCCAATGACTGATATGACATACTTATGTTATCAAGTACACACAATGTTGAAAGAACATTTGTATTTCTGATGAGAAACTGTTGAAATAAACACTGCATGTTTGGTTGTATCTTAGGGCGAGTGTGGCGATACCAGTGATTGCCAATGGGAACATACTTGACCTAGACGATGTCCACAGGTGCCTTGTTGACACAGGGTGTGACGCGGTCATGTCGGCAGGTATGTAGGCATTTTGTCATAGATCATTTGGATGATCATGATTATATTTTTCTAAGTGTGAAATTCTATGGTCTCATAGTCATAAATTATAGCATTTAGACCATTTCTCTGCAGTAAGTGGCCAGTAATTTTCTGGACATTTTCACAGCATATTTAATGTAAATTAATGAACCTGGTACGTGTATAAAATGTATGAAAACAACCTCCTTTTTTGGAAAACACCTAAAATTAGTGATAGTCAGTTTTGTCCAATAATGATTGTCCTGATATTAAGTTCTAATCCTTGGGCAGTTATTACTTGTTTGCAATAATTTATTGAAATATGTAATGCAGTAGTATAGAAAACTTTGATTTTATTAATTAAAATCTGGTGATAAAGTACTTAGAAATAATTCACCCAAGTGCCACATCATGTCACACGATCCTAACTTTCTGAGGAACTTCTCGTGAGGTGGTGGACGGACCATAAGTGTGGTCTGTTACTACATTGATGTAAGCTAATAATCGTTGCTGAATCCAAGTCCAGCCGCCCTGAAGCACTAATGAATTGATACACAGTGATTACTCAATCTGCCTTTGACCCCCGCAAGGCACTCTGTGACACTGTCCTCTTAATAGCAACAGTTGATTGGCTCCACTGAATGAGTCTCGCAGCCGACACTAATCTTGTCATCGATTGGCCGAATCACAGCTAATTTGCATAGATTGATCAGCAGGGATCAATTGTTGCTGTGAATGACTTGAATGGTGTGGTGTGTGTGTGTAGGAGTGAACATGAAGTGTTTGTCAAAGTGTGTTTACTGGTTTGTTAGCCAAAACACAAGTGATGTGTTACGTGAAATGATAGACAGATATCAAAAGTGACTAGATTTAGATTTTATATAAGTCAGTTTGGGTTATTTAATGAACCTTTTTCGTTGCACCGTAAGCCCATGAAAGCTTACATTGGTGGTTACATATAATTATGTAGAATTAATGAATGCAGTGAGAGAAATATTACCTGATAAAATAAATGAACCACTAGTCAATATCCTTATTCAAGTTACTTGAAATGCATCAGTACCTGTAGAGGAATGTTTTGCACTCGAAAGGCACCATTACATGCAGAGTCATCATGACTTTAGATTACATTCCAGCAAGGTGGCATTGCCATTTCATGAAACTGGGGAATTTCTTAATTTTGGCTACAAAGAGAAATCCCTGGCAGCAAATGGCCAGTCATGGGCACTAGACGAGGACGACTTAACTTACTTTTATCTAATTTTTTATATAGTCATTCTATGGTACATTAAGACCAATAGTTTCAATTTTGTAACATTGGGAAGTCAAAAAAAAGGCCAATCTGCTCCTTTCTGCTCCTCCTTTTTGATACTTCCTGCTCCTTTTATTCTGCTTCCTGCTCCTCTTATTGTACTTCATGCTCCTTTTATTTTATTCTTCTTCATGCTCCTCTTATTGTACTTCATGCTCCTTTTATTCTACTTCCTGCTCCTTTTATTCCACTTCCTACTCCTTTTATTCCACTTCCTACTCCTTTTATTCCACTTCCTACTCCTTTTATTCCACTTCCTACTTCTTTTATTCCACTTCCTACTCCTTTTATTCTACTTCATGCTCCTCTTATTGTACTTCATGCTCCTTTTATTCTACTTCATGCTCCTCTTATTGTACTTCCTGCTCCTTTTATTCTACTTCATACTCCTCTTATTGTACTTCCTGCTCCTTTTATTCCACTTCCTGCTCCTTTTATTCCACTTCCTACTCCTTTTATTCCACTTCCTACTCCTTTTATTCCACTTCCTGCTCCTTTTATTCCACTTCCTACTCCTTTCTACTGCTATCGGTCCCATATTTTTTGGTTTGATGACAACCACATTTATTATGCCATTTATTTTTCCCATCATGATTTCTCTGCACCTTTGCTTCTATGTTCTATTATTATACAGATATAATTTAATTGAACATGGTATGATTTCAATGTGTAGATAAATCTGCGATAACTTTAGTTGTACTATATTTTTCAACATGTTTCAGCAGTTACTCTACCAGTCTGTGATCCTTTGGATATCTAAGGAAGCATTGTCACCCTTAGACATTCTCCAGTGCCACATATAGTGCCATCATGGTTACATGTAACTAATGGCTGCCTAGATAGGCCAGTGTTCTTACATGGCTGATTCTGGCAGATTATTGACTGAGACACTGTGAATGGAGAGATCAGGTCCCAGGCACAGACTGATACGTCCAGGGTTTGCATCTAGCCTAGGAATCATTGGATAACACAGTGTCATTGTTTTTAAAGACAAGGCCACGAAAGCCTGGATTTTGCCAAATGGCATGGACAAATGCGGAATTTACAAATATTGAGAAAGAGTGGTTGACTTCCAGAACATTCAGTTCTCAGCATGTCTGTGAGAGGCCTGGTGCCATGTGACATACTATCTGTGCTTAGTGACAGAATTGCAAAACACAGTGGTTAAGCTTAAAGAGTCTATTTGTGTAACACAGATGTACAAATATGAATAGATGTTTGGTGAGGATTTTTAAGGAAGTGAACCAAAAGCAAGGGCATCCATTGTTGTTTAGGTGAATGAAGTATGACTAGACAGACGACTGTGTGTGATACATTACAAGGGTCACATGTAGAATGAAACCACATGTACGACATGTACGACATGTACCACATGTACTACATGTACCACACCACACCACACCACACCACATCACCCACACCACACCACACACACACACCACACCACACCACACCACACCACACCACACCACACCACACCACACAAGCACCACATCACATAAGCACCACACAAACACCACAAATGGACCATACATGCACCCCACATGCACCACACATGCACCACAAATGAACCATACATGCACCATACATGCACCACACATGCACCACACATGCACCACACATGCACCATACATGCACCACACATGCACCACACATGCACCACATATGCACCACACATGCACCACACATGTACCACACATGCACCACACATGTACCACACACCATGCATGCGTCACACACCGCACATGCACCACACAGCCCCCTCGTGGCTGAAGCGTGTTCCTCAGTGCACTGATCTGACAGAACGTCTTGAGTCTGCGCCACTTGATTAGTGCGTCAACAAATAACAGAAAAAGCACGGCCTAATGTTATTACCAGTCCTACACGTGTCCTCATTGTGCGTAGAACTCATTGTGTGTAGGACTCATTGTGTGTAAGAGCTCTCATGCGGCACTACTCGCACGGTAAGACAGCACTACACACCACAGGTTGGAAGGTTTAGTGCTGGGTGATTGACGTGCTGTGGTGTTTGTACATTTTATTTATACTGTTTTATTTTAACAGTATAAATTTATGTTATTTTATCATACATTTGACTATGTTTTTAATACTTGTGAGCCTCATTTGCAATACAGCCATTGTTTATTTTGTTACATATGAAAGTAATTGGGTTAGAATTAATATGGTCACTTTGTGTTTAAATATATTGTAGTATCTATAGAACTCATTTTCTCAGCAATATAGACAGTGAACTCTCAGCACAAACTAAGAAAGATTCTTTGGAACATTGATCACGACTGGTCAATTGATCTTTGCTAAGTATTTAAAAATATAAATATGATTTTCTGTTAATTACCCTGTGTATTTGTGATAGGTTTATACTTTTGTAATAGAATGTCGTATAAGTTTAATTGCAATGACAAACATGGGGACAACAAACACTGCATGTCACATAATTAACTTTAAATAAAAATCTAACTGAAATATAAAACACTCACGTCTCTACGAGTCTACGTCACTTCATCAGTCACCTGGTGTCAACAGTGTGTCACTAACTCCAACGTCGTCGGGTGTTCATGTTGATAAACTGAGTCCTCCGTATGACGCTGTGATCTGTGTCATCGTTAGTTGACACTGGCTCATTGATGTCGACTGACAGCCTACTGGAGTTGCATTGATTTTTCCCACGCATCTTTGCCACCGCAAGTAACTCAGACAGTGGTGCCATCAGGTGTCTGCGATTGTTGACATTCAGCTATTTGATTTTAAAATACTTCAAATTTGTACTAAAACTAGTGTATTTTCTAATAATAAATGTGTATGTAGAAATTTTGCAAATATCTTGCAATTCATAAGTTTGTTATAGGAGCCTTCCTGTCAGTGTCTATCTGTGTGTAGATGGATCTTATTGTTGTACGCGTCACATCGTACCATTTAGTCAGATCAGTGACATCAGAAATAGTTTTTTATCTGAAGACAGTAATTGCTAACTTACATTATCTTCAGTCAGTAGATGGTGCCACCTGTAATAAGACCAACCAGCATTTGGTATTGGGTCAGTAATTAACGTGCGGGATTAGCACTTTTGAACTCGCTGTGCACATATTTGATAACTTATATTTTAGTGACTACTAACTGTGTAAATACTTTTGAATTTCCATATTTCCTGTAAATCTTAGACTAAGAACATAAGAGCGGACTGATTGCCAAGAAAGTAGGCCAATGTATAAAACTTCAAATTGGCTGATGTTTGCAGTTGAATTGGTACAAGTTGTTTGATAGGACAATAAATCAACATTTCAGCTTTTGCCAGTCCTCCCCAGTGATGTCACGGGATGGGAGGACTCATTTAGTAGTTTGTCTCTTTGATGTATGGACATACTTCATCAGTCCAGTAATCCCCTTTCCCTCCGTCCATACATCCATTCATCTTTCCCAGTGACCGAAGACATTTGTTATCCCCTTATGGGAGAGTTCACCTCCTTCCACTCCTCCATCCTTTCTAGTTTCTCCCCTGGCATGGCATCCTCATCCCTAAATCCTCCCTGCGGACTCAAAGGTCAAGTCTGCCAAAAGGTCAAATGAACCAGCTGTCATTGACAACAGACAACGGAATGGCGGCATCATTAGCCTTGTGGACAGTTGTAGGATGGAAACATCTGTCTTAATGGTGGATTTCCACATGCATTTATCTACAGTCAGGGCTGTGAGCTTGTTGCAAGACAAAGTCATTGAAGTGTTTTAATGGCACATCGAATGTTTCCATCAGCGCAACCTTCACACCAACTTAAGCACCCACTGGAGTGACCTTGTCACCATCATAGAGATGCTTGTAATGGCAAAAGTCACCAGCATCATGGCCATGCTCCTCTTAGTACAGTCGCACTGGGCAGGGCATGGCTTCAGGATGGAGGACCATCACTTGCCAGAGACAGTGCCAAGTGTGTCACTGGCCACTGGGACAAAGGGGGATGAGAAAAGATACTGACTTCTTGAAAAGGTCACTTGTCACTTGTAACATTGATTACTGTGAGTGGACAAGACAAGCAGTCAGTTACATGGCCTGACACTGAACAGTCAACCATGTCACCTTTTCCTTCAAACAGGGAGGCGGAAAAACTGAGACCGTTTGGCGGCCACCACTAAACAGACCATGATGTCACTATGGAAACACTTGCCTATCTCAGATAGGCTTCATCAGCCATCAGTCTACACATTTCTCCTTCATGAATTTTTATTCGCAAAACAGACTAGTTGTCTGATTTTCTGATGATAACGTCTCTAAAAATAAACCCAGGCTTTTCTTACAAAAAACATTAAATGGTATACAACGATTTTTTGCAGTAATTAAGCCTTCATCAAAGTATTCCCACCAAATCATGCAATAAAGCCTATATTTAAGACAAACACCTTTTGCAGACAAAATGCAAACTTTTACAATGTTTTGCTGAACATACTTTCATATAAATTACTAAAATACTTGCATTTTCAATACTAGTCGATGTAGATAACATTGAATGTGACATTCTGACTGTTGGCGACAAAGAAGAAGAAATGTTAACCTCAATGGCCGACACAATAACATTGAATGTGACATTCTGACTGTTGACGACAAAGAAGAAGAAATGTTAACCTCAATGGCCGACACAATAACATTGAATGTGACATTCTGACTGTTGAAGACAAAGAAGAAGAAATGTTAACCTCAATGGCCGACACAATAACATTGAATGTGACATTCTGACTGTTGACGACAAAGAAGAAGAAATGTTAACCTCAATGGCCGACACAATAACATTGAATGTGACATTCTGACTGTTGACGACAAAGAAGAAGAAATGTTAACCTCAATGGCCGACACAATAACATTGAATGTGACATTCTGACTGTTGACGACAAAGAAGAAGAAATGTTAACCTCAATGGCCGACACAATAACATTGAATGTGACATTCTGACTGTTGAGACAAAGAAGAAGAAATGTTAACCTCAATGGCCGACACAATAACATTGAATGTGACATTCTGACTGTTGACGACAAAGAAGAAGAAATGTTAACCTCAATGGCCGACACAATAACATTGAATGTGACATTCTGACTGTTGACGACAAAGAAGAAGAAATGTTAACCTCAATGGTCGACACAATAACATTGAATGTGACATTCTGACTGTTGACGACAAAGAAGAAGAAATGTTAACCTCAATGGCCGACACAATAACATTGAATGTGACATTCTGACTGTTGAGACAAAGAAGAAGAAATGTTAACCTCAATGGCCGACACAATAACATTGAATGTGACATTCTGACTTTTGGGGACAAAGAAGAAGAAATGTTAACCTCAATGGCCGACATAATAACATTGAATGTGACATTCTGACTGTTGACGACAAAGAAGAAGAAATGTTAACCTCAATGGCCGACACAATAACATTGAATGTGACATTCTGACTGTTGACGACAAAGAAGAAGAAATGTTAACCTCAATGGCCGACACAATAACATTGAATGTGACATTCTGACTGTTGACGACAAAGAAGAAGAAATGTTAACCTCAATGGCCGACACAATAACATTGAATGTGACATTCTGACTGTTGACGACAAAGAAGAAGAAATGTTAACCTCAATGGCCGACATAATAACATTGAATGTGACATTCTGACTGTTGACGACAAAGAAGAAGAAATGTTAACCTCAATGGTCGACACAATAACATTGAATGTGACATTCTGACTGTTGACGACAAAGAAGAAGAAATGTTAACCTCAATGGCCGACATAATAACATTGAATGTGACATTCTGACTGTTGACGACAAAGAAGAAGAAATGTTAACCTCAATGGCCGACACAATAACATTGAATGTGACATTCTGACTGTTGACGACAAAGAAGAAGAAATGTTAACCTCAATGGCCGACACAATAACATTGAATGTGACATTCTGACTGTTGACGACAAAGAAGAAGAAATGTTAACCTCAATGGCCGACACAATAACATTGAATGTGACATTCTGACTGTTGACGACAAAGAAGAAGAAATGTTAACCTCAATGGCCGACACAATAACATTGAATGTGACATTCTGACTGTTGACGACAAAGAAGAAGAAATGTTAACCTCAATGGCCGACATAATAACATTGAATGTGACATTCTGACTGTTGACGACAAAGAAGAAGAAATGTTAACCTCAATGGCCGACACAATAACATTGAATGTGACATTCTGACTGTTGACGACAAAGAAGAAGAAATGTTAACCTCAAGGGCCCTGACACAATAACATTGAATGTGACATTCTGACTGTTGACGACAAAGAAGAAGAAATGTTAACCTCAATGGCCGACATAATAACATTGAATGTGACATTCTGACTGTTGACGACAAAGAAGAAGAAATGTTAACCTCAATGGCCGACACAATAACATTGAATGTGACATTCTGACTGTTGACGACAAAGAAGAAGAAATGTTAACCTCAATGGCCGACACAATAACATTGAATGTGACATTCTGACTGTTGACGACAAAGAAGAAGAAATGTTAACCTCAATGGCCGACACAATAACATTGAATGTGACATTCTGACTGTTGACGACAAAGAAGAAGAAATGTTAACCTCAATGGCCGACACAATAACATTGAATGTGACATTCTGACTGTTGACGACAAAGAAGAAGAAATGTTAACCTCAATGGCCGACACAATAACATTGAATGTGACATTCTGACTGTTGAAGACAAAGAAGAAGAAATGTTAACCTCAATGGCCGACACAATAACATTGAATGTGACATTCTGACTGTTGACGACAAAGAAGAAGAAATGTTAACCTCAATGGCCGACACAATAACATTGAATGTGACATTCTGACTGTTGGCGACAAAGAAGAAGAAATGTTAACCTCAATGGCCGACACAATAACATTGAATGTGACATTCTGACTGTTGGCGACAAAGAAGAAGAAATGTTAACCTCAATGGCCGACACAATAACATTGAATGTGACATTCTGACTGTTGACGACAAAGAAGAAGAAATGTTAACCTCAATGGCCGACACAATAACATTGAATGTGACATTCTGACTGTTGAAGACAAAGAAGAAGAAATGTTAACCTCAATGGCCGACACAATAACATTGAATGTGACATTCTGACTGTTGACGACAAAGAAGAAGAAATGTTAACCTCAATGGCCGACACAATAACATTGAATGTGACATTCTGACTGTTGACGACAAAGAAGAAGAAATGTTAACCTCAATGGCCGACACAATAACATTGAATGTGACATTCTGACTGTTGGCGACAAAGAAGAAGAAATGTTAACCTCAATGGCCGACACAATAACATTGAATGTGACATTCTGACTGTTGACGACAAAGAAGAAGAAATGTTAACCTCAATGGCCGACACAATAACATTGAATGTGACATTCTGACTGTTGGCGACAAAGAAGAAGAAATGTTAACCTCAATGGCCGACACAATAACATTGAATGTGACATTCTGACTGTTGGCGACAAAGAAGAAGAAATGTTAACCTCAATGGCCGACATAATAACATTGAATGTGACATTCTGACTGTTGACGACAAAGAAGAAGAAATGTTAACCTCAATGGCCGACACAATAACATTGAATGTGACATTCTGACTGTTGGCGACAAAGAAGAAGAAATGTTAACCTCAATGGCCGACACAATAACATTGAATGTGACATTCTGACTGTTGGCGACAAAGAAGAAGAAATGTTAACCTCAATGGCCGACACAATAACATTGAATGTGACATTCTGACTGTTGACGACAAAGAAGAAGAAATGTTAACCTCAATGGCCGACACAATAACATTGAATGTGACATTCTGACTGTTGACGACAAAGAAGAAGAAATGTTAACCTCAATGGCCGACACAATAACATTGAATGTGACATTCTGACTGTTGACGACAAAGAAGAAGAAATGTTAACCTCAATGGCCGACATAATAACATTGAATGTGACATTCTGACTGTTGACGACAAAGAAGAAGAAATGTTAACCTCAATGGCCGACACAATAACATTGAATGTGACATTCTGACTGTTGACGACAAAGAAGAAGAAATGTTAACCTCAATGGCCGACACAATAACATTGAATGTGACATTCTGACTGTTGACGACAAAGAAGAAGAAATGTTAACCTCAATGGCCGACACAATAACATTGAATGTGACATTCTGACTGTTGGCGACAAAGAAGAAGAAATGTTAACCTCAATGGCCGACATAATAACATTGAATGTGACATTCTGACTGTTGGCGACAAAGAAGAAGAAATGTTAACCTCAATGGCCGACATAATAACATTGAATGTGACATTCTGACTGTTGACGACAAAGAAGAAGAAATGTTAACCTCAATGGCCGACACAATAACATTGAATGTGACATTCTGACTGTTGACGACAAAGAAGAAGAAATGTTAACCTCAATGGCCGACATAATAACATTGAATGTGACATTCTGACTGTTGACGACAAAGAAGAAGAAATGTTAACCTCAATGGCCGACACAATAACATTGAATGTGACATTCTGACTGTTGGCGACAAAGAAGAAGAAATGTTAACCTCAATGGCCGACATAATAACATTGAATGTGACATTCTGACTGTTGCGACAAAGAAGAAGAAATGTTAACCTCAATGGCCGACATAATAACATTGAATGTGACATTCTGACTGTTGACGACAAAGAAGAAGAAATGTTAACCTCAATGGCCGACACAATAACATTGAATGTGACATTCTGACTGTTGACGACAAAGAAGAAGAAATGTTAACCTCAATGGCCGACATAATAACATTGAATGTGACATTCTGACTGTTGACGACAAAGAAGAAGAAATGTTAACCTCAATGGCCGACACAATAACATTGAATGTGACATTCTGACTGTTGACGACAAAGAAGAAGAAATGTTAACCTCAATGGCCGACATAATAACATTGAATGTGACATTCTGACTGTTGACGACAAAGAAGAAGAAATGTTAACCTCAATGGCCGACACAATAACATTGAATGTGACATTCTGACTGTTGACGACAAAGAAGAAGAAATGTTAACCTCAATGGCCGACACAATAACATTGAATGTGACATTCTGACTGTTGACGACAAAGAAGAAGAAATGTTAACCTCAATGGCCGACACAATAACATTGAATGTGACATTCTGACTGTTGACGACAAAGAAGAAGAAATGTTAACCTCAATGGCCGACACAATAACATTGAATGTGACATTCTGACTGTTGACGACAAAGAAGAAGAAATGTTAACCTCAATGCCCGACACAGACGCGACTCAAAGTTATCTTGTCAGTTTAGGTGAAGTTTCGAGGGCAGCCCGGGAATTCGTGTGCAGTTATCAGCCATCTTATTTGGCTATTGTGACAGTGACAGTGTCAGTGCATCACATTGCCGTCATGTATACCTGTGTGGCTGTCTTCTTAGATGTTCTCTGATCTCTGTCAAGATACCTGCTCCTGAAGTAGTGTCTGCATCTCTAACCTCCAAAGTGCCACATAAAAATGATAACACAACCGGAAGAATGACATGATCAGAAATATCACTAATTGTAAAACTTGCTTCAATTGTTAATGTTCCTTGTTTGTATATATTTGTATACCAAAAATACACATCATGTGTTATTATCGATGCAATTTTATGATCTGTACTATTGACCAGCTGGAACTCATTAAAAGCCAGTGACAAGATTCAGTGTATTTACAAGTGTCACCAGACTTTACACAAACATCAGAACTGTGGATTTATCAGTTGCCACACCAGTGACCAGTCTTACGCAAACAATTATGTTAGTTGGACACATGTTACTGTTCCCGATCATTTGTGTACACCTGTAGGTATATTTGTAAGAACCATTATTGTCCCTTTAAGCTAAAGACCGAGGAGTTTTTGGTAGACCCGAATGATATTCTGTTATTATGAAACACCAGTACATCAAATTTATGTACACAATTATAAAATCCTTAATGAATGTATCAAGTTGACTCATAGACTGGCAGTTTATACAAAAACTTGAAAGTTGTCATTCTCCATTTGGAATTATGCTAATCGCATGAGCAGCAATTATCTATCTTAGAAGGTACATGATAAGTTAGAATAAACAAAACCACAGGGTACACAAATAATTACTATGTAACTAAAACTACGGTTGTAAAGTCACAAAGACTGTTGCCTCCCTTTTTCTATTCTCTCGCTTGTAAGAAAGCTCTATAAAGTAATCTGACCCATTCACCAGGCATGTAGTACTATCTCCACTACCTGTGAACTCTTGACAGGTTCTATCTGATCACTCAGTAATCACTGTGTAGATAAATACATCTCATTTGCTATTAAATGTTTTAATTCCACCCAATCAGATGTCTAGCTTAATGCTGCGAAACCGTGATTTTCCACTCTCTTCTTTGACGTTGGCGTAATCTCGCAACACATTAAAGGCAATTTGTCAGTGCGGCGTGCGTTGGCCAATTGCTGTGGGACAGGTAGTGTGCTCTCACGATGAAGTAATGAGGCTACTCCGGACATTGGTCGTGATTATCGGCGTTTTTATAATTGCTAAATGCGTCTGTCAATGTGTAGTGATTAGTAGGCACATTCAAGTTTCATGCTGCGTCCAGGATAAGTGTGATAGCATTGGAGCGTAGTGAAGCGATAATTTACTGAGGTTTTGGTGTGTGTATTTAAAATATTGCTCATCGAAAGGTTTCTTAAATGGATTTAGAATTGCTTTTTACAGTAATTAGCAGTTGGAATTTTTCATAGAAGATCAATAATCTGCATGAAAATAATGTCAAGTAATAAATGATAGGATTGTATTACAGTATCGCAGAAATTAATTGTTTGATTAGACTGTGATGCCAAATGTTGAGTACAGTGTACACTGTGTATACAGAGATGTTAGACTACTAAATTGAAGACTACATGGGTAAAGATCTTATGTTTAAGACATACCATTATATGCACAACAGTTTAATTTGCAGTCATCATCAGTAATTGTTTCTTTAATAAATTTGGTTTGTTCCTTTGCCACCAGAGGGCCTGCTACACAATCCGGCATTATTCTCTGGTCAGGATCTACCTGTGTGGGAAGTCGCAGCCGTCTATCTGGATCTATGTAGGTGCTACCCAACAACCCATGGACACATCCGCACACACCTCTTCAGGATCTTTGCCCACTGGTAAGCATTTTAACATTTTTGACAGTTGGTTTAATTTTTAAAAAACATTTTAAAATATTTTAATTGTAAGTAAATGTGTTATATTTAATTTTGATGTTTTTTTTAATCAGTAGAGATATGATATCTCCTTGATAAACTACACGTATGCTGTTCCCCACAACTTTGAAGTTTGATATTACTGCTTGTTTACTGCAACTGATTCCTTTAATTTATATTTTTACAAAACAAACGTTATATGGGTAGGATATGAGATTTGGTCAAGTGTGATAAACATTTTCATTTTGTATCTTCAATTTACCCCTAAATTCTTCCCTGTTTTTTTTCCAGTCTTCCCCATATGAGGGATCTACAGTCACAGCTTGCTGTGGCAAACAATCTCCCCCAGTTTGAAACTGTTACTCAACAACTGAAAGAGAGGCTCGTTACCATGGCGATGCCTGATGGCATTGACACAAAAACATTGTGTGATGTGAACCATTTCACAGACATTGATGGTGATAATGATGCAACACAAAGAAATGTTTCGACTGTCATTTCTTTTAGCTCCGTGCAGCCACCTGGTGGGCTGAATGTAAGACTACAATGTTTAGAAAGTGACAAATCAAGAGACAGTGACACAAGCAAACATAGTGCAGATGTTTCCTGTAGCGATACGCGAAGAACTATGCAGTGCTTTGACAGTGATATGCATGGTGCATATTCTGGAGACAGTGGCTCCTCCAAGTGGCACACAGGTGAACGACAGTCACCTAGTGAGGAAACGAAAAACAATGTCAAGGAAACATTAGATGTTAAAAAACCATGCAGTGCTGTGATTGGTCCGCCAGATAAATACGAAAGACCAATGTGGCTGTGTCATTGTCGCCCAAGGGTCTACAGGTATGATGTTTCACGTGAACCCAGTAAGGGGCAAAATGTGATATTTTTAAGATGTCTTATTGTCTATCGGGTTCTTTCCCGTAAGCCACTAGCATATTTACAACTTTTCTTATTTTGAAATTACAGTTTTTTCAGAGAGTGAATATCAACACTGGAACTAGGGCTTTTTGGTTTCCACACTAGCTGTTTTAAATTACCCTATATTCCTATGAAAATACATACTGTGTCGTAGTTATCAATGCATTACAGTAGTGAGTCTTTCAGTGATTCATTTATGATCATTATTAACAAAGTTAGGACTTTTTATGAAACACATTAAAATGTATCCTAATTGCAGTATGCTGCACGCAATATTAAATGGTCTTTGCTCAAAGTCCAGGTGCGGCTTCAAATAAGGTTTTTGCCTGCAACAATTGGCATGGAAGAAATTCGGGATTTAGGTCAAAAGTCAGGGTGTGGTTTTAATTAGGGGTGCGGCTAGAAATACAGGGTTACAGTAAGTCTCTATTAGTGCTAAGTGAGAAGAAGATGTCACTATTACCTGAACGAGTGTCTTTTTTGCTATGTGTAATGACTCAATTGACTGTGTGTGTAATATATATATATATATATATATATATATATATATATATATATATATATATATATATAATATACTTATTGAACTTGGATTTCCAAACTGACTAACCCATTCAATGTGTAGAACATTTCAGAATGTGGACAACTCTAACCGTACTTTGTAGGTATTGCGTTAACATTGAGTCTAGTTCTGCTGCTCTACTGGCTGCACAGAAAGTGATCGCAGTAGTGAAGTGTCATGACAGCATATTCTGGTTACAGAGATGGAGCGTCACTACGTCGACATGACGCGTCAGGAGTGTCAAACAATCCAGCCATAGTGGATGAGCACCTCGCTGTAGCGAGCAGTGCACCTTGTTTAAGTGACCAGTCGTCTGGCTTGCACCACAAACTGTCGGTGCGTCATGTTTTATTAAGAAGAGACCATATCAAAATAACTCTTTGAGGGGTCATTAAATGTAAATGTTTTCAATTTTATATAAACTTTATTCTGTTAAAATATGTGGGTCTTTAAATCTTTTTTACAGTAATCTTTTAAATATTTTTAATTCAAAGATAATTTAAATATTACACAACATGACCCAATGACAAGTCACAGATGTCATCTTGATATCATCAAAATTTATATTATAATTATTTAACAGTAACAGCCGGGCCGGGGCACTAACCATAATGACAATGTGACCGTGACGATGACAGTGGCAACAGTGTGACAGTAATACTGACACTGTTTACAGTGACACTGACAGTAATGCATTACTCACAGTGATGACACTGATGACAGTAACACGAATGACAATAAAAACTGACAATGATGACACAAACTGCTTTATTTTACAGAAAGCAGAGAAGAGGAAGTTGCGCTTTGAGCAAAAGTTGGCTGGTCACCGACTAAGGAGGAAGAAACGGAAAGAAGACCGCAGGGAGAGAAAGGAGGAGACAAAGCCACCACGAAGTAGTTGTAAGTGTCAGTTATGTTTGATGTTAGTAGCCACTGTGTTGTAATGTCTTGTAATGTGTTGTAATGTGTTGTAATGTGAGTGGTCAGTCATTGTTCATTGGCTCTGTGGGACAATCCAAAAGTTTTTGTACAATAGTAAATGTAATACTTCATATGATAATAGTGGGAATGGTAAATGAATCAAACACGTGTTGGAGTGTCATTGTCACTGTGTGTCCTGTGCTGCCACCTTGTGACTATTCTGGTAATGTTCAATTATAAACAGTGCTGCCCTCTGGTGAACATAGTCACCATATTCTTTATTGTACAGTTTCTGTAAACTCCTGACAACTTATGGTTGAAGATCATCATATTTTTTACGCGAATAAAACAGCCTCACTTTGTGGTTTCACCATTCCCTGAACATAAAGCAGGTAGTTGTCATGTTTGAAAACATCATAAGTTGTATGTGTGCACAACTTGCAGTGCCCCCTGGTGAGGGATGTCTGTCGAAGCGGGACCGACGACAGCTAGTGGAAGCTCGATGTAAAGAGGCCCTGGCCAGTGGTCAGCGGGTCTGTGTCGACCTCAGCATGGAACACCTGATGTCCAACAAGGTAGGTTTGGTGGTCACTCTTAAAAGTAGCCTTTATTTTAATGTGGTGACATAGCAGCAGATTCTGCTGAAAAGGTGGTCCATATTTAGGGCAAATATACAAGTGTTTTTGTCAGAAATATGTTGTCATTAAAAACTGCTTTAATTCTGGCAAATGAAAGTAGTTTCTTTTTGTGGAGTAAACATATTGTTAACAACATATATCATTGTATATCTTTGTGGTTGTCAGGGATTAAAAGTAAAGTACATCACACTGGTATCTACATGTTCTGTAATATAACAAGTAATGAGTTTGTTTGGTGCTCTTGCATTGCATTGTCTTACTAAAGAACTTGGGTTTAATATTTTAACACTCTGTGAAGCAACTAACTCTTTCCGCAGGAGAAAAGTCGTCTGGCACAGCAACTGGGCAGACTCTACGGAGCGAATCGAGGGGCAGAGAAGCCACTGCATGTCTACTTTGTGGGGCTTGACGAGAACGGCTTCCTTTATGAAGAATGTGTTCGCAAACACCAAGGTTTCAGGCAGTACCTGGTGCGTACCACACTTCATGTCTTGTTTGTTTGTCATCCTTAACTACGGCTGGTATGATGAGCAAAATAAGAATTATAAATATTAGTGCATTTGTTGTTTCTTGTAAGTGTGTATGACAAGTAAATTAGAGCACGTATTTATTTACAGGTGACACGTAAATAAATACATTTATTTGAATGTAGACATGACAAGTAAATTAGATCATATATTTTGAAGTTATATGTCAGGTAAATTAATTGTTTTCAAGTAGACGTGACATGTAAACAAATGTATTTATATATAAGTAGATATGACAAGTAAATTTGTGCTGTTTTTAAGGCAGACACAACAAATGTGTGACAGTACTTATTTGCAGGTAGACATGACAGGTAAATGAGTGCATTTGTTGTTTCTTGCAGGTAGACATGACAAGTAAATGAGTGCATTTGTTGTTTCTTGCAGGTAGACATGACAAGTAAATGAGTGCATTTGTTGTTTCTCGCAGGTAGACATGACAAGTAAATGAGTGCATTTGTTGTTTCTCGCAGGTAGACATGACAAGTAAATGAGTGCATTTGTTGTTTCTCGCAGGTAGACATGACAAGTAAATGAGTGCATTTGTTGTTTCTCGCAGGTAGACATGACAAGTAAATGAGTGCATTTGTTGTTTCTCGCAGGTAGACATGACAAGTAAATGAGTGCATTTGTTGTTTCTCGCAGGTAGACATGACAAGTAAATGAGTGCATTTGTTGTTTCTCGCAGGTAGACATGACAAGTAAATGAATGCATTTGTTATTTCTCGCAGGTAGACATGACAAGTAAATGAGTGCATTTGTTGTTTCTCGCAGGTAGACATGACAAGTAAATGAGTGCATTTGTTATTTCTCGCAGGTAGACATGACAAGTAAATGAGTGCATTTGTTATTTCTCGCAGGTAGACATGACAAGTAAATGAGTGCATTTGTTGTTTCTCGCAGGTAGACATGACAAGTAAATGAGTGCATTTGTTGTTCTCGCAGGTAGACATGACAAGTAAATGAGTGCATTTGTTGTTCTCGCAGGTAGACATGACAAGTAAGCAGGCGCACGAGTTGTTTCCCCTTGAGGACATTGTGTACCTGACACCAGACTCTAGTTGTGTTCTTCAGTCTGTTGAGTCACACAAGGTGTATGTGATCGGTGGGCTGGTGGACGAAACTGTTCAAAAGGTAGGTTGTGTCAAACTGGCACCATCATCCATGCACTACTAAACATTCAAGACCCTCTGTCACACATACGCAACCATATCTGGATTATCACTCAAACAGTCAATGCCATCATGTCTAAACTGTCGTAAAATGTTTTACTAATATTTTGTGATTTTAGGAATCGTTGATGATAATTTTCAGCAACCATTAATGATTAATTAATAATGGTTTGTAGAAAAACAGACACCTAAATTGTGACTATTGTTTTGGGGATTAATATTCTATTATAAGAAAAAATAAAATACTTTGTTTTATTTAAAAGGGTAAAATGGAAATAAAACTTTCCACACCATAGTTTTCTGACTAATTCATAAAGAAATCCTAAATATGAGAAGCCATTTCAAAATCATGACCTCTGCATTCCACCTCCTGATTCCAGGAGTAAGATAATAAAAGAAATGTTTGGTGTTGGAAGGTGTCGTTATTCTAGACTAGTGCAGCCCTTTATTGAATAGGGAATGCAAGTGATTCTTGTTTCCAGTCTGTTTTGAGTGACACTTAGCAAACCATACACAACTGGTCCTCACCTTATTGTCTGGTAGCAAAGTCAAAATGACTGCAGTACGCAACCCATTTCAAAATATTTATTTATCTGCATAATAAGTTCCCACCTTCTAGATGAGGTTTTGTTGGGTGGAAATCTATAAACCTTAAAATGAGAGGTTTCTGCTGTGAAAGGCAAATGCAAAATTACATACCTCATTGAGAGGTTTCTGCTGTGGCTGTTACGCCCGTATGCAAAATACATAATTCGTTCGAGTCGTTGGGGACCAGATCATAAACAAAAATGGCAAAATAGTATAAAAACAATGAGACTTGTGTGCCCTATATATAGTGTACCCGGTAGTTAGTATGGCACAGTGCTGCCCTCTGTTGTATTCTAATTGAACGTTTCTGTACTTAGAATGTGACTCATCAGAAGGCTGAGAAGTTGAAGATGAGCACAGCACGTCTTCCCATTGAAGAGTACCTTGTCAAGTGTCAACAGGGCACGCACAAGAAAATACTCTCAGTCAATCAAGGTACGTGTATAGCATCAAATAAACTTGAATCACAAATGTCTGTTGGCACAGGTGTTACCTTAAGAAATGTGCATCAGTTTGAGCTTTTAGGAACCTTGGGTGCCTATGTAGATTAATTTGCGAGGGACCGAATACATGGCATACAATGGCAACATTATATTGTCTTCTATATTAATACTAATACCAACAAATGTCAAACTACTTAGTAGATGTAACACTTTCCAAATTTGTTTAGCCAGATGTTCTTGTTCAGCCAATCAAAGGACACATGTTTGATGTAATCATCAAACAGCAGGAAGAGTCACTGATAATGTTGAAATATTCACTTTATTTTACTTAGTTATGACGGCTGGTGATGGTTGGAATCATTTTGCAGTTTTTCAGATTTTGCTGAGCTACACCATGTCACATGACTGGACAGAGGCGCTCTCTAGTGGTGTTCCTGCAAGAACTGGCTTTGTGCTGAACAAAATGAAACTGTAGACATGTTGTTTTGTATAGCTGACATGTATTCGGTCACCTATTTTAGGGATATTCAGTATATGAGGCTGAGAGTTAGCCATGCTGTGGACCGCATCATTTGGGTTTGGTAATTGTTTCAAATTTTCATCTCGGGATATCGATGGAGGTGGCACCCTATCATATCCTATCCTATCCCTAGACACCCCTCTCTGTCCCAGGTGAGGTCATCCTCCCACCTGCCTCCCTGGGAGATAATATCATCCTTATTTCTACACCCTCTATATGAAGTCAGCACACTCCCTTCACTCGAGTGATGTCCGTGGACAGACTCTCCCTTCACTCGAGTGGTGTCTGTGGACAGACTCTCCTTTCACTCGAGTGGTGTTCGTGGACAGACTCTCCCTTCACTCAAGTGGTGTTCGTGGACAGACTCTCCCTTCACTCGAGTGGTGTTCGTGGACAGACTCTCCCTTCACTCGAGTGGTGTTCGTGGACAGACTCTCCCTTCACTCGAGTGGTGTTCGTGGACAGACTCTCCCTTCACTCGAGTGGTGTTCGTGGACAGACTCTCCCTTCACTCGAGTGGTGTCCGTGGACAGACTCTCCCTTCACTCGAGTGGTGTCCGTGGACAGACTCTCCCTTCACTCGAGTGGTGTCCGTGGACAGACTCTCCCTTCACTCGAGTGGTGTTCGTGGACAGACTCTCCCTTCACTCGAGTGGTGTTCGTGGACAGACTCTCCCTTCACTCAAGTGGTGTTTGTGGACAGACTCTCCCTTCACTCGAGTGGTGTCCGTGGACAGACTCTCCCTTCACTCGAGTGGTGTTCGTGGACAGACTCTCCCTTCACTCGAGTGGTGTCTATGCACAGACTCTCCCTTCACTCGAGTGGTGTCTGTGGACAGACTCTCCCTTCACTCGAGTGGTGTTCGTGGACAGACTCTCCCTTCACTCAAGTGGTGTCCGTGGACAGACTCTCCCTTCACTCGAGAGGTGTTTGTGGACAGACTCTCCCTTCACTCGAGTGGTGTCCGTGGACAGACTCTCCCTTCACTCGAGTGGTGTCCGTGGACAGACTCTCCCTTCACTCGAGTGGTGTTCGTGGACAGACTCTCCCTTCACTCGAGTGGTGTTCGTGGACAGACTCTCCCTTCACTCGAGTGGTGTCGTGGACAGACTCTCCCTTCACTCGAGTGGTGTCTGTGGACAGACTCTCCCTTCACTCGAGAGGTGTTCGTGGACAGACTCTCCCTTCACTCGAGTGGTGTCCCTGGACAGACTCTCCCTTCACTCGAGTGGTGTCTATGGACAGACTCTCCCTTCACTCGAGTGGTGTCTGTGGACAGACTCTCCCTTCACTCGAGGGTGTCTGTGGACAGACTCTCCCTTCACTCGAGAGGTGTCCGTGGACAGACTCTCCCTTCACTCGAGTGGTGTCCGTGGACAGACTCTCCCTTCACTCGAGTGTGTTGGACAGACTCTCCTTCCTCGGGCTGGACAGACTCTCCCTTCACTCGAGTGGTGTTCGTAGACAGACTCTCCCTTCACTCGAGTGGTGTCCGTGGACAGACTCTCCCTTCCCTCGAGTGGTGTCCCTGGACAGACTCTCCCTTCACTCGAGTGGTGTTCGTGGACAGACTCTCCTTTCACTCGAGTGGTGTTCGTGGACAGACTCTCCCTTCACTCGAGAGGTGTCCGTGGACAGACTCTCCCTTCACTCGAGTGGTGTTCGTGGACAGACTCTCCCTTCACTCGAGTGGTGTTCGTGGACAGACTCTCCCTTCACTTGAGAGGTGTCCGTGGACAGACCGCACTGGTCCAGTTAGCCATGCCGACGTATTAGTGACATACGTCTTTGCCTTTTATCGTAAGTGAATTTTTTATCATTGGCCGCATGATTACATGATTACTGAAATAGCTGCCAACATATTGTGCTGCTGTCATTTCTGTGCTCGTGCCCTTTTCTGACCTTTGTAAATATTATGTGAAATTAACCAGACATGTATATCAGATTTACGTGTGCTAAGAATTAGCATACCTAAAGTCTGTACGTGTCTATGAAACTATTGCATATTGTATTAATACTAGGATTATATAATACAAGTGTTATATGAAATGTTATACACACAGAGGCCACGTTTCCCCAGACAGGTTCACGCACACAGACTCGTATCTGCCCGTTATGTAGTGTATTCACTTCCACTTGTTTAATTTTTTAATCATTGACGGCAAGAATTAAATAGATGTTTAATAAAACTTTAAAATAAAATTCTGTTTGTTTACTTTGTCTTCGTTTTTCATATACGCGCATACAATCAATAACATACATGCACCCCTTTAATAAGAAGTATCATGTAAAAACCCTCATACGCGCACGTCCACACGCACTAGCGGAGTACCTGATGGAAAAACCCACCCACTACCCACCAGGGGGCGCTACCCAACATGAAAGGTACTGCACTAGCGTTATTCTTCTACATTAATGTCTATCATACGCGCGTGAACGAAATTAATTGAGGGTGAACCCCCGGCGCTTCACCACCCTATGGTGGATTGTTACATCGAAATACGTGGTCGTATTTCGGTCCCCACAAATTCAGCTTCTATTATAGTTTCCGGTTGTTCACAAAACCCGGGAGGGTTCTTTCAATTAACTGACTAGTCTGTATACATTGTGGTTACAATAGTATGATTTTATAACGTCTCATTGGACTAATCTGCCTTTTTGAGAACATTTACGCCAAGCATACTTTTCTACACATGCTGGCACTGAGGGAGGTCATTGCCAGGGTGCATGTCGCCGCAGTGGATCTGTTACTTATCAAACTCAAAACGGCTTCTCAGCTATTTAATTTTCTATTTCGGAACTCCTGATATACTGGCAGGGAGGGGGTCAGCTAATGACAGCGACCCCCTGTTCCTGCGCCAGTGGTCTAAGCCCAATGTTTTGAGACGCTTGTGTGTGTGTGTGTGTGTGTGTGTGTGTGTGTGTGTGTGTGTGTGTGTGTGTGTGGTGATGGTGCGCGTGCGCGTGTGTTGGTGTGTGTGTGCATGTGTGTTTATGTGTCAGTGCGTGTTTGGGTGTGTGTGTGCGTGCGTATGTGTCTTATTGACAAATTGTGACTGCATGCCGTCTGGGACTTATGATTCTGCGCCAACCGAAATTGCAGGGGCTGGCAGCTTCTCGTGCATTCCTGCCTTCCTGCCTCCCTGCGCCCTCATCCATGATGCCTAGTGCTGCTTCCCCAACTCACTGGTGATCCTACCCTGTCTACTCTGCTCTTGGCGCGCGGTGTATTCTTTGAGGACTGCCGATTCACCCAGCGGAAGCATGGCCGGAGAGGAGCATTTCGGGATATGGCGAAACGTCGAAACAGAGATGCTAAGATGGCGGCCCCAATATGGCAATAACAGCGGAATCCCTATAATTATAGTTTGCTCGTTTCTTAGACCCGCGTCTTCGATGATCGCGCAACTATTCCGTACATAATGCAAACAATAGCATACATTTTAAATTATCCATTTTTTATTACATACAACTTACATCAAATGATTAAACCTTAATTATTTAATTAATTACTTATTTACTAATGCCCAATCATGATCATTATTAATGTCACAGTCCATACGAGCTTCGTCAACTTGACCGCGACCGGAAGTCCCGTGCCATTCCGTCCAAGTTCGCCACTAATATCGTCGATGTATATTACAGTGAAGATCGATGCTGTCGACCAAACTTTGTGTTGTGTCTTCGGTTGACCCAGGAGCCCGATTCCTGTTCTGCAGGTCTTCGCGCTTCCGAAACAAGATGTCCCGAGTGAAAGTGCAGTCCAGACCTTATACGTTCGATGAAACACGTCCGCCCGCTTCAATGTCGTACGTAAAACTGGTCGTTAGGCGGAAACAGTGAATGTCACGTGGTGAGAGTTCCGCACCTAATGTGGTCACATTTGCATAACAACAACAAATGGGATACACTGTTAAATGATTGTTACCTACGCATTTACTTCTGTTTAACGAACATTTTCGACGAATCAGACGAGTCGAACCCGAATAGATATTAACAATAACATGTTTTTAAAAAGAACGTAAAGTGCAACCGTTGCAATGACGTCATAGCTATTTGTGCACAAGACGTTCTACGTCGCAGCGCTGCTGCGTTGTGTCAGTTACGAACACGTGCACACTCGCGTCTTTATAATATTTACTCTCTGCACACACACACGCACACGCACACGCACACGCACACGCACACGCACACGCACACGCACACGCACACACACACACACACACACTCACATATATATATGTATATATATATACATATATGTATATATTATATATACACCTTTATGTATATATATATACATATATATATATATATATATACATATATGTATATACATATATCGTATATTATATATATATACACTTACACACACATATAATATATATATATATATATATATATATATATATATATATATATATCCATTACAACTTAGCACGCTCCTGTCTTCCAGCACACTGACTTATGCTGTTGTTCCCTCTTGGTGTTACAAATATTGTTGTTGTACTCGGCATCGGGCTTTATCCAGTATGGAAACATGGTTCCTTCTCACGCGCGTGCACACCACGCATGCACGCACGCGCGACACCACTTATGAGGCAACAGGAATAACGTCGAATCATCATTGGGTCACCCAGAGATCCCGAGTAAATACAGAGGGTTCACCCATGAGAGTTCTATTCACCCTACTACCTACCACCCACTGATGGCGACAACAGTATGACGAGATCCTCTATTATGAAGTGCCTCCAATAGGCTTCCAGTTGTTCACAAGATGTCTGCAATTCAAGTTATGTTTTTTTTTTAATAAACAACACGAGGCCCCACCTTTTTATTTACTTCCCAAACACACACCAACACACTTATCACAACCACACCCTCCCAGCAGCCCCTTGTGGTTCTATGTTGTCTCTTTGTCAGGGTGTGTCTGTCAAGTTCCCTCTAAGGTTCTAAAGGACAATTATAATGGAATAAGACACAAGAAGTTCCATAAAAGAGAAATTCACAGTTACGGCAACGGACACGGTAATTAGCTTTAGAATACTATTGTCCATAAAACAACGATTTGATGATTACACACACACCTGTTTACAAAACACATTAATACAAGAACGAACACGCTCGCGCACGCGCAGAAAGGGGTATTTTTAGTCTTACACGCAAAGAACCAAGAAAGAAGTCAAGACCCTAACGACCATAATTATCATTCTAGAGAAAAAGAAAACGATTAACAATCACGCAATAAACGTTGGCGATAACAGACCGTGTTGATTAACGTGACTGTGTTTGTAGGCAAGGAGAGTGGCAGAATGGTGGACAAAGAGACGGACAGATGCACAGACAGAATTAAGGGGGGGGGCAGCGGTTGAAGCGCTTGGAACAACATTGGACAAACGCTAGAAACTGCAATGACATTTATAGGACATGCCACACTGATTTGATAAGGACATTGCCACTGTATTTTTAAAAGGCTTTGCAAATTTGGAGATCATCGGCACTAGCCGCCGCCATTACTCTCCAGCACTATTTGATTCCAGTTGCACCTATGTAATTGTTTTGCGGTTAAAGAAAGGTAAGTTCATATATATATATATATATATATATATATATATATATATATATATATATATATAGTGCACACACAATCCGAAGGATTGCTCAATTACAGCGCTGTACTGCTTACTTTCCTATCTGACAGACTTGTTCAGTCGACACCAGCTCGGCTTCTCCGGGACTCATCCTGTCACGCTGTAATTAATACGTGAAGATTATTCGTACACAAATATCCTCCACTGTCTATAGCCAGTTAACCATTGATACAGCTGATTGAACTGAAGAAATGTATAGTGAATACAAATTTGCTCAAGCCTATTGGTGACAGAGAGACAGAGAGACAGAGAGACTGAGAGACTGAGAGACTGAGAGGCAGAGAGACAGAGAGACAGAGAGACAGAGAGACAGAGAGACAGAGACAGAGAGACAGAGAGACAGAGACGAGAGAGACAGAGAGAAGAGAGAGAGAGAGAGAGAGAGAGAGAGAAGAGAGAGAGAGAGAGAGAGAGAGAGAGAGAATGATGAGAGAGAGTGAGACTGAGAGTGAAACTGAGAGAGACAGAGAAAGAAATAGAGAGCCAGCCAGCCAGCCAGCCAGCCAGCCAGCCAGCCAGCCAGCCAGCCAGCCAGCCAGCCAGCCAGCAAGACAGACAGGCAGACAGGCAGACAGGCAGGCAGACACACAGACAGACAGACAGACATATATATGTTTACAGTTAACTAATATATATATATATATATATATATATATATATATATATATATATATATATATAATTATATAACACTATTAGTATATACCTATATTGTATTATAGTATCTGTTGTAAAGCGCGCCATAAAACTGATTGTGAAAGGGACGCTATATACGAATTATCTTATAGTTATTTATTATTATTTAACACTATCATACACCAGAAGTAAGTTTTGTTTACATTTCAGAAATGCGCTAAGATAAACAGGTGAAATAAATCAATGACCATTATCGTATCTTGATATTCGGAATCATTGCTGCAGATCAGCATAAAAGAAATAATAATTGGAATTGCGAGTAATACCGATGGGCCAAAATACGTGTAACTGGGCCAAGAGGAATTTGATTTACGATCAGTGCAGTAGCAGGACAAATTGCGTCAGCCATAAAATCAACTTTTTACTAAAATGTTGCTTTTACCTAAATTATTAAATCATTACCTGTCTTAAAAGATAACTATAAATTCAAAATCCGCATCGTCATTTCGACAGTCCGTCTTCTTCCTCTCGAACTAGTTGTTTGTCATTCCCAGATACAACGTTGTTTCTCTCCCGACTCAGTCGATATAGTGACCCTGTCGTCTCTGTTCATAGTCGGCGTTGTTTGGTTTTCTGCTTCACACAGCCTCTTAAAGATGTCTGAGTGGTATGGCGTATAAAACACTTCCATTGGTTATTAATCTTTGTAATTTAATTTCACCTTTTTATTTCGAACACACGATTTGTAATCGATATAACGCCTACCATTTGTAATAGGGCACGGTACTCTTATTTCTAAGCAGAAATGTATGTAAATAAAGTAAATTGAGAAAAAATCATTCATTAGATAGTTGCAACTGGAAACAAATAGCGCTGGAGAGTAATGGCGGCGCCTAGTGTCGATGATATCAAAATTTGAAAAGTCGTTTAAAAATACAGTGGCTATGTCCTTATCAAATCATTGTCACAAGTCCTGTAAATGTTATTGCAGTTTCTAGCGTTTGTCCAATGGTGTTCCAAGCGCTTCAACCGCCCACCCTTTAATTCAGTCTGTGCATCTGTCCGTCTCTTTGTCCACCATTCTGCCACTCTCCTCGTCTATAAACACAGTCACGTTAATAAGCACTGTCTGTTATCGCCAACTTTTATTGCGTGATTGTTGTTCATTTCCATTTTTCTAAAGTGAAAGTTATGGTCGCTCGGGTCTCAACTTCTTCCTTTGTTCTTTGTGTCTTTTACGATTGAAAATATCCCTTTCTGCGCGTGCGCGAGTGTGTGCGTTCTTGTATTAACGTGTTGTGTAAACAGATGTATGTCCAATCATCAAATCGTTGTTTTATTGACAATAGTGTTCTAAAGCTAATTACCGTGTCCGTTGCCGTAACTGAGAACTTCTCTTTTATGGAACTTCTTGTGTCTTATTCCATTATAATTGTCCTTTAGACCCTCAGAAGGAAATTGACAGACACGCGTTGACAAAGAGACAACATAGAACTACAGGGTGCTGCCAGGGTGTGTGATTGTGATAAGTGTGTTGGTGTGTGTTTGAGAAGTAAATAAAAAGGTGGGGCCTCGTCTTATATATACAAACATGACTTGAATTGCAGACATCTTGTGAACAACTGGAAGCCTATTGGAGGCACTTCATAA